>BPLQ01008973.1:0-156724 GCA_021605075.1 Caerostris darwini
AAACATTGTTTAAATTATTTAACTCTAAGACAATTTGTTCAGGATTCAGATCGGGAATTTAAAATATAAATAATTTAACATTTAAATTAAATTATAATTTTCCCTCAAGTTTTGTCAAAATATATGGCAATGAAAAAGCAAAGCGAATTAAATGAAGTTTATCATATTTTTGTCAGTCTGAAAAAGAACGACAAAAAGGAATTTAAGAGAAGAACACTCTCAAAGTTCACTCAATTTATTTTACAATCATTGTAAACTACGATTTTGTTGAGCATGTAATTTTATTATTAAATTATTAAATTAATAATAATAAATTAATTAATATTAAATTATATAAAATATATATATATTATTAAATTATATTATTATTATTTTAATATTTAAAATAAATTTAATTCTAAAATTTATAATTTATGCAAATTGAATTTGAATTATATTTTATTCCAAATGTTTCTTGCTGAAACTATGAAATTATTCACACTTTTAAACTCACCTAATTATTGCGTTTAAAAATAGTAGATACGGCCAAACAAAATACCGTGCGGTGTCTTCATTTTAAAGTCTTTTTATTTCAGTAAAATTAAAAGTATTAAATTCTTTAGCATAAGATAATTTTTTTTTCTTCATTTCTTTGATTTAGAAAATCTGTTTACAACTTTTGTGAAGGTTTTTGGTATAAATTATTAATTTTAATTGCGAGATAATTTTATGTTCTAAACAAAATTTCTCCCTGCTCTATATCCCACCTCTATACAGTTTCTTTTTCCATTTTCTTATATTCTGGAATTTCTTCAATTCGCAATGTTTCATTTATTTTATTTTCTCCATTTCGCTTTACAGCATATTTCATGTGTACAAAAAACAGCAATTTTTTAATTCACATTCTCTTTTATGTTCTGGTATTAAATTAATGCGTTGATCAATGGCGTCCACAATTCCTGTCTCTGTGCTCATGTCAATATTTATGTTCTTTTTATCGCAGTAATAATGATATCTCGTCGATGCCTTTTTGAATATTTCTAATTCCATGCTTTAAGTCTACAACATTTTACGTATTTTCTATTTTCCTGAAAGAACCCCTTATTTTAATTGTTTATCTTTGAACAAGGCCGTCACCTTCAGCCACCAAGTCATTGGATCCGGGTCATCCGTAGCCTACTTGCAGTACCGTCGAGGCAAAACCCCGTCAACCACCGAGGTGGCGGAGGCATTGGAACTGTGCCATCTGCGCTCATAATACTGCGTTCGTCGGGAGACCACTTCTGAACGGCGAGAGCGTCTTGTTACGAAAGATAACCAATAAAAATTTAGGTTTCCCTGCAGCATAGAAATTGCTAACCATAACATGAACGAAGATTTGATGGGTGATTAACATGAGAAACCCAGGTATATTGAAACCTTTGACGAATGCAGATGCATTAAAGTCATATTCATATTTCTGCAGATTGAAGAATTAGCTGTTTTAAATGCAGAAAACAGTCGAGGAATATATTTATATTACAGCAATAAAGAATGATTGAAGGTTAAGTAGCTCATTGACTTCCTTAAACGGAACAGATTTTAAATATCAGAGTCAGAAAAAATATTCTCTTGTCAATGATTTGTATTCTCATTTTCACATTTTTCATTTATATTTTTGTTAAAATTTTGTTCTAATTATTCATTTTATTTTTAGAATTTTGTAAATTGTTTTAGCATATTTTTCTGATTTGATTTCCAAGTTTTTGAAATTTAACAAATAAATGGATCTTGCTTCAGTTCGAAGAATACACTGAATCTTCCAAGATTAACAAGAATAATTTCCCTCTATCACATTATATTTGTAAATAGCCGTAAGAAATTTTGAAGTTGTATGTTTAAATAGATTTTTTTCTGTTTACTGTTTTTTCTGTTAATAATACGAACCACAGATTTTCCATGAACCCTTTTAAGACACAATAATGGTTAAAAAAAACTTAAATTAAAACAAAATAATAAAACAGGGGTGCCAACCCAAATGATCTTGCGGGCCACTTTGAAAATGCATCATAACTCCGCGGGTGGTATATAAAATTATATATCCCCATATTAGATCTAGATCCACTATAGACATTTTTATATTCTCATTACAACCTGTTATATTAGATGTTCCAAAATGCGCGCGCATCATGAACGCGTGCATCATAACTGTGAACTCATAAATAAAACAGGCAATATCTGTCATATATTCGCAAGAATATTATTTTAAAATGAAAGTTAATTTTTTCTCATCATTTCGACAGTTAATTTGTTAATATATGGATGCACACATAATGTAATTTTTTAATACATTTGTTTTCACTATTTTGGCCATTTTAAAATAAATATATTTTGTAAAAGAGTGATAAATCTCACGGTGTGCAGATTGGCTACCCCTGTAATAAAATAAAGATAACTAAAAAGATGTAAAACGAGAATCCGTCTCTTAGTATTCCATTTAAAATGACGTTCAATTGGATGATCACATATTAGCTGCTATATAAAACTTTGAAAATAAATATGTGAAATGAACATAGAATATTCATGTGAATGACATAGAATACTTTGACAATTATGCATTACATTACAATAGATGTATATAAAAATGAGCATTTAAAAAGGTATTTAAAAATAAAAACGATCATTTTTAATAATTAGTAGTTCTTAACGTAAGTAAGCAGTACTTATTTTTACATTATAATTTTTCATTTTGAGAGATTTAAAGAGTTTAAAATGATGAATTATTTTTGTGAACCAAAATTGCAGTGTACAACACAAGAACAAAATTATAATATATATATATATATATGATTATTTTTATGGTTATTTTAAGCTGTACTGAATGGAATTATTATATTTTTAAATCCTATGCCATCTTTATGATAATTTCGCTTTTATCAAGTTTCCATTTTTGTGTTTACACACTGTGGGTTACTCAGTGTTATGTTTGGTGTCACTAATACTTATACATTCAGACTATAAATCAAACCACAAATTCTATAGAGAAAACAATACCTGAAAGTTGCGAACTTTTTAAGATGTGGCGGGATGTGGTTGCTTCCAATGGCGTCTTGAAGAGCACAACTTCACCTAGTTGCGTGAAATCATAGATGTATTCTTCTAGTAGCACAACTACGCCAGATACATCTGAAATATCCGAGTGATGTCTGTCTTTTTTATTTATAATATATACTACTAAATATTAATTTCATTTTAAATTATAATCATTTAAAAACATTGCAATCGCTACAATAATTATCAACTAATGTAACTAAAATAATATATACACAAATTTTTTTATCATAATTAACCATTTTAATTTCAGTAGTTTTTT
The DNA here is from genome assembly GCA_021605075.1 of Caerostris darwini. NCBI lineage: Eukaryota > Metazoa > Arthropoda > Arachnida > Araneae > Araneidae > Caerostris > Caerostris darwini. The sequence continues at coordinate 3,332 of BPLQ01008973.1, forward strand.
TTTTTTATTATCTTACATAAAGTAACCATCAAGAAAAATCCTACCTTCATTTTAAAGTTTTATCGAAATTCGAAAGTCGAAATAAATATTTGTTATTTTTATATTTTGCTTATAAATTTTTGTTATTAACTTTCATTTTATCATCTATTTAAAATAGAAAGTGAAATATTATTTCCTAAGCAAACAAAAATCACATCTTTATAGAAACGATAAAAAATATTTCCATTAAAACTCATTCTATCTATTGAATATTTAAAAAACAAACCATTCTATTACAAAATAAATATTTAGAATACAATTAATCCATGCGTTGCCATGCGAGGGAATCACATTTCTTTTGGAAATATTAACCAAACGATTGATAAATAAAAAGAAAATTAAAAATAAATAATAAAAATAAAATTAAAAATAAATAATAAAAGAAAATTAAAAATAAATAATAAAAAGAAAATTACAAATAAATAATAAAAAGAAAATTAAAAATAAATAATAAAAAGAAAATTAAAAATTGTAATTCGTTTGCAGACAATTTTTAAAAATTATTTTTTCTAAAGATATTTTTCAAATCGTTTGGCAAGAATTAAAATTTGTTATTAAGATTATGTGTTGAACACGAGTTTCAGAATAATAATACTTTATAGAATGAGTCGAATCCGGTAAAAACAAACATAAATATATCCATTCCGTTGACACGATGCATGTGGAAAAAAAAGAACGATAGCACGTGCACATAGGATTTCTAAACAGTATGAAGTAAATGTATCATTGGTATCATTTCAAAACGTTTGCCTTCACAAGTAAAAAAAGTTTATGAATCAGACAATCAAAACCAGCGATATATTTATTCATAATAAAAACATCAAAAGGATAATGCCATTGAAAGGATGGTGATTAAATACTTGTCATTCAAGAAAATTTATTTTATAGCTTGGATGTATGATGTATTCTGTATTATGTATATACTGTATGATATGTTATATGATACAGTATATACATAATACAGGATCCCGGCGTTGCCATGGTTGTTTGTAGTGGTTCGGTATCCACTTTAAGCCGTAGGTCCCGGTCCTAATAAGATCGTAGAGCGTTGCGGGGGCATTGTTACTCCGCGTCCGTGGCTTACCATCAAGTTACACGCGCCCCCTGGGTAATGTAAAGTGAGTAGCATCGGTGCAGCCCTTAATGGCATAAAAGATCACGGTCTATTTTGCCAGCTGCATTAGAAGAAAAAAAATATATTATATGATATGCTGTATGCTGGTATGATAAGCTAGTCAGGTCTTGGCTCTTAGGATGCATTTTGCCATAATTCGTAGATATATATATATATATTATAAAAAAAAGCCTTCTAAGTTAACCCTGTAAGCTTTTGATGTAGTATAAACTTTGTCGAAGAGCAAAATATCAATATCTAACATTCCTACCGGGAAAAAACACGAAAAATTCGCAAGGAGGGAAGATTCTACACATTTTGTAAAAAAATTAAGAAAGTGTGCATCTTAGAACTATATGCGTATTTGTTTCAAATTGTGATCATCTTAGACAAAAATTGGTTTGTTAACTGGTACTTTAATTGCAAAATTATCCATGCGATTCTAAATCATGAGCAATCCTTAAAGTTCTAAACGTCGACATTTTCTCCAGAGCTTTTCAATAAGTGTTATAAGAATCAAGTTATAAAATAATAATAGAAATTATATAAATAAATAATCGAAGTTATAAATTGCTTTTCATCGTGATAAGAATGACTTGTTTAAATTCTTTAAATAATTTTTCGAATATTTTTTTTCCTTTAAAATCTTTTAATTACATGAAGAGTAATTAAATATGAAAGCACATTATCTTTTAAAGCTAAAAGGTTTCAGCTGAAACTTTTGGATTATATTTAGTATATTTTTTTTTAACATTTTATCGAAATTCTTTTATTTAAAATGAAATCAATGACATCCATTTTATATAATTGCAGGCAATATAAACTGTATTCGAAGCGGTATAATGTATATGCAAATTAAAAATGATAGAATTATACAGGATAAAGAATGATTTATTATTAAATAGACAAATAATTTTCTTTAAGGATTTATAAATAGTTTTAAAAATTGAATTTTAAAATTTTATTAAACAATAACATACATTAGATAAATTTTATTATTCTCAATATTTTATTTAAACCTTCTGGAGATATTATGCTACATTATTTAAAGTCTCAATAAAATTGATATTACATCAAAAAATGCTTTTATTTAATTATTTTTTATAAGAAATATTACACATTCAATTGAAATAAACATACTCCTCGTATTTATATAAACCATGCATACAAAATAATATAAGAAGTTTATTTCTATTTCTGAGACTAACTTACCTCATAATTTTTCTTCCATAGCCTTACATCATTTGAATTCACAATGTTTACAATTTGAAAGTTCAAAAAATTCCTTTCTCGCAAGACAAAATCTGATAAGCAAGACAATAAAAATCCTTTCTTAAAAATTACAAAAGTTTTAACATCATTCAAGATTTTTCACCATGAGCATACGTGTACAGAAACAACTACTAATTGGCTACACAGCTCAATGTACGAGAATGAGGTGTGGAAAAAAGGAAAAAGTCATCCTAGAAAACCTTATCCTACTGTCGTTGAGCTGATCGGGATATACATGAGGCCTACGGATACACCACTTTTAATTTTCAAACTGGTAATTGGTTACATAGTTCCAGTTAAGAGAATGAGGTGTTTAAAAATGGAAAAAGATCTATTGGTGGGCCCTGTAATACCTTGATGAGCTATTCGGGTATGTATTAGAAGAGCAAGTTTCCTTTCACTCGCAAACTTCGACGAATTTATATATTTTGATATAATAAATATAAATTTATTTATATATTTTCCAACATTTGATGAAATTTAAAACTAAACAGTTGAAATGAATAACCATCAAACTGTGGATGAGTTAGAGAATCGGGTCATTATTTGAATGAATAATTTGGGCAGTTTCAAGTGCAGATTGCTAGAGACAATCTCATGAACCAGTGCCATATCCATTTTATAAAAACGGTTTAAAGATATTTAACCTACAGAAAATAAGCCTCGAATTGAGAATAGGTCGCGAAACAGCCACACCCAAGGATTACTGTAATTAGAAGACTACACCAGAGAAGTCTATTTTCAAGAAGACCTGTTGTTTGCTTTCTGCTTGAGCAAAAGAGAGTTTGTTTCGCATTCGATAGAGAAAATCGATTTGGAACTAACGATCAATGGAGAACTGTTTTATTCACGGAACAATCTCAATTCAAACTAACCATTTATTCTTGGATACACTTTCATCTGGGATCCATTACCATCTATTCTCTTACCTACAATAATAGATTACTATTTCATTATCTGGTAGGCATGTAACATTGGTGCAAAGACCTTTTTTTTTTCTGAGCTTGTACGACGTATTTCTGCAAAGTTATCATATTCAAAGTATGAGTAAGACAGCCACATCTACAAATTTAAATCTATTAGAGTACATAATGGGGTCTGATGGCCGATTGACTAACGCTCTGCCGGCCGGTGCCACAAGTTTTGGGGTCCTGTCCCTTCGATGCCATGGATGTTTGTAGCGGTTCCGAATCCACTTTAAACCGTAGGTCCCGGTCTAACATGACTGTAGAGCATTGGGAATAGATCTGAAATCCCTACCCCATAAAAACTAAACATCTCCTGTTTCGGAATCTGCTAGTAGGAAGAAAGCTATGGCCCACCATGGGGCTGTTGCGCTAGTGAAGAAGAGTAATACAAGAGAATATCGAGAGTTCTGTTGGACAGTTGCAGCTCGTCTTGGCCCTCACAGAACTATTCAAGTTCTAGAAACAGCTTTGTTGTAGGAGTGGAATTCAATACCCAAAGGACTCATAAATTACCTAATTATTACCTTATGAATTATCGTTATGAGAGCTTTTTAACTGTAAGAGACTGTACTCCTATTCTCTATACCCATTCTTTTGTTCGATATTGTAAGCTTCGTTGCAGAGCTTTTGGCGCTGATGAATCTTTTCATAACTAATTTCATTTTAATTTGTTCAATAGTTCTGGAGATAATCAACCAAAAGTTAAAAATCTTCAGATTACAGTAAAACAAAATTGTCCCAAAAGTATTTTCATACTCTCTCTCTCTCTCTCTATATATATATATATATCGAATAATAGACAAGTAAACTATAAAAACGCATTTACACAAAAAAATGTGGAAAGTTCAAACAAGTAACAAACGGCAATAGTATATATATATATATATTCTAATGCAGCTGGCAAACACTTAGACACTTGTCTTGGATGCCTTAAGGCAAACGCTGCACAGACGTTACTCACTTTGCATTACTCAAGGGGCGCGTGTAACTTGAAGATAAGCCACGGACGCGGAGTAACAATGCCCCCGCAACGCTCTACGATCATATTAGACCGGGACGTACGGTTTAAAGTGGATTCCGAATCACTACAAACATCCATGGCACCGCCAGGACTCGAACCTGAAACCTGTGGTACCGAGCTCCAGAGCGCTAGCCACTCGGCCATTCAGGGCCCGCAATAATATATATATGCTTATGTAAATGCAGATTAGTCCAATGGAGCATTAAACCATGGGTGATCACATTATGCGATCAAGGTGTAAAACTCTTAGTTATGTTATCTTTTTTAAAATTTAAATATTATTATCCTTTTGATTAAGTCATTTTTATTTCCCTCGTCAGGAAGCAAAGCAATCAACAGAAGATTTTTCTATTCTTCATTCAAGCCTTTACATCGAAACTAAATAAATATTCAAGCAATGAAGCAATTTCTCATTAGATAAAACACTTTAACTTTCATTTTGTTGTTAGTAAACTATACAAAAGAAATCAGTGTGTCAAGTGAAGTAAATTAATATGGAATCCTCAGAAGAGCAATCTAATTCGGTAAAAATACAATTTCGTTCTAAAAAGAAAAATAAATGTTTGAGAATAAAAAGAAATTCATCAGATAGTGAAGATGAAAAAGAGGAAAATATGACGTAAGTTATAGTTGTAGTGCAAATACTGTCAGTTTATTTGATTTCTTTTAGTTTGAAAAATAGTGAATTTAAAGTAACATTCAATATTTTATAAACCTTAATTTAGTGAGCAAAAAATAAATAAATGAATAAGAACAAAATGCATATTTGCTGTAAATATCTTCAAAACTGTAAGTAATGTTTACTTTTTACTGCAAGCTATTATGGTGTACACTTTTAAGTCACACACGTGCACTAAATGATATTGCATCTCATCGTTGATTTACAATTACTAATATAAAGTTCCTTTTATATCCAGATTAAATTTTCTTCAATATAAAAATATAATTTAGTAACTGCAGCATTTATATAATTATATAGTAATTATTAACTTAAATAGCTAAACTTTTTTTTTCTAATATTAAAATTTATAAGATAATTTTTACAGTGATTTTATGAGAAAAATTTACTGAAAAAAAATATAAATGATTTTAAAAAATTAGCAATATTGTTTAATCATATGTCTTAAAAAAGAATATGTGAATACTGACTAGTGATTGATAACCTTAATTCTAAGAATTTCTTTCACAAATAATTCAGAATAATTAGAATCTTTTCCTCCTTTAGGTAGTCTCATAGTATTCTTAATGCAAATCAATGTGCATTTAAATTGGAAAATATTCCTTTTCTTTCTGAAAATATTTAAGCAATTTAGTGAATTTTTTTATTGAATCAGTGCAATAAATACTGGGGATTTTAGGGAGGGAGAAAAGAGAATCACATGTATAACACTCATTTCTGAACTGCTTCAATATATCATTAGAAAAATTTTAAATCATGCCAATGCATGTGAATGTACAAAACAAAATTAATCATACATAATATACAAGTTATTGAAGTATATTAGCAATTTGTCGAATAAAATTATATCAGTCGAAAAAAGACAATTAAATAAAAAAAAAATTTCAATGCTTAAATATTTTCAAAAGCAGTTGTTAAACTGCTTGAATTTTTAGAATCAAAATGTGTTAACATTTTGATTTGTTCTCTTTAACAAACTAAACGGTAATACATCGGTACCCTTTCTTATAGGGGTGTTTTTATATTACAAAGTAATTTATACTACTTTTTATAAGGGAACTAGTATTTAATTATTTTAAACATGTACATTCAGTTCTAAACAAAATGTAATGTTGGACAGAAACTAATCAACTTTATTATTACTGTCAACTGACTACAAAGCTCCATTGGAGAATTTTTTTTTTCTTTTTTAACATTTTTCTGTGTATTTTCATTTTATGATTAAAATTTTTGCCATTTAAACTAAAACTTTTGAATTCTGTCTGCAGTTTAAAACTATGTAAGAATTTCTTTTGTTGTATTAAAAAAAATTGGTTTAATTTAAAATATTGTAAAATTCAGGTTTTAGTGAATACTTTCTGTTAATGGGATGGTATTTTGTTCTAATTAAAAAATACTTTTAAGTCATAAGCAATAATAAAATGAGTCATAATGCTTGCAGTAAATCCATGGTGGGCTTGTGCATATTTTGCCTGAAAACTATTTAAAGCAAATTAAGAAAATTCTATTCTTAATATAAAAATAACAATACTGCATTATATCTCACGCTAAGTAGAATTTTTATGAATTGCAAATGAATAATTATGTGAATTTTTTTTTTAATGCAATAGTATATAATTTATGAATTGAATATGTGTATGTTTTTAAACACAATAACATATACCTTTTTTTTATTTTAGATTTTGTTAATTATATTTAATCATTGTATTATCATTTACAGTACATTATTAGAAGATGCTAAAGAACTGAGAAAATTAAGAAAAAGACAAAATGGAGTAAGGTATGTTACATTTTTATGACTTGTAGAGAAAATGAAGCTGCTTTTCACCATATTTTATTTGTCAAACATATATAGTTTTTCCTTTTTCTATTTGATATAACAATTTTGATTTTTCAAAAGCATTTCTTAGATTATATTTTACATTTTATTTTATGGATAATGATATAATATTTTATTAATTCAACTATTATTAATGTTTCAACAATAAGCCAAAAAAAATATGCATTCACTTTCTGTATTATATTACTCAGACCTTTTTTACCATTAGATGAACTACAGATCCACATTCTTATTGAATCCATTTATATAAAATTTTATACTGATTATGTTATATATTTATTCTCAATATATACTACTTTATGTGTAACAATATATATTACTGATAATCACTTTGAACTTAAAGATGTGATACAACTTTTCAAGTAGTGTTATTATTTGAGATTTTAATGTGTTGAGATAATAATATTAATGCAAATGTATTTTAGATTTTTTTATTATCTACTCTTGAAACTTTAAAAATAAATCATAAGTAAAATAGAAAATTTGTTATATTATTTATATTGTTTCCTTATTTTTTTCCTTCAAAATAAAATATTTTTTAACTAAAGATGTCAATTTATATAAATTATCTTATGTTATTTTTTTTTAACTAGTGCTGTTGGTTTAGCTTTGGGAAAGAAATTATCTAATGAGGAAGAGCTTATAGTAGTAAGTTATAATATTTTTTTATTATTTTTTATGTGCATTTTTAAATGAAATGAAATTATTATTGGATTTTATAAATTTATCTTTTAGCAGATTGTTATTAATTATTTAAATATATATAAGATTTCAATCTTTCATTTTGAGTATTACAAATTAAATATATTTGGCAAGAAAAATATTTCATATTTTATATTATAGTATCTAGTAGTGTTATATTTGATGTATAGTATCTTAAAATACATTATCAATCTGAAATTGTCAATGTGCAGTTAAAATTACATATTATTTAATGCAATCAAAAGTTTTCTATTGATTATTATAAATTTCATTATTATATAAGTATTTTTTCTTTTCCTTTTTTAAAGTTAATAAATTGAACCAAATTTTAAAATTTTATTTTATTAAAAAAATATAATTACACTATGTTTTCATACTTTATTTTTAATATTTTTTGGGTTATTTTAATTAAGTGAATATTTAATATTAATAAATAATAAAGTATTAATTAATATCTATACATACAAAAATATTAAAATTTTGTGCTTTACAATTAATTTATTTTCTCTTGTAGGATGATCCTTTTAAATTAAAAACTGGTGGTTTTATTGATATGAAAGCAATGAATCGGAGAGGAAGGCAAGTTTACAGCATTACAAAATATTAATATGCTTGTAATATATTATTTGTTTTTTATAAATTTAATAATTTTAATATTTTTTATTAAAATAGCTATAGTCTTTTGATATTTAAAATTTAAAAATGTTGAAAATTTGCTTTCTGTAATATATTTTGAATATAAAAATATATTTTAGTATATATTTTTTATTTTATTTAAATTTTATTTATATTTGAAGTATAATGTTAATTTAATCACATTTTATTTTTTAAAGGAGTAATTTATTATTCAAACTATTCTATATATTTATAATTTTAAAGTATAAAAAAATTTTAATATAATTGTCATTATCATTATCAAAATGTAGATTTCTTTCTGTCTTTTTTTTTTTTTTTTTATTCTTAATTAAATATTATGTTTTATAAAATGTACTTTCTTTATTTTTAGTTAAAAAATAATTTTTCTTTATCTTCAATAGAAAAAAAAATGCTTGTTATTGCTCCCTACTATTTGACTGTATATCCTTAAATAAATTAGACAATATCATTTTAAGTTTTCTCATATTTTTTGTTTACATGACTTATTTTCCTGAACTTCTTAACTTATTTAATTAATTTATTTTTCTGTATTGAAAAAAATTATGTTTAAATTTTTCAGGACTGGAACAGAAGAGCTAGATGCTGTAAATTTAGGAAGTGTATTCTCTGCAGAAACCAATCGAAGAGATGAAGATGCTGATATGTAAGTATATTTTGCTTTATAAATAAATTTTTATAATAAAATTATTTTATATAATAATTGGATTTTATTTTAAATCAATTATTCTAACTTGAAATTCTTGTAAAAAAATGCTGTAACATCTTTTTAATTTGATGAAATCTTGAATAATAAACATTTTTGATTAGATCAGGTTTTACATATATTTTAGCAGATTTTGTAATGGCACATATTTTACCTCATTTGAAAGAAAAATCTATTTTAATTTAAATTTTGATACATTTAAAAAACGATTCTTTTTTTTTGTTGTTGTTGTTGTCTTGACATTAATTTGCATCAAAATGTAATAATCATTTCTGTATTTATGTTATATATTAGTTCAGTATTTCTATTTATTTATCTATAATGCTTTACATCATATAAAACATTACGCCTACTGATAAATTAATGAAAGAATGTTATAAATATAATGAGGTTTGTACATACAAAATAAACAATGTCCAAAACATCATTGACAAAAACTATTTGATTTAGAAATTTTTGTTACTTAAAGATATAAGTACCAATTTAGAATGAGGAATTTTTAAATTATTATTAAGCCTAATTTTATTAACATCAGTGTCACAAATTCTCAGTTTTAAAATTTTTTTTCTTGGTGTTTCATATTTCGTAGAACTGTTTTTTTTCTTTTGGCACACATATTATTGTTTATTCATTAAATAATTTTTTGAAAATCTATATTCATAATAATTTTTTATAAATTTATATTAATGCTTGATAAATTAACAATAAAATGGAATAATTTATTTAAAGTTTGAAAAAAAAGTGCAAATTTATTAGCTTTCCAATTATTAAAAAGAAAAGTTTCATTGAAAAATTTCAGTATTTCGGTAGATCAATCATATGATAACAAAATTGGAGACCCAAAATGATGATTATTATATTCATTAATATATTAATCATCCTGCTTATTATATCAATGAATTCTATTTAATGAGGAGAGGAAATAACCAAGTGCCTTATATTTAATATTTTATTGCAAAAATCTTGTCATTTAATATTTTATTGCAAAAATCTTGTCATTTAATATTTTATTGCAAAAATCTTGTCATTTAATATTTTATTACAAAAATTTTGCAGTTCATAAAATGCTTTTACATCTGCATTTATTATTATTAAATTAAATTTGTTAGCAATTTTTGACAACAATTTAATTTGGTTTATTTTTTTCCTGTGTGAATAAAAATCAGCAATTTTGCATTTCATGAATAAAAAATAAAAAATAAATAAATACTTGAATAATTAATAATAATAGTTGTTAAGAAAACTATATATCTTATTCTTTCAAGAAAATATGTGAAAAATCTCAAACTAGTTTATTTATTAATCATAAGAATGGAAAAGGAACAAAGCTCAACTTTTATGAGAAAAATTGTTATTTCTAACTATATTTAAATCCAAACCAATTTTTAAAGCAAGTTGTTTTTAGATTTTTTTTTTTTTTTTTTTGTTCAAATTATTTAACAGATGTATAAAAAAATTCTGGGGAAAAAATTTGTGTTTTAAAATTTATAAAAGAATGCTTTGTAATATACTAAAAATATTTTTAAAAAATACTAGGGTTATATATTTCATTCATTGGTAAGTTAAATAACCATAATATAATTTAATACATTTAAAATTTGTAAAATAATTGGCAATATTTTGTTATAAGGGAGTTTTTATTTCAATAAATAGTTGCTTTTTTAAAATCCATTTTAAATAAATTTTTTTATTCTTCATTTTAATTTCATATAATATTTTTTCTTTTATATAATCTCTGTGTTTATTCTATTTAGGATGAAGTACATTGAAGAAGAATTACACAAAATAAAAGGGAAAAGTCTACCACCTTCAAAGATAGAAGCTTTGTAAGTTATACTGTATCATGTAAAAATTTCTTTAAAAACAATCATGTCTTTAAAATAGTTGCATTTAATACCAGTTGTTTCTTCTGCAATGTGTTGTTATAATTCAATGCAAATATTTAAGAATGAATGAAATAATTGCATTTAATTAATGTAAATTTTAATTATAGTTTAATTTAACATTCATTTTAAATTACTTTCATGAGTATTTAAATTTTAAAGCAATAAGAAAAAAAATTATTTATGAATGAATTTTACTGAAATCTGTGAAGTAAATTTTTAATCTAAAATAAATATTTTTACACATTTTTTTTTTTTTTTTAATTATATAAAAAATTAAATCAATCAAAATTTGTATGTATGTAGTTTCTTGAAAATTATGACTAGATTTCTATGTTTACATGATTTATTTACAGATATTATTATTGTTATAAATATTATGAAATTAGGTCTAAATCATATAATTATCAAAAAGTAAGAATTATATGTTAGGTTGTTTTAAGTATTTTTAAAGTAATGGGTATTTAAAACAAGTTTGGAATTTAGTTTTTTAATTACTTGTTGTTTCTCAAATAAGTAATATTTTAACATTTGTTCCCTATTGATTCTACACTGAATTTTTAAAAATTTTTTTAAAAGAAAAAAAGCAAATGGAAATGCACACGAAAGTGATGGAAGTGTTGGTAGTGATGGGTAATGTATTTTTCCTTTATTACAATTAATCAAAATTGTTCTTTTATTTAATATTTATTAAGTAGTATAAGTGCTTATAAATATTAAAATTTGAATGGAACTTTGTTAAACTTGTTTCTTGGGGCCTTCTTTGTTAACAAAAGTGTTATTGTTTCGGGTACTTTAACCTGTAGTCACTAGAACTGTAAACAGAAGAAGATTTAATGTTATCCAATGAGTGAGGGGCAAGTGGCTAGCGCTTTGGCTTTGGGTACCACAGGTATCGGGTTTGAATCCCGGCCGTGCTCATGGATGTTTGCAGTGGTTTGGAATCCACTTTAAGCTGTAGGTTCCAATCTCCTATACATGTAGAGCATCACACAGCCCAATCAGACTTTTCACTTACATCATTCCCAAACTGTATAGGGGCAACTCAGCTCTAGGCACAGTGATGTAGTGTGGTGTAGTAGTAGTATCCAATGAGTGATAACACGTTTTGGAATGAACACTTTTGGGAAGAGTATGTGATAAATTTCATCCTCCTCGCTTTTTCCTCGAGCCTAGGAAATAAATTTTGTGTATAGATTTATCATGCTTATGTTATTAAAACTATTTTATTATATAAACTAATTAAAGTTTGAACGAGGCTTTGTTAAAATTGTTTCTTGAGGCCTTCTTTCTTAATAAAATTATTGCTACTGTTTTTGGTACTTCAACTTTAAGTTATAAGTTACTTTAACCTGAAGAGATAAACTTTTCTCAGAAATGTCTCTCAATTTTCCATCAGAATTTTGGAAAACAGAAAAACTTATTTTTTTATTATTATTTCTTATATTTAAACTATTGATCAATGAAATTATTAACAAAACAGCCGAGAACCCACTTAGTGGGTCTGTATGGTTTTGTGTTGAAAGAAAATGCTTCTCTTGTAACTCTTTTTAAGAAAATCTTGCCTAATTATAAGAGAGGAAATCACTTACAAAGCTAATTTACTACAATGACCAAACTAATCAAGGACAACTACAGTATTTATAACTTCATCTGTAACATCTATAATTCAGGTCCTGAATGAAAGTGTGGCTAGACAATGTATTATTTTATCCATTTACTTGTAGAATATTTTCTTTGGAATTTCATCTCTTTTTTTTATTTTGGAGTTCTTTAAAAAACATACTTAAGGAATGTGATGGTAGATCTTCAAGACAATTATTGATATGAATGAATATCATATGAAATTACCAAAGAGATTTGAGAAAAATTAAATTAGGATGTAGAAAATGGAATGAAAAGAAATGAAATAATAGAATTCAAAAATATCACTTTGAAATTTCATTGATTTGAATGTGATTATGAATTTTAAGTAAAAAACGTTATTCCATTATTAAGAGTGTGACGTTACATGAATGATATTATGAAGGCATTATCTTCTTTTAGATATTTCTTCTGTGTTGCACATATATATATATTCAATAGGCAATTTTTTTGTTTTTATTCAACATGCATTCTGATAGTTGAGTTATATTTAACTCCAAATATTATATATATATATATATATATAATTGAATCATCTTATTATAATACTGTATGTAAGAAATGTTTTTGTTTAATCTCATGTAAAGCGAAAATTATTTGATACCTAATGTTTTACATAAAATAATTTATACATATGTCTTAATTTAGTATTCATTTCTTCATTTCTAATTATACTTTTTTTATGTTTGTAAAAAAAAATTATATTGTTCTATAACTTGTTATTTATATTGTTGAAATTCTATTACAGACCTTTGAAAACAGACAATGTACTATTTGAAGTACCAGAACATTTACGCCAACCAGTAACTAAGAAATCAGAAGAAATGTTGTCTAATCAAATGTTATCTGGTATTCCTGAAGTTGATTTAGGCATTGAGTAAGTAGACACAATCACATTTTTTTGTGAGAAATTTCATTTTCTTTTCTAGTTTACAAAATTGTAAGCATTAAAACAAAATAATTTAAAACATTAATCTTTTTTTAAATAATTTTTGTAATGAAAGGATAAAATATAATAGATATTAATATTTAATTCTATGGAGCTATTTATTGTTTGCAAATTTAATCATTGTTTTTCAAGTCATTCTTTGTCATTGTACTTATGGAATGAAACATATTTTCTGTAGGAAAATGAAATATAAAGAGATCCTACACAAAAGAATATAATATTATATTAAATATTCTTTTTACAAAAAAAAAAAGAAATTATTGTGCCATTTAGACTTGACTAAATTTCTTGTCAAATATTTGTTGAAGTAATTAATACAAATTTTTAACTTTATTATTTAATTAAGCTTCTATAATATTTTATATTATTCTTGTAAAAGAAGAGTTTAAATTTATGTGTAACATTCAACCCTTTCAATTACTATTATTTAGAAACAATGTATAGACCATATAGCTTATGAAGATAAATATAAAACTTTGATTTACTTCATTTCTTAATACTTTTTTAGTGACTATGTTATATGTATTTTGATCTATTTTTCTGATCACCCATTTTGCCTATATAAAGGCATATTACATAATTTTCAAATCTCAAACATCTCTAGTTATTGTATGGCAGGTATGTTAATGAATATTTAATTGAGAAAAAGAAAACATTAGGAAAATCTAATTGTAGAATTAAATATTTATTAAATGAAAATGTTTATTTTCCTGTGTAAAAATTTATAAAAATTTCTGTATCAAAATATTAACTATTGTTGTATATTGTTCATGATAATTTATGTTAAATATTTTTGGTATGGAAGCAGCATGTTTATGTAATTAATGTATGAAAAGTTGTCAATGTAATTGAGGAGAAATAAAATAGGATTTGTAAAACTCAGTATGAAAATAGTTAGTTTTAGTGATTTCAAGTGCATCTTTCAAGACACAATTAAAGCTATTATGGATTTTGATTAGACATCAACCTTTAATATCTGTGATGCCTTTGAAATGATTATTAGAATTTTGATATTATAAAGCTCAGACTGTTTTCACCCGATCAGTTTTAAGTATTAATATTTTCATGGAAGCTTAAAAACCTGATAAATATGAAATACAAGTTTCATTGCCATATTGGAAAAGAAAAATTTTAACATCGAAAGAACTTAATGAACAAATAATGAATATTCTTTTGATGATTAACATGACTGAATGTTAATATTAAGACTGCATAAAATATGAATATCAAGACAATGCAATTCATTATCTATGATAATAATTTAAATTTTAAAAATTTTTAAGAACATTTTTGTTTATTTTCCCCTTGATGGCCTTGTATAATATTATGTTATAAAGATGTTTGTCTAAGGGCTTATGCCTTAAATAAAATAAATATATACAAACCAGTTATTTTTAAATCTATAAATATTATAAGAAAAATATTAAAAATTTTGGATAATTTTTTTACATTATTTGGTTATTTTTTAATTGTTCTGTTCTTCATAAAATTTTATTTATAAATGACAAATTCAATTTATTATATATTTTTAATTACTCGCCAAACATTTTAATATTGTTTGAATTGCATATTTAAGTTTTATTTATTAATTACAGGGAAAGAATAAGGAATATAGAAGCAACAGAAGAAGCTAAACTCCAAGTTCTTAGGGAAAGAATGAAAAAGAAAGAACAGAGCATGTCATTTGTACCAACTAATATGGCAGTGAATTTTGTACAGCATAATAGATGTAAGGAAGAAATATTTTTAATTTTAATTTTAAAAAAATTTGTTTATTGTGACAATATTAAGCATTGATTTTTTTTTTTTTTTTTTTTTTTTTTTTGCAATAAAATATATTAAAACTAGAATAATTTTGTTCTAATATTTCTTTATATAGCAATTCTAAAATTTACTATACATTTATTTTTTTGAAAATATTTCCTTCTATAAAAAAAAAAGATTAAATTTTGTTTTAGATTTTGATTATTAAAAATAATAAATAATATTAAGGTAATTAATTTGTTTACATTTTTATATCAAATTATGAATATGTTTTTTGTTTCAGATTACAAGAATATGCAAATCTTTTTCATGATGTAAAATTACAATTGTCTTAAAATAAATATTTGTATTGTTTTTTTATAATTAAAAATGATTAATTCTTCAAAAATTGGTTCTATTTTTTGTATTTAAGGTATTATTTTAAATTTTATATTAAAACAATAAGCTATATATAGTTGTACCATTCTCTATTGATGGTTTGAAAGGTCTGTAAAATGTTAGTATTTTATAGATGGTTAAATTTCTATGAAATCTCGATTATTCTAAACTCGTATTAAAAAACTAAAAAAAGTGTTGGCTGTCTATTAACTTTTCTACATTTATTCATTAAATTAACTTAATTAAACTATTTTTTGTATTAATTATATTATCTTTATAAATCTTATTTAAGCAAATTAACCTTTTTCCAACCCCCTTCAAGTGATATATGTTTTGGTTATTGAAATTGAGTTTCTACTGATAGAATTTCAAAGAGAGACAATTTTGCAGGTAAATATTATATTTTTTTATAGCAGTTATAAATTTTATTAACTTATTTTGCAGTTAACATAGATGATGATCAACCAAAATTAAAGAAACGAAAAGATGCTGTTCCAGTTGATAAGAATTCCCCTCCAAAGATAATGGCTCCAAAAGGTTTTTATTTTTAATTTTAGAAATTAAGTTTTAAAAAGGATACCTAACAAAGCAATCAATTAATTTTTGTTTCCTTTTCTTGTAGGAATTCCTAAAGTTAAAACAGATGATGAAGAAAAAGCAACAGATGATTTCCATTTTGAAAAATTCAAGAAACAATTCAAACGCTTCTAAACTATTTTTTACAAAAAAATCATATGAGGAATGAGTTTCATCAAAGAGAGATATACTTTTAAGGAAAATATTGACTTTGTTTAATTGTAAAGTTTGTTTTTAATGGCAAGCAATCATTTTATAAAAATATTTCTCTCTTCTTTTGGTAGTTTTATTCATGGAATTTGTTAAACATGCATTTATTTATTAAATATTACATACTATAATGATATTACAGTGTTGTATAAAAAAAATATATATATATTTTTTTTACTTGCATTAAAATCGTTTCATGATTTATTACAAATATATTTGTCTTGTTTAGTTGTAATTAAGAATTTTAAATATGCTATTCGATTAGGTAAGAAAAAAATATCAAATTTTAATAAAACATTGATATTATTAATTTATATTATCACATAAATATGATGCATAATTTAAAATAGTAAATATTTTTTGACTACATACAAGTTTCATTAGTTGCTTCTTTAAGTTATTCAATTTCAATGATCTACCTGTCTTATTAGATAATTAAAATTAATGAAATATTATATTTAGTCGATCAATCTAGCATTTTTTGGTAACCTCTGTTTATGTATATGATGAAACATAGATCTGCTCAAAAATAAAATGAATCTTTTTGTTCAAATTTTAAAATAACTGAAAATGCTTGATTTATTTTGATTTCTAAAAATCTATATAGAGCTTTCAGTCAATACTTGCATAAACTGTTCAGGGCACCACCCAGAGTGCATAAATTTTGACTACAATGCTTAGTTTCCTTTGAAGAAAAAAATACAACATTACGTCTTGTGCATAGAAAGAGAAACAGTGGCAATTGTACACAACATAGTGTTTACATAGGAAGAAATTGAAAAAAAGCTCTGTTGATATTGAGGCATGCAGGTACCCATACAGTGAAAAACAACCCAACAGCCCTTGTGCCCATAGAAGTGAAGGTAGCATGCAGATGAGCAAGTCTTGTTCTGTAGTAACTGGAGTTTTGATGTACTATATTTCTTCTAGATATGCTCATAGAAAAAGGTCTAATGAACATCTGGTAATTGAGATGCACTTTGTCATTCAATTTGCTGATGGCATTGATGTTGGGATAAAGATCAGATGGATAGTGAGAAGTATTTCTAGCCATTTGTAGTACAGTACCACTTCATTGACTGTAGATCATGAATGAAAAGTAGTAGTATTCTGCAAAGTTTTAGCAATGTGATCTCAATGATGCTATTCAATTACATAGCAAGCACATATTTACCATCCATTTTTCATTAAACTATTCCTGCAGGCTAAGGCTTAATTTTTTTTTTTTAAATTTTGTTTTTCCTACAATATACAGTTTTGCACGACTCCATTAGCTTTATTTTCCATACACAGGATGTGATGTCACTTTTTCTTGAAAACTATGCATTGCAGAGGCATGACTCTTTAGGCAACTTTTATGTTTTCGGAGCAAAAATTCTCACCCTGCAAGTTTATGAACACCCTCTACATTACTTCAACCTTATTATATTTATGAATAAAAGATAATTATGTTTCTTTTAAAATCAATAGAAATGACATGGTTTAAAAATTGTATATTTTTTAAAATTAAATATAATTGTAATCTACCCATACCATCTTTTAATTTTTTTTCAATCTACCTTCAATCTCCTTTTCTACCATTTTAAAATCCTATTTCAATTAGAACTTATTTTAAATATTTATTTTATATTTGATGTATCAAATTAAACTTTGTAATAAATAATAATAATAAATAGTTAAACATTAAAAAAATTACTATATATGTTTAACTTTTATGGTATATTACATTACATGTAAATGTAAAGTTTTCAATTTTATAATTGCATACATTTTTTTAATGATGTTTAGCATTCCTCTTAATACATTAAAAATTTCATCTCTCAAGGGTAATAAAAAAATTGAAATCATTTTAATTGTTAAGTATCAGGAGGTTAAATGCATGCAATTGTAAAGAAGTGTCATATTTCAAACTTCAAACTTATAATAAATTAATAATTTGTAACAAAATTTTTTTTCTTTCTGTGCTATTCTTAATTTAATTGGCAGGTAGGAAATCGCATGCATCAATCAAAAGAAATATAAGTCCTTTTCATGCTTGTTTTCAAATTTTATTAAGATAGCCAATGCTGAAAAACACGATATATTTCTAATAAGTATTTTAACAATATACACATAGCATATGGAAAATCTTATAAAATATATGAAAATTCCATGAGCAAAAATTCAATGACCTATTAATACCATAAAGTTTAGATAACATCAAACTACAACTATATATATATAAAATATTTTCTCTCATTGGAAGTAGTTAGCAAAATGCAGCAGATTTTCAAATATTTTTTGAAAGACTGAATTATTATTTGGAGAACATTTATTGATAATACTACATAAAAGACATTCATTATTTAAAGAATATTGATAAACAATAACATTTAATATAAATATATAAAACTCACCCAACAAAATATAAAACTCTTAAGATAAATATTTATAAAATATTTTCATTCTGAGCTATAAGGCTATAAAAAAGTTCATAAAATTATGCACCAACATATAGTAACTTAACTACCAGCTTATATAATAAATTGTGAAAAAAAATCTCTTGTAATAATTCAAAATAATCATTCTAACACATAATTGTGATATTATAAAAAAACCGTATATCTTCAATGTAAAAAAAATGAAAACTTCATATTTCTTGATTATTATTAAATTGTATTTATATAAATCTTATCTGCAATATTCTGGAATACAATTACAGATAGCTATACAGAAATAAATTGCTTTCAGCATATGCACAGATAAAGTACCTTAACATTATTTCATGAATGCATTAATGTCAGTTTGCCAAAAATTTACATGACTTTGGAAGTCAATATTAAAAGAATTTTTTTTGGAAGACCAATTGACAAATAATAACAGTTTCTTTTATAATTAAGTTAAAAATAAATATGATTTTCATTACTATTCATTAATTTTTTTCTCCTGTTTTGGGAGGAGGAAATTTTATAAAATGGTTATATATATATAAAAAGTGCTATTCTGAATGTGCTTTAAGAAACAACCTTTCTTCGACAACCTTTTGTACAAATTTTATGACAAATACACTGCAAAAATTAAGATTCTGACAACGAATGCAATGCTAAATGTGCTGAGATGAAATTAAAAACAGTATAGCAATTAACTATATTATTTTAGTGTCATTAAAGTGGTAGCAAAAATATGATTTATGAAAATAATTAGTGGCATGATTGTGCAGAAGTTGAATGAAATGTTTGCAAAATGTAATAAAGAATGATTTTATGAAAAATGGCAGTGAATGTTATAACAAGCAGACTGAAATTTAAGGCCTCAAATTGTTCATTTTTTTCCTCTATTATACATCTATATATATATATTATTTCTTGTATTATTCTATATGAAGTACAAATAAATTAGTATATATTAACTATCTAGGATATTTATGGACAAGAACTGTAAGAAAATATTCTAAAAAAAATGAAAATACAAGTTAGAAAATGAGAACATTTACACGAATTAAAAATAATTTTAAGTTTGGGGGGTTTTTTTCCTTCAAATTAACACAAAAAATAGGTGGGGATAAGACATTCAAAATATATTTTAATAAAATATTGAGCTCATTTCTTAAAATTAATAAATATGAAATTCCTAGTTCTCTTTTATTTTAAACAAACATTAATTATATGCATTAACTGACACAGATAATATATATTTATAAGCATTTAAAACAAACATCTGAAATATTCTATCATTAACATACATGGGAAATCAATAATATTTTTCAAATAAAATAAAACATTTTCATATATGAATATTTTTTTCCTCATAAAATAGATTGAAATTATTTACATTTAATAATTAGAAAAACAAAAAAATAACATATTGCACAATTAAGAATTTGGGTTTAAACATTGAAAAAATAAAATTCAACTACAGTATGCTATTTTAATTATAAGCATTCACGAGGTAAATAGATATATAGGATGGGAAAAAAATATCATCAAAATCTAAGCAGGTACTAAAAAACTCCTACAACTATCTATTTATCTAGAATACACTTTAAAAGGTATAATAAGATACAGAAAAACAAATTAATACTGTTTTCATCACATGTTGCTACATAAACTTTAAGTATGCAAGAATCTCATGTTATTTCAGACAAATATTAATAAGTGAAAAGAAACTTCTTTAACTATTAATTTAATGTCAATAAAAGGCATTTCTTGAACTAAGACAAAAAATGTCATAAAAATTAAAAATATTAACTAACAAACAGTTTAAACTCATGTTGTTTAGCTTCACATTGAGAAATATATATTTATAACAATACACTATGTACAAAATTCAAAAGAACAAGCATATATTTATCAAACCTTACTGAGTTCAAAGTCAACCACAAATGAAAATCATGCAAATATAGCTTTGGAATAGGATGACTACTTTTCTACTTGAAGATATTCAAGGATAGGAAGATTGGATTTCATGGAGGAAAAATTTATTTAGGAGAAGAAGGAGGAGACAGATTGCGGAATTTATTCTTCTTGTGCAAAATCTTCATAAGATCTTTAGACATGAAATAAGGCTTTTCTGCAGAACCATCATTTCTTTCGCAATCTTCCACTGAAATAAAGAAAGTCGGTCAGTATAAATTAGATAATGGATTGTATACCCTTAAATTTGAAGTTAAAAATTGTTTTTAGTAAATAATATGTTCACTTTAAATAACTATTTTTTGTAACGTTTTTGTAATACAATACAAAATATTATACCAGTTTTTGTAAGACTACAATTTCAAATCCATATATATATATTAAATTAGGAAAATAAAATATAAATATAAAATGTAAACACAAACAGACTTTTGTTTCATTGACATGCACTACTTTATAAATTCTTATATTTCAAATATAAGCTGATAATGCGTTTATTCTAAGTTGAAAATTCATAAATATGATTACAATGTTAACGTTAATAAGTAATTCCTGTAATATTCCAAAGTTAAAAAAAAAAAATTAACTTTTTTTTGGTTGTTTTTATGGATTAATTATGCATGCATTCTATTATTATTTCTAAGGTAGATTTTGATATTTTATGGCAGATAGTCACAAATTTCGCAAACATCCAATTTTTCGATTTGATGACGATGCAATATAAATAATTTCGAAAACAAACAACTCATTTTCTAAAAACATCATTTTATTTAAAAATAAGTTTTTTTTTTTTTCAAAAACTTAAGAAATAACATGCTACATTTTGCTATTTATCACTTGTGCCTGACTAATGAGTAAATTTTTTGCGAGATTAGTGAATCCCTACATAAGTTGATGACCGTAATTTAGTTTACAGAAAAGTTATAAAAATTCTCGGCTTATACACAGAAACACAGTATTTTTAAACTAGCCACTAGCCTTGATTAACCAAAACCTTTTCTTGAAACTTTATTCACAATTTTTTTTTAATCCTTCGATTTGCATGTTTTGCTTGTTAGTTTTTCCATATTTGTTTTATTTTCCGTATATTTTATTTATAATAGTTCTAATTTAATGTCTGTACAACTATAAAATGCAACTAGCATGTCTTCTTTCTTATCTGACATATTCCACAGCCTGTGAGTGTCAAATTATAGTACACAAAATCAGAACCTTCCAAGAAAAAATAAATAATGCATAATCACCTGGCACAGGGAAAAAAAATCACTATTAAAATTATGTATAGATACTAATTTCTGAAAGGTAATTATAAGTAGAGATGCAACAAAGGGAAGCGACTTGCAGCCTCGAGTCCTCAAGCACAGAAGCAAAATGTGTGTTGAAACTTATGAGATTCTACCATAGAGTTGCATCATTCCAAATCGATGTTTTAGTACCAAACAGCAATAGTTAATCCAACTTGGTTCATTACTTATGGGTTTATTTTTATGATAACCCTTTTTTTTTTTTTTTTTTTATGATGGTTTGTCGGGCCCCAATGTTACTTTTTGTGACTTTCATATATGGTCTAATTCTTACTTCAATCTTATTGCAAGAAATGCTTTATATTAGCAAAATTTTTTATTGTTACACTATGATATTTTCAGTACCCTCACAGTTTTTCTTATCATCAAACTAAGTAATGCTTTGTTAGTTAATATTATTTTAATCTCTTTTCAATTATTATTAATCAAATCTCATTTCTATTCCATTCATATCTGCTACTGAAGTCTATTTCTAATTCTTATTATAATTATGTTATACATATTATAAAACTCACATGTATTATTTGTATATTTAATTACTAGAATCCATCCTGCTCTTATAAATTTTGCCTTTATATGGGCCACAATCAATGTATTATATCACGAGAAATAATTCTAAATTAAGTACAGTAATTTTCTTTTTAATATTTATGGTTTAAATCGTATCTGAAATTTTTGTTGCATTTAATTTAACACTTTCTCATTTTCTTAAAGAATAGTGGCAGGGAAAAGAAAATATACTTAAAATAAAAAAACTCTGATTTTCATTCTGTTGAGCATCCTTCCCCCAAGACAAAAAAATTGATGAAGGCCTCATTATAATATATATAAACACAAGAAAAGAAATATGCTGATTTACAGTGTATAGCTATATAAAAATATTTCTATTTCATAAATTAATAAAAATATTTTTTTTTTTTTTAAATTTAAAGGGAAATAAACTTAAGTAACAAAAATTCATTTACAAACTCAAAGTCAATATGATGCAAAAAAATTAAAACATTATTAGAAAAATTTATTATTTTTAACACAATAATAAGTATCACAACCAAGACATTAATTATTATTAAGGCAGTTTTTATTTAAAAAAATATAAATTTACAGTTGTGAATTAGTTATAAACATCTGATAAATGCTTTTTCATTTTATGTAGAGACATTTTGTCCTATTTCTTTAAAAACAATCAATCTGAACTAAATATGCTGTTATTATTAACTCTAAATAATTTTCCTACTTCATAATATCAATATTTATTCTTACTTAAATTACTGCAATATTTTTGGAAGCACAAAATATTTTAGTCCAAGTAATCAAACTTGAAGAGAATAATTATTATATTTTAAATGTGAGGTACAATTTTGCATCATCATAAAAATAAAAAACTTGAAAATGTGTATTACAATTAAAATTGCATATAAATAAAAAATTTGAAAAAAATATACAAAAATAAAGTTATTTAAAATCATTTGATTAAAGCTAACAGAGATAAAACATCTAATATCTAGATCAGGGGTGGCCAATCCAGATGTTCTTGTGGGCCCCTTTGAAAGTGCATCATAACTCTGAGGGCCACATACAAAATTATATATCCCCATATTACATTTAGACAAACTACAGACATTTGTTTGAAGTGAAAAATTGAAACTAAATGAGTTATTATTTTTGTGTTTACTATTATTCATACATGCAAACATAGATAACATAATAATAATGATACTAAACACACAATGTGAAGAAACATATAGCACTAAAAATTAATTATACAAAACATATAAATATAAACAAAATAAAAAAAAAGAAATCATTAAAAAAATATTTATTTTACTAGTGCAAAATTTGTTTCTCCACTCTTTCAATTAGCTTTTGCAAATCGATCTCAATTTCAGTATTTGCACAGCGTAATTGGTGTTGCAGGTTAGTGTCCATTATGTTTCAACGTGTTTTGGGTTTGGTCAATTTCATTTTCGAAAAAAACGATTCACAGATGTAAATTGAACCAAAAGACCTAACTACTTGAACTAAGAATCTGCTATCAACAATCAACTGTGCATATCTAGGGATGGTCACTGCGTCACTTAAAGTGAAACATAGAACCTGTTATGTTAGATGTTCCAAGATGTGCACACATCATGAGTTCACAGCCTATAATTTACTTATTTTGTGAACTCATAAATAAAACTGGCAATATCTGTTATATATTGGCAAGAATATTATTTTAAAAACAAAGTTAACAGTTTTCTCATAATTTCATTAGTTAATTTTTGAATATATGGATGCACACATAATGTATTTTTTTAATACATTGGTTTTCACTACTTTGGCCATTAAAAAATAAATATATTTTGCAAAAGTGTGATAAATCTCATGGGCTGCATGTGGCCCGTGGGTTGGCCACCCTGTTCTAGATAATGGCATATCCACAAAGTAATTGTGATTTGCAAACAAATGAAGTCTTTCTACATACTTTTATTAATTATTGTACACTTTACTTACTAATCAGAATGTTTTAATTAAATAAATTATCTCTCATGCCACACTCAAATTTCTTTATGAATTCATAAATTATTACTTATTAATCATCAGTTTTCTTTCCAACAATTATATATAAATATATGTGTGTGTTTATATATATATTGACGTTGATTTGCATTTTTCCCCTAAAGAAATACTCATCAAAAACTAAGTATTAATACATAATATAGCCAATATAAATATAAAAAATTAATTCCTAGCCATTTGTCATTTGTAATAAAAATTACATTGATAACCTTTTTTTTTTTTTTTTTTTAACATTTTAAATTGACAAAATTTTTAGACATTTAATTCCTAGTCTATGATAGTGATAAATATCATTGTAATATAAATTGTGATGATATTTATTACTATCATAGCCTATAAAGGTAGGAATTAAAATCACATTGATTAGAGTTTTGAACTATATTCATTTATTTGGATATGATTAAAAAAGTTTTAAAAGATAATGTAAATAAAAACATTTCTAATTTAATAAGATTAGATTTGTCAGATTATAAAAATATGATGCAAAATTCTCTTTTACACTTTCCTCTTCATTCATTAATAATTTTCTAAACAAATTATAAGCTATAAATGAAATAAATACTTACGAAAGCACAAGAATAATGTATCCACAGCCATTCCATATACACTAAAGAATCCAGAGGCAATAAGGTAGGCTCCTAGAGTAATCACCTGTAAGATTTTAAAGTGTTAATAAAAAGTATTTAAAATTTTAAATTATCGCATAAAAAAGTTAAATAAATAAATAACAATTCTATGTAATGAAAAAGATAAAAAAATAATAATATATAGAATAAATGAAACTAAAAAAAATAATAATAATAATAATTTTCATATTTTTTAGATGGTATGTTACTGGGGATGAAGATGTTTACATTCTGCATTTAAATGATTTTAGATTAAATAAGCAAAAAGTTTCTAAATATAAATAATCTCAAAACAAAAAAAAAATTTTTAATTGTAAATATATGCATTAAATGCTAAATCCCTTGCTATACTATGCCCCACATAAATAGATGTTGGTAATTAATTAGATGATTATTGATTAGTCAATAATATAGTATTTATTAAGTGTAAATGTCATTTAGCACACACACAAAAAAAAATGCTTGAAAATAATTCTACAATAAATTTTTTTAATAAAAAGTCAAAATGGAATTTGCAAAAAAAGAATAGACAAATACAACATAATTCATATTCTCAACAAGATAGGAAATCACAAAAATTTATATAAAAAAAAGCACATTTTCAGAAGGAAAAATATTTTTTCAATGTTAAAAAATTCTTAAATCATCTACAGAAACAATTATCCTTGTTCTATGATAATGAAGCTTCAGTGATAAACTATACAAAATTTTAGAAACTTGATAAAGGAATAAGAACAACTTAATGAATTTTTTAATAGTTGTGAAAATATAAATTTCAGGATCTGTTCCAATTGAATTTCCAAAACATGCATACTTAATTTTTAAATAAAAAAACATTTAATATGCCTTAAGTAACATTTATGCATCTAATACTCTGATAAAATTAATTTTAAATAAATATTTCTATTATATATTGCATAATTAAAATTTCAAAATTACAGGTAGTTTAAAAAGAAAGCTAATGGAGGAAGACATGATTTGTGTAAAGAGGATATATTTCTAATTCAGTGCAACTTAGAAGTTAAAAGTTTAAGAATCAGTAATCTAAGTTATACAAAAATATTGAAATAATTTTATAAATTAAAACAAAAAATATGCAAAGAATTTTTTTTTTCATTTTAATGTTGAAAAGAACAGGGAAATAAAAACACTCAAAGGAAGTCTTACTATTGGTGGAAGAAGATTGTAATTCATTGGTGGTATGCCTGGCAATATTTTTTGTTCAGTAGCAAAGAAGTAAAATGACACACCAGCTGACAAAAAAAAAATAAATAAAACAATTTTACTTCATAACATATAAAGTTTGTTTAACACACAAGTATATTCTTTTTGCCATAACATTAATAATATAGTAAGTAATCATCCTATCTATATTTTTCAGAAAGTATTCATAACAAATTATAATAAAATAAAGTGAAAATTTTGTTTTTTAAATAAAAGTATAAACAAGATTCATTAATATAAAAGAATTTATATAAAATAGAAATGAATTTTTAATATGTAAAATCGATAATAAAAATTTCTAATTCTCATTAAATGCATACTACACATTTGCAAAATTATGTAATAGTTACAAAAATGAAAAAGTAGTCTTTTAGCAATTTAAATCACATTTAATACATAAGAATATAAATTTAATTAATAAAATCAATTAACATGTGAAAAGACATAAAACTTACAATAACACAAAAACATGTGCAAACTTAAGGTCTCTAACACCTGAAGTTCTTTTGTTTAGTGTAACAAAAAAAAAAATTTATACCGAAAAATATGTAATTTTATATCATTGATAAAATAACATAAAAGATCTTTAAAATTATATTAAAACTTAATAGTTTTTTAATAAATACTTGTGGGGTATTTTATAGTTATAAATATAATGCATTAATTTTAATAAACGTAATTTCAATGCTAAAAAGTTGAATTTAATATGAAATTATAAAAATAACTTTAATAATATTTAAATAAAATTTGCATTCAATTGGGAGATTTTATAAATAATAGTGCAATGTGTGCTGCATATATTTTTTCTCCATATTTACAACAACTAACTTGTGATTTCGTATCCTTTGCAAATAAATATATATATTATCTTTGTCTGGAAAGCTTTTGCTTTTTTGCTAGTAGTACTTCATGACAATTATCACTTTCATAACAGTTTAATTTTTTACACATTTCATGTAAAAGCATTGGCTGCAATTCCTTGCTATTTTCCTAAAGATATTCCTTCAAAAGTACTAATGCAAGGCTTTTCAAAAGAAACTTTATATTGAACAACTATTATTTCTGCAAACAGCAAAAGAATATGTGCATTTATAGTTATAGTATACAAAATATTACAGAATATCATCATCGGCCATATGGAACTTATTCTTAAAGTAGTACCTGAAATTTTGTCTACCATATACCCTTTGTTAATTATAAAATGTAATAATCTCAGACTTTTTGGTGTCTTCAGTTGAAACATCAATAGATCAATTCCATCTTTATGCAGAACAAATAAAAGAATCACATATTTATTTTATTTTGTCATGTAAGAAACTAATGTATATTCATTTGAAAACCAATTAATGATGATAATCTTTTTTTGTTTCTTCCCACATGTGAACTGTTTTGGCAGTTCATTTTTTATTTTTCTAATAGTGCATTAGAAAGAAATTTTTTCCTGAAAGATATTCCTAGTCAAATAGAAACTGATGTTTAAGTTATCAAGAATGAGATAGTACTCATTAAAAATTGACCTTGATAAATTTATCATTGTAATTTTTTTATGTGGGGTTTCTAATTTAGTTTCATCATAACTTTTCAGATTTCAAAGCTAAGAAGTTCTTTTTGGAAGAATGGGGGACACATTGATGAAATAAGTATCATCCACTATGTCTTTAATTTTTAATTTAATATAAATATATTCTCCTAGATAATATATGTTTTGGCAATTTGCAACAAACTTTTGAAACACATTGCATATTGGAGAAAGTTTATACAATTCTTGTCTAGCAAGGCCATCTTTTATATATTCACTTTTAAAAAATAGAAAATGTTTATAAGGCATGACTCACCGTCAGTAGCCCAATATTCCCAAACATTTATTCAAGCAAATTTATGACTTCCTGTTTAATAAAGAGCAATGAATGCTCACATTTCTGAAATATTTATGGGACAAACAACCCTATTATAAAACTTCGAAAATAGATTTGACGTAAATGTTCTATATATTCCACAATAATTAATAATACTGTTTCAAGAAAAATATCTAATGGATCCAATGGCAAAGAAAGAGATTTTGCAATACCAAAGTTTTCAGTGCGATTTCAACACAATGTTATGAACACAAGTTTTGTCTCAGTCCATTTTTACTCTGTTTTGTTACCTCATATTTCCAAGGGTAGCTACTAATCTACCAAATATAAAAACATCAAAAAAATGGCCAAAACCTATTTCTTCAGTGTTCAACAAGTAATTCCAGATTTTTTTTTTTTTTTTTTTGCATTGATTATTTTTTTTATCTTTCTCATTAGCTGAATTCCTATCAATTAACACGTCAGCTAATAGTGTCTATAATCTCTTTATTTCATTTTTATAAGTCAAATAGTGAGACATTTTTCAACCTTTCAATCTAAGTCAATGATCTCAAACGATAACACAAGTGTGTTGGACCTAGCCGACTCGAAACAAATCTTTGATAAAAAAGGGGAGAAAAAATTCCAGAAATGCTTGTAGAATACTGACGATCTTATAAACAGCTACCCTGAGGTTGAGCCATTGTAATTGAAGGGTTGATCTATGTAACGAATTTCTAATGACCAGACTTGGAAAAACCAAGTATATGTTTTCCTGGTTTAATACATGTTTGCTAAGTTTATGTGATATTTTAAAGTAGCTATTATATATTATGCAAATTTATAAGGTTTTCTTCAATTTATTTGTTATCAAGATAAAAGCATATAATTTTCTATATAATTAAGTAGAAGTTTCAATGTTTCATCATTTTATAAAACTTAATTAGCAGCACTACTTTATAGCTAATTAATCTATCCCAAAAAAATTGAAGTTAGAAAACCAATAATAATACATACAGCCTTTAAAAGCAATATTTAATTCAAATCTTTTGAGTTATTTCAAAATTCTGCAATATAAGCATACTTTGAACAATAAATTTTCCAAAAATAATATATATATATATATATATAATGATTGATACTTCAGTTATAAACTGCATTATTAGTACAATAGAACAAATCCAATAAGCAAAAAAAGCAAAAGCATTTAAAAAAAATTACCGGAAAAAGCTACCACCACAAGCTTTCCCATAAACAGCAAAAAATCTGTTAATTTATCCAGAACAACCACACTGAAATTTAAAAAAATAATTATTTATTGTAAAATAATCACTGCATGACTGTTATTGAAAATAATTAAATGATCTAAACTGAAAAAAAAAAAAAGCTTAGAGAACACTTTAAAAAATAAATAAATTTACTTACCGTATAATGTTTCTCATTAGCAATTTAAAAGCGTGTCTTGCAGAACTGCAAAAATTCTTTCCATAAATAGCAATCTGAAAAAGACAATCTAATTTCACAACAAATATTCAAAGACAAAAAAATTATTATATAAATTAAAAAATAAATATACAAAAAAAAATGTTAAAAATATAAAATTTCTAATATGTGACATACACATACTGAGCGATAAATAAAATAGAATAGAACCTCAATCTAACATTCCTACATTCATTGTTCAATGATTTCAATGCAAATACTATTAAAAAAATATCAATAATATCCAATTAGATTTTTTCCATGAAGAACATTTCATGTAGACTTCGAGACACAGAAAAGTTTGGTATAACAATTGAAGAACTATCAATTTCAAAAACCTGCTCAAACATTTTTTAATAATAGTTGCAATAAAATACTTCTTCTAAATGCAGTCTTTTAAAACCCACCAGTGGCTTCTGTTAGGGTCACTGTTTTCAGAGACAAAAATTAAAGAATGACAAAAGTTTAGTTAAAAGTTTTAGTTTTTTTCCTTTGATAGAATTAACTCATCACATCTTTCTTTTTTTTTTTTCCCCCTTTTTTTAAGAATTGGATTACTTAATTAAAATTTGTAATAAAATGCAAATATTCAAAAATTTTAATTTTACACATTTTTATAAATGCTTGTGTATCTTCAGTTGGGGGTATGAAGATACTGTTTTCAAAGTTTAAAAGAAATTGTTTACCAATATATTAAGATGGTAGGCAATCAAATCGAGGAATATACTGTTTTTGCAAGCTAATGCTGGTAGATGTCTAAATATGTTTCGTAGTACACACTCTGGGAACAGTTCTAATATGAAATATATATTTGGCTTAAAATTTTTTACCCACAACCTATAATCAGAAGAATTCGGTACAGTTATCGAAGATTATGAGGACACTAATGTCGATAGCGAAAAGGAATTGTCTCTTGAACAGAAATTAGAATTGGTGATAACTAATTAGCTATATCCAAAACAATCTGACAAGAAATAGATTTATTTGAAGATGAGGGATTTAGAGGTAAATACTTGGAAAAAGTATATTGTGCATTGCTAGCAATACCACCAACTAGCGTAGATGCTGAAAGAGTGTTTTTGACAGCTGGTAATTTTTGCACAAAATTACGTTCCAGGCTTAATGATAATACAATTGCTGCATTATGTTTTTTAAAATCACATTTCAAAAATTTGTAATAGTACCACAGACTGAATAGTGATATTTACACTTTTCTGTGATTCAAATAAATAAGATGTTCCTTTACTTTTTTGTGATTCTTTATATACTGTTATAATTTATAAATTCCCAATTTTTTTTTGATATTTAAATTCTCTAATAAAACTGGTAAATAAAACAAAAAAAAAAATCTGTGTTTTCTCTCTTTTTCTAAAATTTCTACTACTGATAGTAAAACCAGTATCCCTGTATTAAGATCTAAAAAATACCGAATACTGGTATTGAATTTTTGGTCCGATATTGCAATCCCTAGACATGACTATATAAGAAAAGAATATATATTGAATATGATTATA
The DNA here is from genome assembly GCA_021605075.1 of Caerostris darwini. Classification (NCBI taxonomy): domain Eukaryota; kingdom Metazoa; phylum Arthropoda; class Arachnida; order Araneae; family Araneidae; genus Caerostris; species Caerostris darwini. The sequence goes on from BPLQ01008973.1 coordinate 34,666, forward strand.
TATATATAAAGGATTACAGTTTTACGTTGGTATTCTCAGTAAAGAATCTATGAAAAGATATTAAAAATAAAAAAATTGACAAAATAGAAGCAAAATCTAAATACTTGCCATTATATATGCATTTTTGCTAATGAATCTCAAGACATTTTCCAAACACCAAAAACAGCATTTCATGCAACTATAAAAAGAGAAATCTTTTAACCACAGTATTAATAATATACAGAATAATAAACAATTAGGCAATACATTAACAAAGTGATTTACTTTAAGTTGTAAAACAATTCCACAGCATTATGAAGCTTAGTTAAAAATATTTTTGACAGAAGTATAACATCATCGGCACAACAGCCTAGTGTAGGCCAAGGCCATCTACCTACAGGTAAATTTTGAGACGATCAATGTTTTTCTTTTATGGGGTAGGGTTGTCAGCTCTACGCCCAACAGTCATATAAGACCAGATCCTACAGCTTAAAGTGGATTCCAAATCACTACGAACATCCATGGCACCGCCGGGATTCGAACCGAAAACCTTGCAGTGCCAGAGTATTAGCCGTTCAGCACCCCCCCCACCACAAACAGAAGTATAAGATGTTATATATTAAGTTAAAGCCATAATTATAAAATTTTTAAGCAGATTTGTAAATAGAAAAAAAAATTGCCTTAACATAAAATAAAGGGAAATTTTTAATTTTTAGGTATAAAAATATATATGTGTATTCAACATGAAAACAATAAAAATATTGCTTACCATATAATAGCTTTTGTAATTTGATTATCATATTTCTTTAATTTTTTATCTATATACTCCAACATCACACGAATCATTCGAACAGTAGCAATTAGTAAAGATCCAAATGCAACGGATCCCATATGATAACTATAAATTGAAATGCAAACATCTTATCATTAAAAATTAGATAAAAAAAAAGAGACAATAAAATATAATAAATTGAATATAAATACAATATTTCTAATCAACACTAACATATATAGACTAGTATTGCCCACTGTGGTGAAATATATTATACATACATATATTTATTCTATTTTGGTGATATAAATTAACAAAAATATTAGTAAAATTTGTGCAAATAATTTTTTTAGGAAAATTTATTTATATAAAACATGAGTATGTATTAAATTAAAAATTAAGTTATTTGAGAAAGAATACCCAATATAATCTTAAATGACAAAAAAATCTTGTGGTGTAGTGGTTAAACTCATGAGCTAGCCAACTAAGGAGCAGGTTGTCACCTCTTCTTATCTTTTTTTTCCCCGATATTTGTCATCTTTTGATGGAATAAACTACTAGTTTTAAAGTAAATGGCTTTACTTATTTATTGAAAAAAAATCACTTATTTTAATAACAAAAATATTAAATAAAAAGGAATTTTTATTTTCCATCCATGCATTTTTTCCAGCTTTTAAAGTTTAAAAACAATTTAAACTTTAAAACTTTTAACCAATAATATTTTCTTTATATTTTGTGATTTTATATATTAGAAGCCAATTATTAGATTTGTGATGCTTAAAGAGCAATTGATTAGAGCAAAATATTTATTTAGACTATTTGTTTTTGATAATATAAAGCAAAATTAGTTATGGTTAATACAATATGAACATGCAATAATATATATTCTTGGCTCATTATATATATTTGTTAAAAACAATTTAAACTTCAAATAATACGCCTTACCGCAGACAACGATACAATCCTGATCCTATTGCACAGGTTGGGATATCTCTAGTTTTGTCTTTGGTCCAATAATAAGATGCAAAAGCTCCAGAAAGAGCAACTTGGCCTATCCCTACTGAAAAGAACAATCCCCAGAAAAGTCCAAAGAGATTGTAGAAGTGACTAGTAAATAAGTTATCCTTTAATCCATAAGTCTGAAACAAACACTTAATTCCTTCTCCTGTTGCATTGTATTTCTGTTAAATGAAAACAAAAAAGAGAGAACTTTAAAGCACGTATATTAAATTTATGCATACTTGTAAACATTGTATTAAGCTTTTAAGTATGCATATTGAATTGTTAAAAATAAAATTTTATAAGTATATATTTTTATGCAATTTATATTTGATTTAAATATAAAGTTTAACATATTTTACTTTAATTTCTGATACAATCACCTCTCTTTAATCCGAAATTAGATAGTTTAGTCCATTTTATAATTTAGCACCATTGGAGCCTTAACTTTTTTTTTTTGTGGATTTGGGCATTTCTTGACTTTGACCACTAGATGGCAACAGAATGTAGCTTCCATTTTCATTAAATATGTACATGCTTTAATAATTTAAATTTTTATTTTGTATATCGCCCTTAAAATTATATTGATGCTCAAGTGGACACTGGGTGTAGTCCTGAGCATGTTGGATTAAAGAGATTACTGTATTATCCATAAATATTTTATCTTAAACATTATTCCAAGCATTACTTTTTTTTTTTAATAATTTAACAAATTATATAAAATTCAAGAGCTTGTCTGATTTATAAATTAACAGAACTAATAAACTTAAAAAACACAAAAAATTTATTAATCATTTTTTAAGATAAATAAATTAATGACATTAACATACATTAGGATTACATGTTGTCCCATTTTTTAGTTTGGAATCAGCAGGTACATCTGCCAATACAAATGAAGCTTTTCCAGATGATGCAATATATCTTCATGTATTAAAGTAATTAACCTTGAACCGGCTAAATAAACATTTGATGAAACAAAAGAAATTTAAATACACAACTATGTAATGGAAATTATATTTTAAAATAGCAAAAAGTAGTAGAGCTAAATTGTCACTTTAAATCTATATGAACCTTAGAGAGGAATGTCAAATCAATGAATACCACATATATTTTCTATTCTTGATTAAAATAATTCTTATTGGCACTCGAAAGGATTTTATTTATCGATATTGTTATTTGAAATAATCTATTAAATTTTTTTTAATTTTTTAAGCCACTTTTTATTCATAATTATGCTTCCCTTTGGCGCATTTTGTTGTATTCTACAGATTAAGGGATTTTACAATTTTATTACTATTATGATTTTTATAAGCAATACAAGAAATTTAATAAATTTTTCATAAACAAATTAACAAACTTCCTAAAATATAATTTTGTCAGTTAAAAATAGTTATAGTATAACATAATATGGTGCTATAAAAAAATATGATTACTGGGAATACAAGGTAAAAAAGGGATAGAATTATTATCAATTAATCATTAATATTATATCCATACATTTATATTGTATCCCTACATTTTGGGTGTTCCTCCTGCACACATCAAGAACTATTGATACAACTAAATTATCATTTTTAAATTAAAAAAGGATACAAAGCTACAGCAGTCCAGAATATAAAGAATATCAGCATCAACAAATATGGAAAAATTGGAAACATCAAAGTTGATGGCATAGATCCTACAGCTCTGCAACAGAATATTAATAAAACAATTTTCAATTCAGCTGTTTTACAAGTCAGCTATATACAAGTATACATACTATATACAGCTATATACAAGTGCAAAAATTTTGAAAAGTTTCATTCTACAAAACTATAGAAATAAATAATTAATGTTTTAATTCTAAATTTATTTTACTACAAAAATAAACAATTTATGAAAAATTTTATTTTCCCAAAAGAATTTAATTAAAAAAAATTAATTTAAATCTTAAAACATTAATTAAAATATTTAAGTGACATTCAGTAGTTAGAACATGTCAGGGGTGTTTAAAGAAAAGACTTTTTTTAATTAGCATAATGCAATGGTTAAAGACAGTTAAAGCACATTTTTTTCTCTCATTATATCCCATTGTATAATGTACAAAAGTAAAATCCTTTTAAAACTAAGATCGGTACTTTAAAAAAAAAAAATCTGTTCCCTTTAAAAAAATCTCACCTGCTTGCTTGTTTAATAAGAGCTATTGCAATACGAATTCTTTTTCTCAAAAAGAGTATAATCAAGAATAGAATAGCAAAGACAACTCCAGAAATTATGGCTGAAAGAAATAAAACAGATTAAAATATGATGAAAATTTGTTTTTTAAATATTACAAGTAAATAATAATTGATGATATTGAAACAAAGTAGTAGAGGACTAAATATGTTGGGACAATTTAAATTACATAAAATGCAATTATTTAAATCAGCAAAATTCCTATTTTTATGAGTATGAGTGAATTCAACCTTATTTATTGTCTTACATCTTAAAATGCAATAAATTTTTTGTAATTGCCTTCTTAAAACATTCCTGTTTATCATTTTTAAAATATATACCTGCTAAAAAACTTTTAAAGTAGAATATAGGAAAGGTAAAGTGGTCCATGAATAACATATATTAAATTAGTATATTATTTATATACTTTTTTTTTAACATTAAACTTAAATAAACATACATAAATTTATAAAAATAACAAAGGCCTATAATTTAAAATTCAAGTTCTTACGATAAGTTTAAAATTGCCCATATTTCTTCAATAAAAAATTATGGTATAAGTAGACGGGTACAGAACAATCACTGATTGTATGGAAAATTGACAAGTGGCAAAGTTCAATAGATTCATAGAGAGTGCAGGAAATGTTATTTACGAACCCTTTTAAATTCAAGAAGCAGAATTTTAATTTTTAATAATTAATATTTTGATTACATGATATTAAAAGAAAAATAGCATGAACAGATTCCACATTAACTATAGTAAAATGTTTTTCAAATCAGCTTTGTGCAATATCTGTTTGTTTTCGCCATTAAAATATATGCTTACACCATTCAATGCTATCCATGGTCAGATCATACTTGTTCATAATGACTGCTAGAAATTTACATGGCAATGTCATGAACTGTGTGGCCCTGTTTTAGTGTTGAGCTGACATGTCTTATATGAAATTTGTGACCACTTTTTTAAAAATTCCATTCAAAATTATCACAAGAAACATTAAAAAAAGTGAATTGGTAGAATTTAGCATTTGACAAACTTATCAATGTGCAATATAATTATTTCAATTGAAAAATATTCTTCCATCTGAACATATATATATATATATATATAAATGGGCACAAGATGTATTTTATTTTATACAAAATTGACTGGGCAGATATTTTATCAAAGATGGTAAAGATCTACTAGTAATGAAAAAGCAGTTAATTCAAGAATAGTAAAATATCAAAATTTTAACACTTTAAAACCTACTTATTGATGGTGTAGACAGTTAACATTGATATTTCCTTTCTATTTAAATTCACAGAATTTCCAAAGAAAATAACTAAGCAATTCCATTCAGTTCTTATGAATGAAGATTGAAAGGGCATAAACATGATTATAGAATAAAAGGAACTCTATTACTGCAAATATAACTTGACATTAAGTAATAAAAATATTTTATTTTTAAATAATTGTCATAATAATAATTATTGATAAAGTAATAAAGAAATACAGTGTCATAAAATAAAAACCATTACTTACCAAACCACAGCCATGTATCTCGCAAAGCTAAATAGCTTTTAAGATTCAGGGTTATTCTGAACTTTTCATCAGATCCAGGTACATTCTTTAATTCTATGTACTTAGTTGTGCTATAATAGCAGGCTAAATAGCATTAAAAATAAGCAATATTAGAGTCATTTAATAAAGTACTGAAATGAAATTGTTCAATAATTTTTTTAAAAAGTAAAGATGATTTGAATATACAACAAAAATTGATCATTAATTTGATTTTCTGTCATTGAAATTATTTTTTGTAATATTTAAAAGATGAATTGCAGTTTATAAATTTTCCTTTACAATTAAAGTTGAAAAAAAATATATATATGCAAATAAAATATAAAAATCATTTCTGAAGTTTAAAAAATATGCATAACTGCATGAGTGCTTAGTATAAAAAATGAATATACTTACCAAACACCAAAAAAGCTAAAACTAGAATAATGCTCAACCAAATCATTATCCCAGCTAACCATCGCATAAGTACAATCCAAATTAATGATACAAGCATAGCTAAGAAAAGTCCACTGTAAAAGTCAAATTATAAATACATAAAGAAAAATTTCCACAGCTCATACAAAACCAATAATTGGATATTATAATTTTTTTAATTATACTTCTACTTACGCTAGAAGATACTCCCATGATGTTTTGAAATCAGAAAATACCTTTTCACCCATTTCTGTAAGACTCAAAAATTTTGCTAGTTGGCTGAAATATTAAAGAAATAATTTTCAATTTTCATGCATTCTGTTGCAAATATAAATACCTTAAAATTAATCATAAGAAATATTTGAGAGTAAATAATGAGTTATCAAGTGCTGAAGTACATATTACATTTAATTCATCACTCATGTGCCCAGCACTATAGTAAATTGTAATTAATTAATTACTAAATTATTAATTTTAATTTGTAATTATATTTAAGATGATGGAGTTAATACATGTTAAGATAATTTTTTTAATGCTATGCATATTTCATGATCTGTTACAGAAAACTACAATGATTTAAATTTTGGAAACAACAAATTTAGAAAAAAAAAATTGACATGAAATAGAATTTTTAATTAATATTTATATAAAGAGATGAATCAATTATGATTAAAACAATTTATCATTAATTGCAAATCTATAAAAAAAGGGGAAAAAGAAGAAGAAAATGTGTTCAAACTCTAAAGTGCACATAAGCTGCAATAATGAAACTGAAAATCATTAGAAAAGTATAAATGTCAAAAGATTGAAGGGCTAGAACAGCATTGGCAGATCAAAGAAGAACACAAAATTTATTAAAAATATATAATGCAGGATGTGAAATATGTTATTCAGGGAATATGTAAAATCTCCAGAAATTATTGAAACCAAAAAAAAATACTTATGAAAACTCAAAAAAAATAATAATAATAATTAATTATAAACACCTGAAGATAATTTTATTGAGAAATATGTCCTCAGGATATCAAAAAGCATATTATTTCTGCTCATTGGATGACAGGATTCAAAAGCATATCTAGTGATGTTATTCTAATAACATGAATTAAAAGATCCTTCCATTTTGAGTCAAGTGAGGAATATGTTAAGCAAATGATTAGTTGACCAACTACGATCAATTATTTGTATTCATGGAGTACCTGAGTGACATGCTATTTCTGTTAATTAGCAGCATGGGATAGTGAAATGGAAGGAGAAGAAATTAATGCAGTGATTTATTATTTCTTGGAAATGATATGGAAATAAACAACCATAGTACAAAGAATGGAGCAGTATGGAGAATTTATTAATTATGGGAAACATTTTAACAAAAACAATCTGGTAGACTGCAGATTAAAAAAGTATTGACATCAAAATGTTTCTAGGATGACATTTTGAAAAGGAATACAGTTCTTCTTAAAAGAATTAAGTTCTTTTCATTATTGTTGTTTAAAATTAATGTTATTACAGAAGGAATTAATTTGGAGAAGTTGAGTAATGATGATATTGCAATGTATTTACTGATTACTCGAAAATTTTGTATTTATGTATCTGATATAATTACTTTGCACTACAGGGAAGGAAACTTTTAAAATTAAGAAGTCACTAAAAATTGAAAACTTACATAATTTTCAGCTAATATCATATATTTAGAACCCAAAGTAGAATATACTTCTGGAGTAATCTGAAATTTGTGTGTATGTTTCTGAAATCATTCCACAGCTTTTCCATATTAGTGGAAGACGAATAAAAAAACTCCACCCTATCTCTACCCCTACTCTCCTCCCACCCTATTTATATATAATATAATGATATTTTTTCAGTAACAAAATAAATTACAATTAACTGTTTGAACTGACATATTCTAAAATAAAAATCTGTTTTAATTACAAATACATGAAACTACATAAACTACTTATTTTCAAAAATAAGAGATACACTAGCTTTCAAACATCAGCATGAAATAGAGAAAATGGAGTTTATTGTATTTGTAAAAAGTACTGAATATTTTCAATCAGGAATTTATTTGAGGATTAGAACCCGATGGAACCGACACTTATCTTAAGCTACATGTTATAGTAAGCAAGATATGAATTTTATTAAGTAAACATAACAATATTTATTAATTATAATTAATAGAATATAGAAATGCTTAAAAAAATAATAATTGGGTTCTTTTAACATTACAACATTTTTTTTCTTGCATTCTAAATCTAATATTAATAGAGAGTTTGAAATCTATATTTTTAAAAAATGGGAATTTTGATGATTTTTAACAATACAGTTCCGCTGTTAAAAAAAAAAAAAAAACAGAATGTCTAAAATATAAAATAAAAATACATTAAAAAATTAAAAAAAGAAAACATGTCATTTTTGAATAAACATTATACAAAATCAAAACTTACTTCGTAGCATTTTTCACCTCTTCAACAGTTACCGGAAGAACTTGATCCTTATCATTTTTAATGCTGCCGCCATCAGCCTTCATATCTAATATAGTAGGAATGCAACGATCCAGAACTATAATGTAAAAGTAAATTTATTGAGTTAACAAATAATTTCGTAGAAAATTAAATGCATTTATAAAGTAAAATTAGTTATTAAAAAGTCATTACACACACACACACACACACACACACACACACACACACACACACACATATATATATATATACATACATATATATATACACATTAAATTAACTAGCAAATAGATATATTAAATTTTGATAAATTTTAATAAAATAAAATATTGATTGCATTTTGTAAGAATTCAATTTATTCTTTCATTTAATTTTAACATTTTAATTTTAACATTAATTCATTATCAACACAATCAGTGGAGCAACAGCCCCATGGTGGTTTAAGGCCGTCTGCCTATAGGCAGATTTTATGATAAGAGATGTTTTATTTTTACGGAATAGGATTGTCAGTCCTACGTCCAATGCTCTAGTCATTAGACTGGGACCTATGGCACCATCAGAAGTCAAACCCAAAACCTGTGGCATCGAGCACTAGTCACGCCCCCATTCTATCACAGAATTTAGAAAAATTAAAATTTTTATAGGAGAATCTTGAGTAAAATTTTTAAACTGATTGCATCAAGATAATTGACTTTTAAATCCAATTACCTTTATAATTTTGAAATTTACTGTCATAATAAGTTAAAAATACAGTTTAATTCAAGAAAATTAAATCTTTTTTTTTTTTTTTTTTTTTTATTTTTGACAATCAGATTCTAAAATATAACTTCAAAGAAAAAAAATTTGGCCTCAAAATGTTATAATTTTTTAAGTTTAAGGAAAAGCATACAGACAAACAAATCTCTTGCTTTATATACTTAAATTCTAGGAATTAGTAATGAAAGCAAATTTCTTCATACAGGGACAGAAAAAAAAAAGCAATCATTTTAATACACTGATATCACACAACTTTAAAAAAAATCCTTGGAAAAAATATTTAATAAAACTAATATTTCATTTTAATAAAGTTCTCAGGTCTTAGCCGCAGCTGGTCAAATGCACAAAAACAGTGGTTCTAAAACTATGAGTCAATTCTTTTTATTTCTTTCACAATAATCTACTTATGAGTGACTGACTTTTCTTTTAATTTTTACTTCAGAATGGAGAGGGAAAACGAAATTACATAAAAAAATTATAAAGTGTAAATGCTCCAAATTTTTAATAAATATTGACATAAAAACAGTTCTTTATCAATAAGGTTCTTATGCATGAAAATAACATATTATACAATTAATGGAATCCTCCCTTATAATAAATATAGTTAAATTTGTTACTTTATGTACTATAACAATGTTAAATGTTTTAAATCAATACATTTAATTGACATTAATCCTTCAACTATTGCAAATTTTAATAAGAAGAATTTACTAATGACTAATTGTGCTTCAGTGGCAATACAAATATTAGTATGTGAATAGAAATAAGTTGAATTCCTGGTGATGAGTGCATTGTACAGAATGCTTCGAAAAATGAGTAGAATGGCAAGCACTGATAAGGTGTTGCACATCAATATGGACCTATAGTCCAATAAGGGACAGTATGGAATGGTACACATCTGATTTAATGGTCGTAATAGGTGAATTGATTACTTGTTAGGGATATTAGCCAGATATAAGTGCCACAAAGCTGCTTTGACAGAAAAAACATATGCGAGTTAATGTGGAATTTTTTGTCTAATTTTCTTTCTAATATCATGTCATCTAAAAACTTTATTTGTTAAAAAGTAAAATTCTTTTATTTGCAGTTAAAAATCACTCCTAAATAATATGTTCTTTCCTGTGATGCAGCTCTTTTTTTATCTTTTTAAGTTTCTTATGTATAATATTGAAATGCTGAACAGTTTATCCTAATAATTTACAGCCATAGTTAACCTATTGGGAAGAATATCACACAAGCACACACGAGAAAGATATACCAATACATAGACATTTTATAAGTCTGATGCTGAAAATCAATGCTAATGTCCCCTTTTCCGTAATGATAAAAAATAAACACTTTTTATAATTTTAACTTTCTTTTGACAAGTAATTAGAAATCATATTTTACTTTTTATCTTAATTTTTTTAATTAAAAAACACGAAGATCACGTGTTGTTAGATAAAATAATGAAATTTAAATAAAACTATTGAATTATTAAATATTATTTTCCTTTTCTGTCCTATTAAAAAAAAAATTCATGAATAAATTGTTTGATCATTTCAAAAAAATTTGAAGTACACAGCTAAAATTAAATTAAAAAAAAAAAAGCAGATAGTTAGACTAATGGAAGATATGAAAATAGAATTATTTTAAGTATTTACTATAATACATATAAATTGAAACAAAAATTTGTGTAAAGTAATATACAATACATTTTCAAACACATGCAATAATTTAATAATTCCATGCATTAAGAATAATTTTAAAATAAAATCAAAATAATTTCAAAATGAAGCAGTAAACTCAAAACCAGCTTTTATAACAAAAAGCTTGTGGAAACAAATCTCTTAAAAAGAAAAAAATATATGCCTTATGGCATTACTATTGTTGCCAATACTTCACTTCATCTTCAAATGAAGTCCAGATTAATAACATTTAAAAACCATACTAATAAAATGTTAAATAATAATGTGCAATCATGCAAAAACACGCATTCACTGAAATTCCATGCTATTTGATAAATTGTTTGTTCTGCATTTTTACTCACACACATCTTTAACTTTTGATGCATAAGGAACATCTTCAATAAATTTTGGAGATCGCACTGGTTAGCAAGTAAGAAAAGAGAAGAGAGAAATTCAGTAATACATCAATTTATGATACACCATATACAGTAAAACATGGTCCAATTAAACAAAAATTTTATTTAAAAAGTAATATATTTTACTGTATGCATTTACAAAGACTAATTTTTTGTATATCTTTTTATTTCAATTAAGAGTAGTTAACTCAGAATTTTGTTCAAAATGGAGCAACTTAAATTTGTTCTTAATTTTCATTAAAGTATTTTAAAAACAATGTAATAATTAATTTTTTTTAACTGCTGAATATATATTAGAAGGATCTAATTAGAGAAATAAATATTTATGTATATAACTTTTAATTTAGCTATAACATAATATTCAAGAAGTTTAGTTGGGAAGTTTATATTACATTTTATTATATTACTAATGTGTCACATTTAATAATGTCTACTATTTTTTTAATTAATGATATTTAACATTAATTTATCTTTTTTAATATATAACAACACTAAAAAGATAACTTCCACTTACATGGTTTACTCTTTAAATACAATTTAGCACAATGTCCATCATTCAACAAAGTTTTCAAATCCTAAAGAAACAATTTAAAAGTTATTGAATTTTAAACAATATTATTTGCAAAATAATTGATTATGTAATTTTAATTATTCATTTAATAGATAAATAGATAATAGCCAATAAGAATTAAATTTTTACAGAAAAACCTCATTCTGAAAATATTAAACTTAATTGTAACAAACTTATTTTATAAAGCTAATATATAATATAATATAATATAACTGCCAAAGATAAAAAAAAAAAAAATGCAAAGAAAATATAATTGTTTTAAATATTTTTAAAATGAAAATTATTTTAATTTTTTTTTTTTAACAAAACTGTAAATTAGAAGAATGCTGCTCAAATATATAATTTAGAAATATGAACAGGAAGAAAAATTCTTGCATATTAATCAACAAAATATTCAATAACTCCATAAGAGTTTTGATGTGGGTTAGAGGTAACAGCATAGAATCTGCAATTATTATCATTTTTCTAGAAGGATCCAGAAAATGCTTTTACTCCAAAAATAATAAATAGAACTTGGGCTGCGAGAGTTGATCTACCTTCCTGTGGTGCACCCTGGTAACGTCCTAGATGGCTAAAAGATCTACTACTATTAGCATGCAGCAAAGCTCCACGAGTGTTCATCTTCATGGGACTTTGGGACAGGCTGTATCTTATAATGAAATACGGGCGGCCTGTGCCAATCTAAGAAAGTTGAGATTCAACATTCCTTGCCAGCTACAATGTTGAGATTTATTGTCGGCTAAGATTGTGTGGCGAGCCATCTGCACCCCGTTGGCCTTTTTAATAGCCAAAATTGCCCACTCTGTGGGAAAGACGAGATGATGGACAGACACCATACAGCAGGATGCCTGGACTTGAGTATGGACGCCGAGATGAAAAGATATTAGAGAGCTAGAACTTTGATGAAACATTGAATTTTTTCTCTTATAGTTTCCTTTTTTTCTTGAGTGTTTTACACTGTTTTGATCTCATAAGAGTTTGTCATTTTCAAATGATAATAAATATTAAATGATTTCTAAACATAAATAAATAGAGCTTTATTGAAAGAAAAGATATAAGTAGATTTTTTTTTAACAATGTGAATTGCAGATGATAATTGGTAGCTTTAATATTATTTTTGCAAAAAAGGATAAAGAAGAAATAATTCAAAAATACTTGATTAAGGGTTAAATTAATAACTGACAGTAATATTGATTAAAATGTTCATTTCACCAGCAAATATAAAGATTAGAAAATTATTGTACTGGATAAATTTGAAGTTTCAGTAATTTTGTATTAATTTATTTATTTTTCAATCTTTCATATTTTTGATTGTTGCATTCCAAAATATAATATTTTGTTTGTTTTAACATCATCCTTTTTTTTTTTCAGGCAGTAAACACAGTAAATATTTTTGTTTTTTATGACCTTACTGATTACTAACAAAAATTAACTTTGTATTATATACTGCTGTAGATTAAAGACATTGTACTTCAAATTAAGTTAAATAATAATAATATTACTTACTTTTTCTTCTTTTTTCACATCATATTTACATATCAATTTCGATTTTATTTCATTTGCATTTGGTAAATTCTCATTAGCATAAAATGTTTCATTGGGACATTGTTGTACACAAACCTAAGAATTTACCATATTTAATATAAAACAAAAATTTACTATTATTAAAAAATGTATACAAATATTTCAAAGTTACTCCCATACAACATTTTAATATCACAAAATATGAACTTCTGAAATACATTTAAAAATGAATTTAACATAGAGAATACACATAGAGATACCATCCATACATGATGCTAAGTAATTATTTGTATTTCAATCATATAATACAAACAAATGAAATTGTTAATAAACATTAAAATACACTAAATGATTAATAATTTATTTAATGATAATAAAAGAGAAGTATAACAAGCACAACTGCCAACTTTGAAACATGCTACAGTAATTTCTCTTTAATCCAGCATGTTTTAGGACCATGACTGTGCTGCATTATTGAGAATCAATATAGTTTTAAGGAGGATAGCAAACATAAAGGACTTTAGATAGAAATTTAAATGATTAAAACATGTACATAATTAGTGTGTTCAATATACATGTACACATGAAACAAGTACTTGTTTACATATTTAATGAATGCAGTATTGCGTTACTATCTAGCAATCAAGATAAAAAAAAAATTTTTAAATAAATAAACAGTATGAAAGCGAAGGCTCAATTGATGTTAGATTATAGATTGTGCCAAACTATTAAATGTTGAATTATGGAATGTGCTACACCATCAAATGCTGGATTAAAGAGAGGTTATTATATTTCATACTAAAAATCCTGCAATAATGTTAACAAATTAAAAATAATAAATAAATAAACATGCTTTGTTTTGGTTAAAGAGATGTCCGAACAGCCACATTAAATAGATTGTAAGATGTCATTTGAATAAAGATTAAACAATGGAAACTATTGAAGTGTACCAAACATGAGTTGTTCAACACACCATGAAATTAATTTATGGAAAATGGTGGGAAATTATGATTATGAATGAGCATTATAATGAAATGAAGGTCAGTATTTAACCACTAATGGTATGTGCATGAATTACAATGTTTAAAATGAAACTACTCAAATACTGTCAGTATATATAGTTGTAGACATATGACATACATCACTTTAAAAAAGAATCCTCATATTACATATAAACAGTTGGCATGAAAAGCAAATGGAGAATAAATTAATGGAGCTATTTTCTCTATTCAGCAACATTACTTTCAGTCAAATATATTATAATATTACAAAGAATTACATGAAATATATATAACTTACATTTATTGCAGGCAAAATAAAATGCGATTTATTTTTTGTACAACAAATATTAATTTTCACATAACTTAGTGTATACATGGATCATATTTTAGTTCCAATAATTTTCTTGCATCTACAGCATATGCCCGAAACAACAATATCCATAATTGTTTTTAAACAATGTAAATTTACATGCTACTTCCAACTTGCTTTATCCATTATTAACTTTTAAATAAGATTAACATAGTAAGCATTGCAAAGCATTGCAAAGCATTGTAAGCATTCACAATATATTTTATAACTTTATTTTAATTATGTGGTCATCTATTCATATAGCTTTAAGTACAAATTCCCATATAATTTGTTTCATATTTTTTTTCATTGTTTACAAGTAAAAGTATAACCTAAACAGATCTACACTAAAAGAACAGTTCTTTAATTTCTGGTAGACCATATCAAACAGTTTTAAACTTTTCAAAAGAGAAAAGAAAATTGACCAACAGAAATAAAATATGCTGATACTCATCACTTTGAAAAAAGGATCAAATCAAAATAATTTTTTAAAAATTTATTTGGAAATGATATTTTAGCAAACAATAACTAAATTAAAATTAAACAACAATTTAATTAAATTTTTAAGAAAATAATAAAATTACCTGAGGAGTAGGACAGCCAGTAAATATGACACTTGGGCTGGCACATTTTATAAGATCAAAAAAAAAGAGGAACGGTTTGTCCCTAAAATTGCATTTAAAAATTAATAAATGACAAAAAGGATATTTTTGAACAAATCATCAAAATAAAATAAGTTTTCGAAAAAATTATTTTTAAATATGTAGAATAAATCCATAAACAAATTATATTTTTAATTCAAAAAATCTGCAAGAGCTCATTATTGGCATTAACTGTTTTTACTGTAAAATTACATTAATACAACACATATTTTAAAAAGAAAACAGATTTTTTTAATAGCTGCAAGAATTTATTATATTCCAAGGAAAAATTAGAAAACTACATCAATTCTTGAAAATAAAGTGATTTCCTATAGTTTTGATTTGTTTATTAGTCTTAATCTGTTTTTACTGTGGAATCACACTAATCCAATATATATAAATTTGAAAACACGAAGTCTATATATACTTTAAAAACAAAATAGATCAGGCTACTTAATCATTTTAATTAACAGAAATGTTTCCTTAATTTAAATTTTAAGAAAATTTCGGATAATTCTTTTTAAAAAAATTTATCAAAATTGCAATGTTTTTTTTTTTTTTTTTTTTTTAACAGTTGCAAGAGTGTTTATAGAATTCAAAAGTGAAATTAGAAAACAATATGAATTCTTCAAAATAAAGTAATTGTTTATACTTTTGGTTTGTTTAGTCTAAAAAAAAAAAAAAAACAATGACTGTTAATAAAACATATTAGATATATTTTATCTAAACAATACATAAACACTTCAAAATCAAATGTATGTATTCAGATATTTAATAAATTTTCATGTTTTGCTTATTTCCTACTATTTAATATTTATAAAATGGATAAGCATATTTTATTTTATTTACAGTATATTTTATATTAATACCACATATTAAAAAAAGGGATATAAATACTTTTTGTTACATAATGTTTCAGAAATCTTATTAAATTCATAAAAAAAAAAAAGCATGCTTGTAACTATTTTCTAATTCTCACTTAAGCTTCATAATTAAGTTTTGTAAGTTTGTCTTGTTTATGGTTCATTTTTCACTTAATGTTTGATTAGAATAATCTCCTGTTGAATTAATATTCAAGAAACTAATTGAAAATAAAAATAAATATTGAATGATAAAACATACTCTAACTCTCCAACACCACAAATATTACCCTGAGAATCAGTTGGATAAACTAAAACTTTTGGATTGCCTTCTCGGAAAGCTGAAACAAAAACAATGCTTGTTAGATTTACTAGGTGCAAATTTCTTTTCTTAACTGTATTAGTAAGCAAGAAAAATGTATAACAAGTTTTATAATGAAAAACAGTTGTAAATCGTTAATATCTTAACAGCCACAAAGCTACTCCTTATAAAATACTGCAACATCAGAAGAAAAAAAAAAATTTTATGCATCATTGAACCAAACAAAAAATAGCAATGTATGCAACATGCCATACAGGCTGATAGGTTTGACTCAGTACTGAATCACCACAACAATGTTAATTATAATAAATGTCTAGGCAATATATATATATATATATGTACAAAAGTAAAATTACATCAGGAATACTTTATTTTAATTCAAGAAATTACTTGTTAAAATAAAAATTGAAAAAAACCTTAACATACTTTTTCTATGTATGAAAAGTTTTAAAATATTTAAATTATTGAAGAAAATTTGTCAAATTACTGATTCTGAATTAAATGAACTGTTGATTTTCTATTATGATAACATTGAAAGCTTGATTATTATCTATACATATTTTGTCTGTTTAACTAATTGTCCTACACTTTAGATAAAATTGTTAGAATATATTCCTTTAAATTAAAAATTGTAAATATAGCGTTATTCGAGCCAATAACATTATTTGTTAAACAACTGATATTTAAATCATATTGTTTCAAATGAACATTTTATTTGAGTTATTAGATTATGCTAACATAAGATTAGTTTTATAATTTCGTTACATTTTCAAAAGATATTTAAAGAAATTAAAAAAATTATCTATTTAATTCCTAACATGCAATAATTTTAAAAATTTGCATCTAATAAATAATATAAACCATATATTAAATCATTTTTTTTCCTACATCAAACTGCCATAAGAAATATATTAAATCATATAAACAATTACAAACTTATAATTTAATTTTCTATAATAGATTGATTACACAGATCATTTTCAATTATGGAACAGACATTTAATCTTGCATCTAGATTAAAGTAATAAAAAAAGTTCACATTTAATAAGTATTTCAAATACATTTCCTATTATTTTGGAACTTTAATATTTGTGCTGCTAAACCTCAACTTATTAATAATAAATAAACACAAAGTAATATGAATATATGTCCACTAAATTATTAAAATAAATAAAACTGAAGAAATTTATGCAAAATATCTTAGATATTATAAAATTATTTTAAAATTCAATTTACCAAAGAATGCCACAACAATCCAACCAGCAATAAAAGCAACAAATAAGAATAAACACAAAACATCTGTACAACTCCTAAAAAAAAAATTGTTTAAAACATATATAAATATTGTACATTGTTACATCAATCTATTGTATATATAGTATTTACTTAGGTAAATTAATATTAAATATTTACTAATGTAAAATAGCATTCACAAATTTTAAAACAAAATTAAAATGAAAATTAATAAAATTTAATTAATTTTTACATGTTATCACAAAACCCATTTTAATAATACAAAACACTTTTCTTTAAATTGCTTTTCCTTATATGAAAAATTTATTGAGTTTACCTATGTTTAATTGGGCCATTAAAATTAGCATCGTAAGTAAGTTGTTCTCCTGGAATAAAAAGAAAAAATATTAAAAACTAACAGAAATGTAAATATATTTAAACAAATTAAGTTAAAATTTTCCAAAATAACTATAAAAATGTTTTATTAAGCTGAAGGATTTTAATACTTCATAAAATCAATAATGAATATCAATATTAAATATTATAGAATAAATTAATATTGAATATTACAATTAAAAATTAATATTTTAATGAAAGTGCAATAATGCAAAACAAACTTTTTATAATTAGTTATATTAAATATAATATGTTTATATTTAATTACATAATATATAATAAAGCTTTAGTTTAAAATTAAATAATATATAATTTTATCAGTACACAGTCATTCCTCTCATCATAATATCTATATTTTGACTAAAACATTACAATCTCTCTTCAGCACTTTTTTTCCCATCAATTTTTATTTTTTATTTGTCTATAGCAGGGGTGGCCAACCTGCGCGACATACATACAAACATAACATTACATAAATGGCTGACCAATGTGGCCCACCTGCAACATTTTTCTGGCCTGTGAGATTCATTACACTTTAACAAAATATATTTATTTTATAATGTCCAAAGTAGTGAAAACCAATCTATTAAAAAAATACAATTGTGCATCTTTAAATTTAAAAATTAATTGCCGAATTATGAGAAAAAATTAACCTTGATTTTAAAATAATACTCTTGTACAAACAAATATTGCACTAGTAAAATAAATATTTTTTTATGGTTTCATTTATATTTCATTTTTAAGTGTTACATATTTCTTCACAATGTATGTTTAGTATCAATACTATTATATTAACTATGTTTGCATATAAGAATAAAAGCAAAAAATACAAAAAAATAATTCATTATGTTTCAATTTTTCACTCCAAGAAAATGTCTATAGCGAATCTAAATCTAATATAGGGATATATAATTTTATATGTGGCCTGCGGAGTTATGATGCATTTCCAAAGTGGCCCTCAAGATCATTTGGGTTGGCCACCTCTGGTCTATAGTATTTAATTAAGAATAAAATTAGTGGAATACAAATTATATTAAATAATGAATTCATCATTAATTATAAAAAAATGTGACATTACATAAATTTTTAATTTTATTCCAAAAATAACAGTTTTAATAATGAGAATATAATTTTTAAGAATAAAATACTTAAAATGTTTTCATTGTCTCAGAATACAATGCAAAATTTTATATTCCTTTATAAACACAGAAGAATGTTATAAATTAATATCATCTTTATGAAAACAAATTATTAGTAACATTAAACCACATTTAGATGAAAGTTCAATATTCAATATAATTAAATAAAATTTAAACTGTTTAATAGGATTCATCATTAATCCAATGAATAATAACTTTAATTGTTAAATAAAATTTTAAGAAATAAAAAAAAAATTATTTTATAATAGTAAATTATTAGAAAAATTAATTAATTCTTCTTAATTTAGTTTATGAAAAAGTGATAGTTATATAATCCATGGTGATGTGCTTAGCTAGCACGGAAGGTAGTCATATTTAATTAGCATTGATGACAGGCATTATGATTACAACTTTGAAAAATAAGAAGAGAGAAAGGTAGTTTTCACTAAATTGATAAAAGAATTTTACAATATGCGAATGTGCAGCAGTTTCCCTAGAAGAGTCACCTCTATTATATCCTAGAGCTCCAGAACTTTAAATAGTGGATTTGTAGTCATATTTAATAAAATCATGATTTATTAATAATTTTAGACTACATTTTAATTTTTAATTTAAAAAAAATTTCCTTTTCTTCTAATTTAATAACCATTCTTTTTGAAATAAGATGATTATTACTAATAAGCTGATCTAATAAAACATTGAATTATGTTGAAATTAGATTTTACTAAATTTTGAAATTAGTAATATAATTAACAAGTTGAATTGTATTCAAGTTATTCATATTTCAGATTAATATTAAAAATTAAGGGGACTTTGATATTATTTTTAGAATAAAAACAAAACCAGCATACACAAAATATTTATTCTGTGTCATTCAAGTTCTTAAACAATTATTTTGTAATGTAAAAAAAAGTAACAATATCTTACCAAATTCATTAAATTTCTTTCTAGGCCAGGGACTTCTTGTATCACGGGGCATATGATTAATTTCATGTGCTTTGGTTTTATATTGCTGAGGTTGTTTAAATTTTGGTTTACCTGAAGTTACTAGATGTCTAACATTTTTTCTGCCTATTTGTGCTCTAGGATTATGGACAACATATGGTTGTCTAATTGGTTTTCTTATCATGTATGAATATTTTTAAAAATTTTATACAAATTTTCAAATTAATTGCTTTTTTAAAAAATGATTTTGACAGGAAATTATAAAATGTATTTTAATATTTTAATTTAATGTCAAATAGTAACAAATATCAATGAAAATTAAAAAAAAGAATGGCTTTTTAATAAATGAAAAGTACGAATTTGCAGCTTTTTGCAAAAATAAAATCTAAAATACTTCAATTAATATAGGAAAGTAAAAATTATGCGCTTGTTTAAGTTTAAATGAAAGAAATGAGAAAAATTAAAATTTAGACGAACTAAATTAAATAGATGATTAACGATTAAATAATATTGCAAACGGTTATAAACATCATTGCAGACAATAAAAAGTCAGAGAAATTATAATGAGACCTCAAAAGAAATTAATAACAAATTTTCCAAACTCTTTCAAAATAATAATAACAATAATGAAGTAGGCTAATAAGAAAATATTACATACCGTATCTTTTAGGATCAGGAGATTCTTCTGCCATAGGTGTTTCACTGGACTTCATGGTAACATTCAAAATAATGAACTTTAAAATAAAATAATAACTAAAATAACGAAGTTTAATGAAAGTTTGCGAGATGATAAAAACATACAATGAACTGTCAACTTTCACAATTAATTTTTCTCACGATAAAAAAAATTCAAAACACCAAAGCAAATGAAAATTAATTTTAGGTTTATTTAATATTTATTCATTAAACAGAGTTAAAAGCAGTAAAAAATGAAACAAAAAGCCCCATTAAGATAATAACAGTTTTATTTCATCAAAGAACCAAACAATTCAAACTCTGTGCAGAATTCTGCCTTTATTTTCGTTATCAAAATGCTGCCATATTCTCTACCGCAAACAATAAATATCCTTTGTTTACATCTGATTCATTGCATTACATGTTTAGCCTCATGCAAGTCATAACAAAATACTGAGCACTGTTCAGCAAATATAAAATCATCTACATTTTTAATTAGATTTTTAAACATATATTTATGTATACATATTTTATTTCTATTTATTTTTATTAAAATATATATTTTTTAATTTACTGCAATTAGAATTAGCATAAGATATATAGGAAAAAAAAAAAAAAAAAAAAAAAAAAAAAAAAAATTGGGGCCTGATGGCTGAGTGATTAGTGCTCTGGTGTTCGGAACCACAGGTTTCGGTTTCAAGTCCCGGCTGTGCCATGGGTGTTTGTGGTGGTTCTGAATTCACATTAAAGCTGAAGGTCCTGGACTAATATAACTGTATAGCGTTGGACGTAGGGCTGACAACAATACCTCGTAAAAAGTCAGCGTCATGAAGCCAAGTCAAACTTCTACTTACGGATGCTCCATCACAATTAAAGCTGCCCCCATTTTCTATTACACACTAAAAAAGGGCAAACACTAAAAAAGTGTATCCAACGTTGCAAATTTAAAAACTCTAACAGGTCATCAACTCGTCGCTTGAGGAAGCCGCTTGAATTGCCATTTCTTTTTCTTTGATAAATCGAGCCATAAAAATTATTTGAAATTTATTAAGCTGATGTCTCTGTAATTCTCTAATCTAAATCAAATAAGTTGATTCCTTAAAAATTGAAATTTTATGCAGCTAATTCTGCACCAATTAAAAATTATGGAACTCAATTAGTTAAACACCTCAGTTTTTGAAGAAAATTTGATTGGCACTTTATAGTTGCAAACTCCGAATTCAAAACTATCATCTTATCTAAAACTCAAAACCTATCATTGGTGGTGACTTTTTGCAGAACTATGGTCATCTAGTTTTTTAAAATGCAAACAGTTTATCGATCCCTTAACTTCACTTTAAAATAATGACAAGTCTGTCATCTTCTTTAATTCAACTTAATTAGAGCAGTCTTGATTCCGACATCTTACCATTTAGAAGAATTAAAAAGGCATTACATCAGAAGTTTTAAATTAAAGAAAAAGGAAATCAGCATATCTAGGAATAGGTTTAAAATGGTTTTGTTTTTTTCCCCCAGCATAGTAGGGTTATAATTTGGGACGTCTTTTAATTCAGAGTTTGCAATATTTCAAAGATTGTTATAAAAATTGTTGGTAATTTTTATGCCAAATTGTCTGAAACTAGGGAATGAAATTGCATGGCTGATATCCAGTTGACAATCATTCTTAGGGCTTTGTTTTCCAATCTTCGAATGATTTCCATGTTCGCGTGAACCTCAAACAGTGGAAATTGTGAAATCTCCTCTGCAAATAAGAGGATAGAGTCTAGAAGTTTAATGTTAAATTTATATATGAGAATTTCAAGGTGATTATGATTGCATAGTTTTCTGTTAAAGATTACTCAGAAATACTGGTTGACCAGATGATGGGTTGATTATTAATTGGGATATTTGGAATATTGTCGGATCTTTTTCGAATGAATAGTAATGCTTCGGAGTGCTCTGTGCCACAGGTTTTGAGTTGGAATTTCTGTGGTCCCATGGATGTTTGTAATTGTTCGGAATCCATTTTAAACAGTAGGTCCTGATCTAATATGACTGTAGAGAACTGGCTGACAACCCTACCCCGTAAAGAGAAAGCATCTCCTGTCTCAAAATCTGCTAGTAGATAGACGGCCTTGGATCACTATGAACTATTTTGCCAATGAAGAAGTAATGCTTCAGTTTTATCGACGTTAAGTTGGATTTTCCACTTAATTAGACACTTTTTTAAGTCAGTAAGATAATTCTGTAGTTTTCTGGGGGGGGGGATTTTTTTCTTAAATTTCGATTGTAAGTGAGAATTTCCGTGTCGTAAGCATACTGTAATGTCTCGGCCTATATTAGACCTATCACGGCTTTAAGAAGAGGACCACTCACCGATCCTTTGGAGAAACGCGCTTATTATATATATATATATAGTATATGTAACCATGTAATAGCATTTAGGGGCCTGATGGCCGAATGGCTCGCACTCATACCACAGGCTTCGGGTTCAAGTCCCACCGGTGTCATGGTTGTTTGTATTGGTTCGGAATCAACTTTAGATCAGATCCTATGTCCGGGTTTTAGGTCGCGGTCAAATATGATCGTAGAGCGTTGTTGGGGTTGTGTTACTCGCGCCCGTAGTATATCTTCAAGCTACACGTGCCCCCTCAGTAGTGCTAAATGACAGCAGTTCAGCCGTTGCTTATGGCATAAAAATTAACTATCTCTGTTTTGCTAGCTGCATTAGAACAACAACAAATCACTTTCACCTTGAAATCCATTATAAAACTGTTTCAGATACGTGAGAGTTAGGACCTGATTGGCCGAGTGTCTAGCGCTCTGGCGCGCGGTGCCGGGTTCGAGTCCCTGCTGTGCCATGGTTGTTTGTAGTAGTTCGAAGTCCACTTTAAGCAGTAGGTCCCGGTCTCCTATGACTGTAAGAAGCCAGACTTCTACTTACGGGTGCTCCATCAGAACATAAGCAGCGCCCTCCTTCCATGAGGGATACGACAACTGATCAGGAATTGGTTTGGTTTGTCGCTCTACGGTCATCTTCTGTCTCACGAGGGCTTAACAGACCGGGACCTACAGTTTAAAGTGGATTCCGAACCACTACAAACATCCATGGCACCGTCGGGACTCGAAAACGAAACCTGTGATACCGAGCGCCAGAGCGCTAGCCACTCGGCCATTCAGTCCCTCAGGAATTGAGAAAACTGATCAGGTTTTTTGTATAATCACTTATATATTTATGCGATAAATGTTTAAAATTCACAAAAAAAAAATGATGAATATCTTAATACTAATCTTATATCCTTAAATCGGAACTGCAATTACTTGAGATATATGTTATGTAATAATTGTAAAAAAAAAATCATTGTTAACTAAATGCTATTAACAATTATTTCTTATTACAATTAAAATGATGATTGTAATTATTATTTATCACTTTTAATTTATTTATTTTTATTTTTACTTATTTGTTTAATTTCATATACTCATCTGAATTTTATTTCATACTCAAATATTTGCTATTTAAATCTACTTCTGAAATTCCAATGTAAACATTATATTAAAAGACTTAATTGAGAAAAATCAATTTTTTATTTTTTTATTTTGTATGATCCCTTATAGATTTATATGATACATGTTTAATTTCCACGAAACAAATGAAAAATAACTTAATACTTATCTTATACGTTTGCATATGCCCTACTCAAACGTATAAGATAAGTATTATCTTATACGTTCATCTCTATCTATATATCAGAGCCAACAATTATTTGAGATGATTGTAACAGCAATTAATTAACAACTATTGCTTTTATTACAATTATTAAGATGATTGTTGCTATTATTATTATTGCTTTTAATTCATCATTGAGCGCGGTCAGTACTATGGGTGGATGACCACCTGGGAACATCGCGTGCCGTGGGCCTATCACAAATTTGGGACCTGAATGCCCGAGTGTCTAGCGCTCTGTGCCACAGGTTTCGGGTTGAAACCCGGCGGTACCATGGATGTTTGTAGTGGTTCGGAATCCACTTTAAGCCGTAGATCCCGATCTCCTATGACTGTAAGAGCGTCACGGAGCCAAAGTCAGACTTCTACCTACGGGTGCTCCATCACAACAGAAGCTGCTTCCTTTCCCTTCAATCATGAGTACGTATGGGCTCGTGGGCTTGGCCAGCCAAGTGGGATAAGAAACAACAACAACACTTTTAATTTATTTATCTTACTTTTTATTTATTTTCATATACTGAGCTGGTTTTTATTTCATAATCAAATGCTTTTTTTCTTTCTAATGCAGCTGGCAAACACATAGACAGCTTGGTCGCCTTAAGGCAAGCGCTACTCAGATGTTACGCACTTTGCATTACCCGTGTAACTTGAAGATAAGCCACGGACGCGGAATAACAATGGCACCGCCACGCTCTACGATCCTATTAAACCGGCACCTACGGTTTAAAGTGGATTTCGAACTACTGCAAACATCCATGGCACCGCTGGGACTCGAACCCGAAACCTGTGATACCGAGCGCCAGAGCGCTAGCCACTCGGTCATTCAGGTCCTTCATAATCAAATGTTTACGCATATTTAAATTTACTTTTGATGTTCTAATGTAAACATTATATTAAAAGACTGTAATTGAGAAAAACCAATCTTTTTTCTTTTATGATCACTTATAGATTTTTATGATATATGTTTCAATTCCACGAAACAAATGAAAAATTTCTTAATACTCACCTTATAAGTTTGTATATGTCCTATATAAACGTATATCCTGTACGTTTGTAGCTAAATCTTTAGGTCAGAGCCAACTATTATTTGTAATAATTGTAACCATTTAATTAACAATTATTGTTTTTATTACAATTATTATAATGATTGTAGCTATTATTATTACTGTTGTTATTATTTTTAATTAATTTATTTTTATTTTTATTTATTTATTTAATTTCATATACTGATCTGATTTTTCTAGCACCCTAGTTGTTCGGTGCCGCAGGCTTCGGGTTCGAGCAGCGCAAGTGTAATGGATGTTTGTAGTGGTTCTGAATCCACTTTAAAGTTGTAGGTCCCGGTCTTATATAACTGTAGAGCATTGGGTGTAGGGTTGACAACCCTACTATGTAAAAAGAAAATATCTCATGTTTCGAAATCTGCCAGTAGGCAGATTGCTTTGGCCCAAAACGGGGCTGTTGCGTCAATGAAGAAGATAAAGATCTGATTTTTATTTCATACTCAAATATTTGTGCACATTTAAATTTCCTTCTGCCCGAATCCTGACTCAGTCGCATGGCGTGCCGCTGGACAGCATTATGGCGGAGGTTCAATCCGATGACGGCTTGCTGTAGACATTGTTTTACAAAACGAGTAGACTTAATGGGTTGGTGATGCTGGAGATGTTCAGAATCTTGCCTCTTCAGTCGTACTACTTGGTGGGAGAATTTCGGGTTTTCTCTCATACGATACGCAAATGCTGGGTAACTTATGTCCCTCGGAAGGCACTGCCCTCCTTCTTTAGCGTCACGGAACCAAGTCAGATTTCTACCTACAGGCGCTCCAACACAAAAGAAGCTGTCCCCCCTTTCCCACCTTGCATGAGACCACACTCTTTCTTGGTTTTCGTCTAGATTTTGCTGTCTACCAAATAGGATAAGAAGCAACAACAAATTTTCTGATATTCTAATGCAAACATTATACTTAAATGCACATCAGTACACTTAAAAAACATTGTTGTTATTACTTAGGGGCCTCATGACCGAGTGTCTAGCGCTCTGGCGCACGTGTTGAGCTCTGGTTGTCCACAGGTTTCGGGTTGGTGTCCCGGCGGTGCCATGGATGTTTGTAGTGGTTCGGAATTCACTTTAAACCATAGATCCCGGTCTAATATGGCTGTAGGGCTGAAAACCCTACTCTGTAAAAAGAAAAGCATCTCCTGTCTCGAAATTTGCCAGTAGACTGACTGCCTTGACCCATCATGAGGTTGCTGAGTCAGTGATGATAATGATGATGATGTTACTTATCCCACTTTGTAGGCACCTAAGACCAAGCCCACGAACCCGTATTGACTCATGGTTGAAGGGAAAGCATGAACCTTCTGTTGTGATGGCGTTTCCGTTGGTAGAAGTTTGTGTTGGCTCCGTGACGCTTTACAGTCATATGAGACCGGGACACATGGTTTAAAGTGGATTCCGATGCACTACAATACTACAACCCGGAATAATACAGCTACAACCCCATTCTATATCACTACAACCCGAAACCTGTAGCACAGAGCGCTAGACACTCAGCCATTTAGGCCCAGAAACATTTAAATCAGAACATCAGTGAAATGTACATTTAAGCATTGTACTTATATTCTGATTTATTTATCATAATTAAATGGATTGATGTGAATTTAAACTTCGCTATGATATTCTGAGTTACTCTGAATTTAAATATCATACTTATATTGTGATTTAATTATCCTACTTAAATAGATTGGCGTGTATTTAAACCTCAAAATGATATTCCGAGTTACTCTAAATGTATTAAAGTACATTTAAATGTCATACTTGTATTCCGATTTAATTATCATACTTAAATAGATGACGTATATTTAAATTTCAGAATGGTATTCTCAGTTACTCTATGTAACTAATTAAAGTACATTTAAAAGTCATACTTATATTTTGATTTAATTGTTTTACTTTAATGGATTGACGTGTATTTGAACTTCACAATGGAAATTCTAAGTTAATCTAAATGTTTGTTTTTTTGTTCTAATGCAGCTGCAAACACTTAGACAGTTGTCTTTGGTGCCTTAAGGCAAGAGCTGCACCCACGTAGCACTACCCAGGTGGTGCGTGCAGTTGAAGATAAGCTATGGACGCGGAGTAACAATACCCCCGCAACTCTTTACGATCCTATTAGATTGGGACCACCGCTACAAACATAAATGGCCCCGCCGGAACTCGAACCCGAAACCTGTGGTACCGAGCGTCAGAGCGCTACCACTCAGTCATACAGGCCCTACTCTAAATGTATTAAACTACATTTAAATGTCATACTTATTTTCTGATTTAATTATCATACTTAAATGGATTGACATGTATTTAAATATCTTATTAGTCTGTGAAAAGTTCTTTACACCAACCAATATGGCATTTGGTACTGCAAACATTGAACATTGTCCGTTATAAAACATCCCAACATGACACTAAAGCAATAAGGTCAAATGGACGTTTTTATCTGGAAGGGGAAACGATACATATATAACTTTGATTGATAGCCAAATACGTGCTCGTGTTTCCGTTAACTGTAAATAAGGAAGGGGAAATATAGGAGGTTGACAGTTTCGTGACACCATTCGCAATTGTCAGAATTCGTTTTTTTATCAAGGACAATGTGGGTTTTTCTTTCTTCTAGGCTTGTTTATCATTCACTGGAAGGAATAGCGGTTGGTTTTTCTGCTTAAAAGCATGTTTTATTCATACTATGCAAGTTCCCACTTCACGAGTGAAATGGGCTGTGAGTGTGTCGATTAGGATGTGCATCGTAAAGTAAGCAAGCTCTCACTTCCTACTGTAAATGACAATACAATTTGAATTTCAATAAGTTTTAGGTTTAAAGTATGGTGACCGGATTTTCCGCTTTTGACACCTATGCTTTCTGAATGCGTTATGTCTAAATTTTGCAGTTTGGTTTGTGACTTTACGGTCATTTTTTTTTTTTTTTGCATACTTTAGGCTAATTAGATTGGGACCTACAGTTTTACGTTAATTACGAACCACTAATAAACATACAGGCCACCGCCAGGATTCGAACCTGTGGGCCTGATGGCCGAGTGGCTGGCCCTCTAGGTTCGGCACCACAGGTTTCGGGTTCGAGTCCCGGCGATGCCAGGGATGTTTGTAGTATTTTGAAATCCACTTTAAACCATCGGTTTCGTTCTAATATATGTTACTCGCGTCCGTAGCGTATCTGCAAGATACACATGCTCCCTGGGTAGTCGTAATTGAGTAACATAGGTGCAGTCCTTACCTATGACATAAAGATGACTGTCTAAATATCTGCCAGCTGCATTAGAGAAAAAAAAAGGATTCGAATCTGAAGCACCAATGGCCAGAGTGCTGATCAATTGGCTATGAGGTCGCCAAACTTTGGAAGATTCATAGTGTCTGTAAGTTTGCATGGAAAAAAATTGTCTTTATTTTTATTGACTTCTAAAAAAATTGTCGTTTAGTTTTTTATTGCAGCTAACGGACGTCCTCTAATTAATATTGGTATGCAAAAACTTTTTTGGTGTTTTTTATACGACTGTATACAATAATCTAAAGCAGTGTTGGTTGCATATGTAGTAAAACAGTATGTTAAATATTGTTTTCTATCACTTAACAGTTTCATTCAAGATAGCAAAGCTATTAATAGTCAGTCTTTAATAAAATTTTAAATATTGTATATATTATAATGTATTTTTTATGTGGCTAGATAAAATCATCAACATCATTGGCGCAACAGCCCCAATTGTGGCGCAACAGCCCAACAGTGGTGGACCAAGGCCGTCTGCCTATTCGAAGATTCAGAAATTTGATATTTTGCTTTTCATTTTACGGGTATTGTTATGTCTACAGTTATATTAAACTGGATCTAACCCCTATAAATATCCATGGTATTGCCAAGACTTGAACTCGAAACCTGTGATAGCAGCGCCAGAGCGCCATAAGTCCCCAAACCAAGTTTATTATTATCATCGGCGTAACAGCCCCATGGTGGGCCAAGGCCGTCTGCTTATTGGTAGATTCCTAAGAAGAAGATTTTGACTTTTTTTATGGGTATTGGTGGCAAGCTTACGCCCAACTGCTATATTAGACGTGGATCTATGGTTTAAAGTGGGTTCCGAACCCCTAATAATGCTTTTATTAACTTTTTAACTATGTCTAAATCTCGTTTAATGTTAAATATGTTACTCTTCATTGTCTCAACAGCCCCATGGGGGATAAGGCTATCTGCCTTCCGGCAGATTTCGAGACAGGAGACGTTTCCTTTTTTTTTTATGGGTAGGGTTGTCAGCCTACGCCGACATTCATATTAGACCGGGATCTACGGTTTAAAGTGGATACCGAAACACTACAAACATCCATGGCACCACCGGGACTCAAACCCGAAACTTGTGGCACTGAGAGCCAAAGCGTTAGTCACTCGGCCATCAGGCCCCTAACCTAGTTAATGAAGTTAAATATTATCAGTTTGTCTCATATATTACCAGTATGTTTCATATATTACCAGTATGTTTCTTATATTACCAGTATACCAATGATATGTCTTAAATTTTTTAATGATGACCACAATCAATTTTTGATTCCGATTCGATCACTAATAATATAATTTTATCCACTTTAGCAACCTCTGTTCGTGTTAAACCTAAATTGACCATATTGCAAATCTATACATTATTGTTTTATGTTTTAAACAAAGCAGCGTTTCATCGTTCTCAGTCAATATAATGTATCATAATAACTGTCATCTAAGTTTATTGTCAGGATGCTATATTTAAAATGAACAATTAATTATTCTTTTAAATATTTTAGAAACAATAACAGAGGGAAGAGAGCTATAAAAAAACAGAAAATAACAATTACAATTACTTGTGCTACTGTGAGACATGAAATTCGTATATGTCATGTTGTTCTTCAAATGACAGTATACTAAAATTGATCAAATATTTTTATTGTATTTTTGCCTTTAAATAATTTATAATAAATTTAATAATGATATAATCAATAATAAATGTCATTTATTGTATTTTTAATTTATTTAAAGAGTTAAATGCTAATTTAATTCTGAAAAAAGATCTAGAGTTTTAGTAAAAAGTAAAAAAAGTTTTAGTGAAAAAGAATATCTTTATCTTTTTAAAGTTTTTAGTAAAAAAGATAAAATAAAAATAAAAATAATAAAATAAAAATGCACATTAAAACATGCATTTTTATTTTTCATTATGGCGGTTTTATTTGAAAAGCTAACATTTTTCATGCGATAACTATATATATATTATAATTTAGTATAGATAAATTAATTCTATTGTATTGAACGAGAATTGAAATAAATTGATATTTTTAAAATCTATACAAATTACTTTTTTAGCCTTTTTTGACTGCTTTTCACAGTAAAAACATTTAAAAAATACTTAATAATAGCATTATACTTAATAACATAATACTTAATAGCATATACTTAATAGCATAATACTTAATAAATTTCATGCATAAATTTGTGAGAAGTGTTCTAAATATAGTTAAAAAATGTTCATTAAAAATGGAAAAAATTGTAAAAGATGTAAATATTTTAAATGTTGGAAATTTTTTTTTAAGTTAAAAGAATTAAAAAAAGATGCATATATACTTGAATAAATGTTATGTAGGATGCAAAAGATAAACTTAAACTTAAATAATGGCCCAATATTGGAAACAAATTAAAAAGATATAAGAAAAAAATAAAATAAATAATAATAATAGTAAAAAAAAAAGATTAAAATATAAGTAATCTGCTATGTCGATATACATGTTATCTTTAAGATTTTGAACTTAATGTGTAAACAAAGCTCATAATAGCAATCTTAAAAAATAAATAATAATAATAAATAATAATAAATTCCAAACGATTTCCTTTTCTTGAAAAATCTCGCTTTCACCTTTAAAATAAAATTGTCTTTGCTTTTAACAGACGATCTTTTAAAAGAATTTTACATTATTTAATTACATAATTATTAGCTCGTAAAATATTTTTTTAAAAATAATTATTATTATTAGCTAGTGAAAGAAATTTAAATAATAACAATTATTATTATTGACTCGTGTAAGACATTTAAATAAATATTATGTATAAAAAAGCTTGTGAAGGAAATTTAAATATATATAAAAAAAACTTGTGAAAGAAATTTAAAAAAAAAATTGAAAGCACGCATTCCGTTCCCACAAAAAATACCCATATATTTTATGGGCAATAAAATACAAATACCCCAAAAGTTTACAATAATTTATTCTAAAAATGGATAAAAGTTCTAAAAATACATTCGTAAAAAACGTTCAATCCAATATTTGCAAATTATATAATAATTAAACTAAATGAAAGCAGACGATTTTTGAATTCTTAAAATAATAAAATAATTTTTAAAAAATTGTTTTAAAATAATTTTAAAAAAATAGTTTTTAAAGAAAATATTACAGAAAGATTATAATTTATAGGATACAAATTATAATTTTGTGGTCTATAAAAATATAATAAATAAAAATATAGTAAATTGGATAAAAATATAAAATTTTTATAATAAATGAAAATATAAATATATTAAAATGGATAAATATATAATAAATTCAAATAAAAATTCCTCGAAACATATATATAATTTTGAAATTAATTTAACTTTCAAAAGTAATTTACTTTTTCATTTTATTTATTTATTTTTTTTTTTCATAATTTATAAACATTAAAAATCAATTATTAAATTAATGGATTAAAATAATTTAATAAACAATAGATTATTAAATTAAAAACTCAAAATTGGAATTTTACATAAAATATTTGTTTTCACTTAATTAAAATATCTCTGAAATGAACTTTTCATGTTATTTGACTATGCATCAGATAAAAAAAAAATATGGATTCAGTTGAAAAAAAATAGATCTTTGAGTGATAATTTTGAATTTTTTACAGGCAGTAATAAGATAAATACAAATCTTTTAATTTATATAAATAGCTAAATTGGCATCGATTAATCGATAATCAAATATATTTTGAGTCAACCACCTTTAAAAAGTGGTCTTTTCTCCACTTTTCTTTAATTCCAGGATGTTTTTGGTTTCATAAAGGAAGTTTTTGATTTCTCAACACTTTTTTTAAAGAAATGTTTGAAAGGACAATTGATATGTTTCATTTATATCAACTGTTTATTTATAGATTTTTTCCTATGTTTTATTTCGAATGAAACGGACAACTTTTGTTTTTTTTTAAGTCGTTGAACTACTTTCAATTCTATTTTATTAAAACTAAAAATCATTTCAGAATAACGGAGTAATAATAAGTTTTGGTCAACGTTTCAATTTTATGTATAATGATTTTTATTTGTTTTATTATTTAACTAGGTCAGAACTCAATATTTTTCATTTATTTAAACAATTATTATTTCACCATATTAATTATCCATATGGGAATTTTTTTTCATTTAAAAAATATGAGCATCAATATTTTAAAGGATATTTTTTCCAAGAATGTAGCATAAATTATTAAAAAAATATTGCAACTTTTGTGAAAGACAAAAAAGATTTTTAAAATTTAATACAATTGTTATAACATGCCATACATTTACATACCGTGAAAAATTATTTTTCCTAATTTTTATCGTAAATTTCTATTCAAAATTCTTTTATTGTTTTTTCTATTGTGTCTGCTTTCTTAAATGTTAAGACAAAAGGAAATGATGAAATTTAAGATGAGGAGGTTGGAATGGAAAATAATATTTCACTAGCATCCGACTCGTGGCTCAATGGCAACGTGCGCCTCTAGTGAGCATTAGGACCGAGGCTCAATTCGCTGGCAATTTTGTTGTAGACACTATTTCAAAAAAATAAAAAGACTCCATGGCGTTTGTGATGTTTAGCCTCTTGCTTCGTTAGTCAGATTATCTGATGGGAGTTTTCTGTGTTTCCTACCGTACGACACGCAAATGTAGAACAGTTCCCCCTAAAAGTCCTCCTGGAAGACACTGTCCTCCTTCTTCAGTGACAGGGAGCCAAGTTAGACTTCTGCCGACGGATGCTCTATCTGAACAGAAACTTCAACTTTTCCCCATCCATGAGTAGACTACTTATGGAGTGTCTGTCCCGCACTGGGGGACTAAGGATTAAACAAAAAAAAAATAATCAATAAATTAATAGTTTAAAAAAATTAAAAAACCCGCTTTTAGGTTAATTTAGACTTTTTATTAATCAATCTAAAAAGTAAAAAAATAATTGTTAACATAAGAATAAAATGACTGACGAGAAAATGAATGTCACTGTTCTAAAAGCGTGGGGTGCTCGATATCAATCGTTATAATTTTTCACTAGTTTCATTCCGAAATGCAGGGTTAGTTTTAAAATGTTATACAAAGCACCCCACGCTTTTAGAACAGTGACATTCATTTTCATAGTCGTAAAATTGTCGATTGTAAGTATTTTGTAAAGTAATTATATCTGAGATATATTTATTTATGATGAATAATGCAAAATTTGATACGTTTTCTCAGCTTCTTTCCGGATAGAACTTTCCGGCGGGCCTTAAGGCAAGCGCTGCACCAACATTACTCACTTAGCACTATCCAGGAGGTGCGTGTGGCTTGAAGATAAGCTACGGACGCGGAATAACACAATGCCCACAACACTACGATCCTCTTAGACCGACACCTACGGTTTAAAGTGGATTTCGAACCACTACAAACATCCATGTCACCTCCGGGACTCGAACCCTGTGGTACCGGAGCGCTAGCCACTCGGCCAACATGTCATAGTCTTATATTTAAATTGCTTTGTTACTAATTATATAACAACATGCAGAGTACATAAATTTAAAAAAGCAATACTAAATAAAGCTTTGAATTAAAACTCATTAGTTAATTTGATGAAGTTCTGATCTAGAGATGGCTATTGTAGAGGCTATTGTATCCCCTTGCACTATACGTTGTAATCGCTCTTTTCAGGAACGAGGAGACTTATTGGCGAATGCCGCTTACATTTAAATAGTCTAGTGGAAGTTTTTTCAGATTTTCGCTAATACAACACGCAAAAATGATATAACTACTCCAAAAAAGTTCCTCGCGTAAGCCAATGCCCTTACATTGCCAGTGGTTTAGTCTTGGCTTATGCATATAAGTGGTACACAAGTCCCAAAGATATGCAAAAATTAAATCAAGCTGTCGCTAGTTTAATTTTCGTTCTATAATTGGTGTATCATTGAAAAGAAAAAGCTTTTATGGCTACATCGTTAGTTCAAATAGAAGAATTAATTTATAAAATATTCTAATAAAATATTTGTGAGAAAATTAATTTAAAATATTGATTCATTATTAAAGCAATGAGTTAACAGAAAGTGAAACCCTTATGAATAACTTTCAAAACATAAAATTTTGAAAATGTCACCAATTAATAATTAGACTATAATTAGAAATGTCTTTTTGTTGCTGTCAAATTCATTAATTTTAATTCATATTTAAATTATTTTCATTTAAAATTGCATTAAAAAAGAAAAAAATGAGAAATAATTATTCAATCTCTTTTTAAAAAGTTTTTAAAAAAAAATAGTTTTGCCAAAATTCTCAAATTTTTTATTTACGACAAAGATTTATTAAACCACAATCATTCAAAAAATCCTGATCAATTAGCAATAAATAACCATGCATAAAAGAAAGCTTCATATTTTTAGCTCCCGACAACTCCTAATGTCGAAGTACATAAATTTAAAAAAAATCAGTACTTTATTAAGTATTGATTCAAAGCTCTACTAATTAAAACTCATTAGTTAATTTGATGAAATTAAAAAACAAATGGCTGTGATGATATAGTTTCGTCTTGTATTTGAGAATGAGTGATGCAACAACGATATAAGAGAAAACATTTATTCAAGAATTTATTTAGAATTTATTATTTTTATTTTATTAAATTTATTCAAGAATTTATTATTTTTACATTTATTCAAGAATTTATTATTCCTTTCACTTTTAACAATTAACAATAAATAGCCATGCATAAAAAAAACCCCTTATTTTTAACTCCCGACAACTTCTAATGGCAGAGTACATAAATTTAAAAAACCAATACTTATAAAGAGCTTTGAATTAAAACTCATTAGTTAATTTGATGAAGATAAAAGGCAAATCTCTGCTATGATCTGGTTTCGTCTTTTATTGGGAATGTTGGAATTTTTATGCTTTAGTTCGAGCCACGCAGCGTCACTTGATAGTTTTACAGAAATCGTTTGGAACCGATTCAGAATTGCGCTGTTGTCGTGGAAACGGGCAGTTGGTTGCTGTGGTAACGGGCTGTTGCCTTGGAAACCAGCTGTTGCTGTAGAAACGAGTTATTTTATTCTGAAAAGAACTTTTTTCTTCCAGTTTAGCTTTCGCCTTTGAGATGTTACCATCAACCCTGTATATCTTTGTAAATAGTGCTTGTAAATAAATGAAGATTCCATAAATTTTTGTATGGATTGATAAATACTTCTCGAACCACTAGAAAGCTGCGGCTATCAAGAAAAACTGAACCACCCATAGAAAGAAACACGATAGTCGTAGTGGCAGGGAATGAGGGATACAGCCACAATGTGAGAGAAAACATTTATTGAAGTATTTATTTAGAGTTTATAATTTTCATTTTATTAAATTTATTCAAGAATTTATTATTTTTATATTTGTTCAAGAATTTATTATTCCTTGCACTTTCATCAATTAGCTATAAATAACGGATAAAAGAAAGCTCCCTATTTTTAGCTCATGACAACTCCTAATGGTTTCGAGTACACAAATTTAAAAAACCAATACTTTATAGAGCTTTGAATTAAAGCTCATTTGTTAAATTGATGAAGTTAAAAGAGAAATAGCTGGGATGATCTTGTATTCTATGGCTTGATGATTTCGTATTGTATTGAGAATGAGGTATACAACAACAATGTGAGACAAAACTTTTATTTAGAATTTATTACTTTTATTTTATTGAATTTATTCATTAATTTATTATTTTTATTTTATTGAATTTATTCATTAATTTATTATTTTTATTTTATTGAATTTATTCATTAATTTATTATTTTTAAATTTATTCATTAATTTATTATTTTTAAATTTATTCAAGCATTTATTAAGAATTTATTATTTTTACATTTATTCCAGCATTTATTTAGAATTTATTACTTTTATTTTATTGAATTTATTTATTTGAATTTAGCATTTTTTAGAATTTATTATTTTTATTTTATTGAATTTATTTATTTGAATTTAGCATTTTTTAGAATTCAAGCATATATTTAGAATTTATTATTTTTATTTTATTGAATTTAGCATTTTTTAGTATTCAAGCATTTATTTAGAATTTATTATTTTTATTTTATTGAATTTATTTATTATTTTTAAATTTATTCAAGAATTTATTATTCCTTTCACTTTCATCAATTAGCAATAAATAACCATACATAAAAAAAAACTCGCTTTTTTTTATCCAGTCCCTATTTTTAGCTTTAATGGTCACAGTACATAAATTTAAAAAAGCAATACTTAATAAAGCTTTGAATTAAAACTCATTAGTTAATTTGATGAAGTTCTGATCTGGTTTCGTCATGTATGGAATGAGTGATACAACAACAATATGAGAGAAAACATTTATTCAAGAACTATTTACAAAGGAATTCAAAAATTGTGAATCTGAAAAAATAAAAGGACGGATTCGGTGCAAAAAATACACATAAATACACCATTCAGTGTAAAAAAAGGAATGATACACATTTTGAATAATAAAACATTGAGGTACAACATGATATTGCAGTAATTGGGTACAAACATTAAAAATACATAATTTCTTCACATATAAGTTCCCCTATTATTCAAAACTATAGATATTTAATATTTTTAAAACAATGTATAAAATTGGACCAGATGTGTTTACTTGAAATTCAAAAGTGATTATATGAGTGCTACACCAAAACCTAAGTCTTTTAACTTCTAAAATACATTCAAAAGATGTAAAGTACATATTATATTATTATCGCACCAGTCGATTAAAAATAAAATAAAGGGAAAAAAATGCATAAAAATATTAAAAAATAAAATGCATTTGAGCAGTATGTAGGAAACTATTCCTCATAAAAAAATAACTATGGTATATTTAATATTACTTACACCTAGAAAAGTGATTGTATATGTACAAGTTTGAAGAAAGCATACAAATGATAGTTGATGTCTTCGTAGCCTCATTAGATATTACAGTAACCAAATTAAAAATTATTGCATTAAAATTTAACTATTTAATTATTTCAAAATCAAGTATGAAATTGATAAACTTTTATATTAGCTGAAAAGTAATATTTTAAATACAAAAGCTGAGCCTAATTTGAAAATTTTTTTTTTTATCCCAATTTTTCTCTCAATTTGTCTCGCATGTTCATACACTGTTTTTTTTTTTTTTTTTTTTCAAGATATGGTGTAAATACCCTAATAAAAAAATTAGAAAACCAGAAAGGTTTTCGATAGTATTAAATTTTTGGCACTGGAAATTGTCAAAGGACTAAAAAAAAATTGAAATGGTTTGCTTAAAAAAAAACAATCTATTAACGTCTCAATCTATGAACGTCTCGCTCAGACATCTTTCTTAGGCTTCACTACATATGGTTGTGTAATGTTTATTTTCCGTTCTGTGGCCTGAATTGTCCAGCGGGTCTGGCAGCATTGGCTCGTCTAGGGGGTGCGTCACCTTGGACTAGGTTGCCACCGACTTTGGCATCGTCCTCATCATCTGTAGCTGGGGTGGTGGGTGGAGGTTCACTAGTGAAAGAAATTACATATTAATTTATGTACGTACGCTGATATTTTGCATCTACATGCTTATTATGTATGCAAAAATGAAAGTAGTGAAAACTTTAACCTTGTAGCAGCATTTAAAGATAATACGTATCATTTCGTTGTCTGAAATTGATGTTTCACTTTCTTTTGATTTTTTTTTTAACTTAGTAGTTCATAATTTGGAATCCATTTTAAACAGTACTGCCCGGTCTAATAAGAATGACTGTAGTGCGTTTGACGTAGAACTGACAACAAAACCTTTGTAGTAATCGTAGTCATGGAGAAAGAATATTTTCTCTTTAAGTTGGCAATTGCACTCTGGCCCTTGATGCCACAGATTTCGGGTTCGATGCCATGAATGTTTGATGTCTATACCACGTCTGGTTCGTAATCCACTTTAAACCTGTCTAATATGACTGTAGAGCCTTGGTCATATGGCTGACAACCCTACCCCGTAAAATGAAAACATCTCACATCTCGAAATCTGCCAGCAGAAGAAGAAGAATAAGAAGAAGGTCATGGGGTTATTGCGCCAATAAAGAAGAAGAAGTTCCTAATTTATGATTTTAAATGGTAAATTTATATAAAAAGATATATAAATAATTATTAGAAAGTATTTTCCTTTTGAATGCCAATAGAATATAAATTTAATTTCTGTTCGTTAAATTTGAATTGCACACAGGGTTTTATCTACTAACAAGAAGATAATCTTTTTTTTTTTAAATGCCACCTAAAAGTTTTTTTTTTTTTTTTTTTTTTTTTTTTGCTTTGCAATAGTCATTTGGGATTATAAAATCAGATTATTTTTAGAGGAATTACTTTTATGCGTAAAGCGAGATGAAAGAAAACGCTTCTCACGGTAAGCATTGTGTAATCGTGCTGGGAATATAAAAAAATGCTCACGTCATTTTATTTCATATTCAACTTTATTATATAACAGTCATCCCTTTATAATACTTCTACCTTAAGTCTTTTGTGCATTTTTTACCAATTAGAAGGACATATGAAGGTGATAGTCTTCCTGAAGAACATCTTTAAGAAATCTACACGTAAGAAAACATGCATGCTGACAGACCATGGTGTTTTTTTATTTTTTTAATGTTCGACCATTTTGAGTGGCTTCAACTTCAAATTAGACATTTTATTTTATTTTTCCAAGTGTCTATAACAACCAGGTCATGATGAGATCAAAATCCTTACAAACCAATTTAAGAATATTTTGCCTTGCAAAAATGCTTCAAATGTAAGAAAATAAATATAATTATTGTTCAATGGCTATTTACTCTATCAAAGAGCAAAAATTATTGTTGTTTTTTTATTATAAAATCAGACATTTTCTTGAAAATCCCATGCGTAGAAAACAACGATTCCCCTATTGCTCTTTTTTTCAATGAACTAGTTTGAATTACAAAATTGTGCAAGCAGACAGTTCTCTAAAATTAAATAATCACTTCTTAAATTGAATAAGCTTGTTGTAAAATCAAGAACCACGGGTGTTTCATAGAAAGCCATTTAATTAAGGCAGATCGTGCCAGTAAATATATTCAATGTTAGAATATATTTTATAAGCTACATTAATACTGTCTTTGTTTAAAAATATCCTTAACCTCCTTCTTTACTGTTGTTGATTGCCATTTCCGTTTTGAACTATAACGATACTATGTAAGATGATATATATTTTAAAAGATTTTTATCTCTTAACTTCTCAATACTTTATTGTTTGAGTTTTTTTAAGAATATCAGCAAGAAAGTGTGCTCAACCTTGAAGCAAATCATTAACAGTTAAAAAAATGTGTATTTATCGGCACTACTTTTTATATGATGTTTTCAAGGAAGAAAAAAAAAACTAATGGATTGTTTCGAAAAGTTGCATCAATGTTTTACAAAATATTAAAAATAAACGTGTTTAGTTCGTTAAAATTATAATTTTAAAAACTATTTTAATTTAAAAAAATTATACTTTCAATTCCTATTATAAATAAGAAAATGTCTTATTAATAATTTAAAACAGAATACATTCTTTGATGATACATTAAGAAAAATTACTACTTTCGTGTAAAATAATTTTTTTGTTTCCATTAGTACCGTAAAATTAATATAAGACTTTCTTAAATCAATAAGTTAAATAAGATAACATCGATAGCTCATCGCTCATCGATAAATAAAATAAATTAAGAAAATTTATATTATTTATGGACGCATGGAAAAAAATAAAAACTAATTAGTATTTAGGCAAAATTAATGAAGTATGTTTAGTTTTGAATATTATCAAATCCTTTTAGAATAATAAAATGTTAAATAAATATACAAAATGAAATTGTGAGTATTTAAAAAATTTGCTTAAACGACATTCAGAAATATTTTTATGTATACAGTACGATTCTAGTAAAAAAAAAAGTGCTTCATAATTTCCTGGTTTTGGGATCTAAACTTAATAAATTAGTTTTTCATTTTCACAATAAGAACTTTTCGAGATACATAAATTATTTATAAGGTGTATGTGTGTACCTTCAAAAAATCTTTCACCGATTTTATATTTTGTATACTTCAAAGACCATTTCTTATTTTTTTTTCAACATGAAAAAGAAATCCATGAAAGTTGACCTCCTAAAACAACTTCCCCATCTGAGAAGACCAAACATGCTTAATTACCATGCAATAACCAGAAGTAAAAAAAAAAATGGCGTCTCCCGTTTTTCTGTGATTACCCATTCATCCTTGGCAAGGCATTTTTCGAACCAAGCACCTAATGATATTCAAAATTGTTGGCCATTAAATGATCACCTTCCTCAGCGGCGTTCGCTGTGACCCACTTTCCAAAAAAGATGTTTACCTGATCGTTTCCTTGTGAGCTAAAAAGTGATGTGGAATAGGATAATTAGAGCAGCCCTCAACACCATCAGAAACCTGGTGGACTATTTCGAGACACCATTCTTTTCCGCTTGAAGAGAAGGTTCGAGATCTCCACGATTTGGAAAAGCAGATCCTTCGCAATCAAGGACGACTTATTCGGATATTTGAAATTTGTTCGAGTTAATCAATTGGGAGACCTTCGCATTTTTCAGAACATGTTATTAATTAAAAATGTAGAACT
Source organism: Caerostris darwini (assembly GCA_021605075.1). Classification (NCBI taxonomy): domain Eukaryota; kingdom Metazoa; phylum Arthropoda; class Arachnida; order Araneae; family Araneidae; genus Caerostris; species Caerostris darwini. The sequence goes on from BPLQ01008973.1 coordinate 76,161, forward strand.
ACAAATCAGTTCTATCAGAAAAAAAAATTCAACTGGTTAAAAAAAAAACTGTTCTTTTGAGTTGTTCTTTTAATAAAGGCGCCTGTTAGTTTATTTTTATTGCTCATATTGAATTTTAATCGATAGCTTAATATTTTTATCAGAAATGGAATTTCATAACAACTTTGTTTAAAACATATTTGTCGAAAGGCTACATCGGATAACTATAAAATTAAATGATTTTCTGAAATTACTTTATATTATTTACTATAAGTCAACAAAACAGTATATACAACAATGCTTTAAAAGTTAAGCCTACATTCTTGATTGGTTAGTGCTAGTGGGACTAATTAACTTATTTATATATTTTAAAGGGCATCATGGCCGAGTGATTAGCGTTCTGTACACTTCTTTGATTTTTATTGATTCCAACTTATTAGGTTTTCTTTATAAATATATGCATCTATGTAAAATCTTAAAATAATTTTAAGTGGAAAAGCAATTTTGGGGGCTAATGGCTGAGTGTGTAGTACTGTAGCGCTCGGTTTTTACAGGTTTCGGGTACGAGTTCTGGGAGTACCATGTATATTTGTAGTGGTTCAGAATCCACTTTAAACTGCAGGTCCCGGTCTAAAATGCAAAGATATAGCCTCTGAAGGAATCGTTCAAAATTACAATGGCCCCAAAGGGGGGATTGCAGAATCTGTGAATCTTCCTAATAGTATTAAGTTTGTCTGGCACATGTCATACAGGTAATGACTGACCATTGGAGCAAGTGCGAGGAAACAGACGAATGTAGCAACATCAATAAGGACACTTGACATTAAAGTTCTGAATGCCATAATATTGATTCTGAATGCCAGAATATTGGTTTTGAATTCCAGAATATTGGTTCTGAATTCCAGAATATTGGTTTTAAAGTTCTGAATTCCAGAATATTGGTTTTAAAGTTCTGAATTCCAGAATATTGGTTTTAAAGTTCTGAATGCCAGAATATGGATTCTGAAATTCTAAATGTCAGAATATTGATTCTGAAGTTCTGAATGCCAAAATATTGGCTTTGAAGTTTTAAATGCCAGAATATTGATTCTGAAATTCTGAATGCCAGAACGATAATACGCCCTTGAAGTCTTCGTTCAAAATTCTAGTGAAAAACATCGTTGGCACAGTGTAACAGATCTACCATTGTATTCCTGCTGAATCTGCTACAAGTCTTCCGTTCTGGTAGCGAATGATATAAGTCAAAATGGCCGGCATTCGAAAATAGAAACATCAAAGAGAATGGAGAAAGTAAAAAGATAACAATTGCGTGACAAACTTACCATCCGGGTACATTCTGTGAGAGCTCACATCTCAGATTTGTCTGACTGAAGGCCAGACCAGCTGGACATCTCTGGAGTCTAGGGTAACCACCAACGCACAGCCAGAACCTACCACAGGACTTTTCGATGGGGATGTGACCGTTAGGTTGGTCCTTGCAGATGGCTGGAAATAACCAATCAAACAATGAAATAATGTATATGTAATAGATAAATTTGATTAAATTTTTTTTCTTCTAGCTTTGCGTTATAACTAAACAAATTTAAAGAGCTTTGTTTTATGTTTATGTAATTTAAATCAATGGCCTAAATTTTGATCTATTTTGGCAAGCAAGTTTTTTTCTTCATACCTGATTGATTTAACTGAAATTAAATAACAACGCGAAAAATGACTCAATCTTGAATATAATTCGAGTTATAAAATAAACATAAAAAAACATTTTTTCACCTAAAGATTGAATAAAACCTTGAAGCTTGTATATATTAATAAAAACCTGTATTGAAATATGTCAAATAAAATAATTTTCCTTTACGTGTCTATATCTTTCAATGTGAAATAGTGATTCATGATTCACAATAACAGCTTAAGTATAAGCGAAATAAAATTTAAAGCAAAGTTTGAACTGTTATTAAACACATTTGAACCTTTTTTTTACAATAATTTAATCCTTAAATAGGTTTATTATACGATACGTTGTTTCTGCGCTTTAATGCTTAAGAAATTATGTTGTTTCTTAAGAATTATGTTGTTCCTTAGAAATTATGTTCGTTAAGAATTATGGTGTTCCTCAGAAATTATGTTCTTTAAGAATAATGTTGTTCCCTAGAAATTAAGTTCGTTAAGAATTATTTTGTTCTTCAAAAATTATGTTCCTTAAGAATTATGTTTATGTTATAAATTATGTTCCATTGTTGTTCCTTAAGAAACATAGTGTATCAAATACAAAATGGTCTCCAACAAATTTAAAATTAACCTTATTAAAACAATTACAAAAAGGTTCTTTGTCATCTGAATGTCGTCATATATATGAATCAGCAAATCATATTTAGTGATAATAATTACACCACAGATGATAATAACTAATTGGAGATGTCACCAAAATATTTCAGTGACATTCCATAGTACTGAAATTTCAGGGATGTCATACTCACGGTGCTTTTGGCAATCTGGGACATTGTCGGGCCAGTCACATGAGTGGAGGACATCGTTGTAGAGGAGAGAGAATGGGCACTGCTGGATGGTGGCAGTTCCGTTCCAGCACTGCCAGTATCGGGTGCAGCTGGTCTGATGGGCGAACACTCCGTACAGCCATTGGCAGTTTTCAGTTCCGATTGGTGTCTCTGTAAACGGAAAAGAGAAATTATTATCAACATCATAGAAACATGCATACAACATGTTAGCGTCATAGAAATATTTATTAATCCAATAAAAATTATTATTAACGCAATAGAAGACATTGTTAACCTAATCGAAATCTGTTTTTTTAATTTCATAGAAGTTATGGTTGAAGTCATAAAGATTCTTAGTAATCTCACAGAATTCACTGCTAAAGTCATATAAATTTTTAATAATTTCATAAAAATCATTTTAAATGACATGTGAATTTTTAGTAATTTCAGTATTATTATTTCTTCATAGATTCAATTATTATTTTCAAAAACATCTTGATTACACTTGTGGAAGTTATGATTTCGTCATACAAATAATTAAATTACAGAAAGTTTGATTGCTCTCATAGAAGTCATTAGCGGCCTGATGGCCAAGTGGCTAGTTTTCTGGCCTTTGGTACCACAGACTTTAGGTTCGAATCCTGGCCGTAATATAGATGCTTGTTAGTGGTTCGGAATCCACATTAAATTGTAGGTCCAGGTCTGTTTAGCCCTCGTGTGCACAAAATTACCGTAGAGCAACAAACCAAACCGAACCATAGAAGTTATTATTAAAATCAAAAGAATCTCGCATTGTTGATTTCGAAATTTTTACTAATCTTATAGCATTATTAATATAAATAATAATAAATACCTTGCTATTCATTAGTAACATTCATTACTTTTTCATGCACATCATTAAAATCACACAAAATCATTATAAATCGTATTCATAATAATAATTATCATAAGAAAAATTTTCAACGTCATCATTATAAAGCATATTTGATGTACACCTGGCAACATAGTTAATGACATATTTGATGAATGTTATCAATTCTCATTTATTAATTAATAGAAATTTCGGTTTAATTAGAAGTACTAAGTTAACTGTATAACTTGACTGTGACTTGGATAATGTCGGTCTTTGAGATTTCATATAATATTGGCCTGTAAATTGTTCCTCTTAAGACCAATAAGGTGAGTTGAACTTATTTATTTCGATATATGAAAAAAAGAAATTGAAAAAGTACTTATTTTGATGGTACTTATTTTTATTGGTACTTATTTTGATATAGGAATATCGCATCTATATTAATGCTTGGTACTTACGTCCCATGACTGCTCCATCTCCACTGGGACATCCCGCTCTGTGGGGGTAATCGCAGCCTCCGATGAGTCCTCGACCTTTACCTGCGAATGCTAGACCGTTGGGGCATGCTTTTTCTTGGGCTACACCATTCTCACACTCATAGTAGTAATCACAGTACTGATCATGGGCGAAGAGGCCACTTTCTTTCTTACATACGTTGCTCCTCTGTGCACTCACTGCAAGAAAAAAAGATTGAGATTTAAAATAAAACATATTTGGAACATTAAGCTGAAATATAAAGGCATATTTTTCAGAATATTCTATTAACAATAAATATTAACAGAGCAATGGGACAAAGTTTTACGTTTTAAAGTTAAATATTAGAGAGTTTTTGCATACCGTATTTTTATAATACGGTATTTTTTTTCTCCCTAGCGCGCATGTTTATAGGAAATTGTGCATGCGTATCTGTAATAAAGTTTCCTATGAGCATGCGCGGTAGGGAGAAAAAAATATCGGACGATAAAAAAACGTTATGCAAAAACTCTATTAACAGAGCAATGGGGCAAAGTTTTAAGTTTTCATGTTAAATATTAACAGAGCAATGGGGCAAAGTTTTAAGTTTTAAAGTTAAATATTAACAGAACACTCGAAAATGGGGCAAAGTTTTAATGAAATGTTAAATAGATTTGAATTTTTTGTCAGATAATAGTTATTTATTTCTAACTAAGAAAATTAGTTTGATTAATGATTTGAACACAGACACACAAATTTCTTTAAAAGGTTTGAACACATTAAGGCAAATTAAGCTGAAATATCAGGAAATATTTTAAGCATGTTCTATTTATTAACAATTAATATTAACAGAGCACCTCGAAAATGGGACAAAGTTTTTATGAAATGTTAAATAGATTAGAATTTTTTGTAAGATAGTAGTTAATTAACAAAGACAACTAATTCTAACAAAGACAGCCCGTTTGATTAAAGATTTCAGCACACAAAACATTTGTCACTTTAAAACATTTGAACACATTAAGGCAAATTAATATTCTAACAACAAATATTAACATAACACCTCGAAAATGGGAGAAAGTTTTAATGAAATGTTAATTAGATCAGAATTTTTTTTTGTCAGATAATAGTTATTTAATTCTAACAAAGAAAACTCATTTGATTAGTAATTTGAACACACAAAAAATCGTTTCGCAGTAAAAAATTTGAACATATTAGGGCAAATTAAGCCGAAATATCAAGAATTTTAGCATATTTTATTATTAACAACAAATATCACAACAATAACCACCTCGAAAATGGGATAAAGTTGTAAAGAAATTTTAAGTAGATTAAAAATTTTTGTCAGATAATAGTTATTTAATTCTAGCTAAGAAAATCCTTTTAATTAATGATTTGAACACATAAAAAATCGCTTAGCTTTAAAAATTTGCAACACATTATGGCAAATTAAGTTAAAACATCAAGAAATATTTTCTCAGTATATTCTATTGACAATAAATATTAACAGAACACCTCAAAAATGGGACAATTTTTTAATGAAATGTTAAACTGATTAGAAGTTATTGTCAAATAATATTTATTTAATTATAACACGTTTGATTAATGATTTGAACGTACAAAAACTCATTTTGCTTTAAAAACTTTTAATTCAATAATAATTTTATATTTCTGTTATTCCAATAATTTTCTGTATTAACTACGTTGTGCTTGTTTTGTTTGGAAAATTTTTGATAAAGTATTACAGTCAAACTTCACCTAAAAAAATTCTCTCTCACATATGACACCAAACAAATTTAGAAATAATTATGTGTATGGTACATAATAGATTAACAATACTTCAAAATTCATGTAATAATTACTAAATATTAGAATGTGGAGATTGTCCATTTATAAACTTTAATTGAAAAATTTAATTAAACGTGTTAATTTGTAGAGAATGAAAAAAATTAATTTTGAAAGTACTTATTAGTTCAGAACATTTTTGAATATGTTTAAATCTGAAATATTGAATCCCCATTTACTAAATTGTAAAAAACATTTTGCTTTTAAAGTTTTTAAAGAATCTAATTAAAATATGAAAATAAAGTATTTTAATATTAATTAGATATAAAATATATTTCATTTGATTGAAACTTTTTATATCTTGTAAATTCTTAATCAAAATATATTAACATTGTTAAAAAGTACATTAACATATATATAAAATATACTAAGATTTATATAAAAAATACATTAACATTTATATAAAAATATATAAACATTTCTTTTAGTATTAAAACTAGACTTAATAACCGAAAATGCTTTAATTTGATTAAATGGCATGAATAATATAAATAGCATAATAAAACATAAATAGCATTAATGTTTTAACTCAATAACTGTCATTATATTATCGATTTATGAAAAACCCAATCTATTTTTGATAAACATATTTATCTAGAAGACAAAAGGCGTTACCACTTTTATCACTCGGCGCAGCTTAAAATAACTGCATTTCTATGTATTATTATGTATAAGTAATGCAGATCTTTCACATTCAACTTGTTACTTTCATTTTCGATTTGTTTTAAAGATTAAATCTGAATATTTTTGTTAGATAACATTCTTGTAAATGATAACTATTTTATTACATCAGATGTTTTATAATCAGTAAAGTGCCAAGTTGACGAATTGAAAAATGAAAGGGAAAAAGTTAGGGAAAAAACTAAGTAAAATTTATGCTGTTTTTTTAAAAATAAAATTTATTCTTTTATTTTTCAACTGTTTTGTTCACACGTCATTTGGTTTTTAATGAGTTTTCCAAAAACACATTTTTCTTTTTTTTATTACATCAGATGATTCATAATCAGTAAAGTGCCAAGTTGGCAAATTTAAAAAAAATAAAAGGGCAAAATTTTGGATGTAAACAAATTAAAAATTATTTCATTTAAAATAAATTTTATGTTTTAGTTTTGTTACTGTTTTTCTTCACTCGTTCATTTGGTTTTTAATGAGTTTTCCAAAAATCCTTTTCCATTATTTTATTACATCAGATGTTCCATAAACAGTAAAGTGCCAAGTTGGCAAATATAAAAAAATGAAAGTGCAAAATTTTTAGTGAAAACTAAGTAAAATTTATGTTTTTCTTTTAAAATAAAGTTTATGATTTTACTTTTTAACTGTTTTTCTTCACTCTTCATTTGGTTTTTAATGACGTTTTCCAAAAACCCATTTTCGTTTTGGTTGTTAAAAAACCATTCTTCCGCATGACAAAACTACAAAATTTACAAAATTTGTTTTAGAATAAAGAAAACTTTTGCTAAGAACATACAGGAAGGAAGAAGAGCTGTGAACAAGATAAAAAAAAATAAAGAAAATGTATATAAATGAGGTTCAACATCTTATTTGAAATACTGACACGCTTAGGTCAACGACTTTTCACGCTCTCTTCAACATGACAAACAGAAACCAGTCAGTTTAAAATAAAATTTTATGCCGCTTTCATGTAGTGTTTACAATTGTGAATGCCTTAAATCTTTCTTGATCTATTTAAAATTGTAACTTAAATACCACGGGAATTTTCGACGAATTTTATTTTATTTTTCTACTCAAAAGACTAGGAAGCTAATGGATATATATTTTCTGCTAATAATAACTTCCTGATCAATTATAACATCTTTGTATACAAGTTTTAGAACACACTTTTCGCCGAACTTTAAATGAAGTAATTTAATCTTTTATCGTACACAAATATAAAGCACTCCTGGCACGATTGCGTAAAATGTGTAGCTAACATATAAAAATTTATTAAACATTTTTTTTTCTTCTAATGCAGCTGGCAAATAGACCGTGATCTTCGCCATAAAGGCTGCACCGATGTTACTCACTTTGCATTACCCAGGGGGCACGTGTAACTTGATGGTAAGCCACGGACGCGGAGTAACAATGCCCCCACAACGCTCTACGATCCTGTTAGGACCGGGACCTACGGCTTAAAAGTGGATTCCGAACCACTACAAACACCCATGGGTGAAGCTGGGATTTGAACCCGATACCTGTGGTACCGAACGCCAGAGCGCTAGCCACTCGGCCATCAGGGCCCTCATTTTCTGAACATAGGCATAGTATTTGAGTTTTAGAACCCTGAAATGCTGAAAAATCTACATGGAATTTAAAAAAATGTCCCAAGGAACTGATAATTTTATGCATTTAGATGAATTTATGACAACGGAAACGTCAACAACACAAAGAAAGAAATTACGAATTGCAGTTGAATCCAAGCGGATAGTTGAATAAATTAGAATTATGAGCGATTGTTGTAGGAGGAAGATTAATTAATAGAAAGAGGGGACTACTATATTGCAATTTTGTGGATATTTGATCTTGGTTAATGCACTTGTTATGTACAGAAAATAATAATATTTGCTTTATAATTTAAAAACGACATTGAATTACACGAACACCCTCAAATCATTATTTTGCTGTTAATCCCTGTGATTCTTAATCTACACCAGGTCCAAGATCCGTCGCGGGCAACTGGTCCATGGTTAAGGGCAATATGCAGCTTCACTTTTAGCGAGGAACCACGAGAACTGACTAAACCTCAAGACAACGAATGCTCTATGATCATATTAGACTAGGACCGACGGTTTAAAGTGTATTCCGAATAGCTACAAACATACATGGCATTGCCGGATTCGAACCCGAAACCTGTGGTACAGAGCGTCAGAGCGCTAGCCACTTGACCATCAGGTTCCCAAAATCATTATTGTTACTTTCAATGGGTTTTATGATGTATGTCAATGTGAAATAAATAAATTTTATTATTATTTTAGTCCAGTTAAAAGAATTTTTGCGACAATAAATTGAAATTTTATTGCGGGCATCCGTTTATATATTTTACTTTTGAGATATAAAGCAATACAAAATAAATTCCCAAAATTCAGTATATTTTTCATGCAAAGAATTCCAGAACTAAATCCGTTCTATAAATATCTTTGAACTCAGTATCATCCAAACGTAGCAAATCTTAAATAAGTATTACTGAATTACTAATTTGATTTTATGATGCAGTTGTGTTTTGTACTTTGATTTAATTATTTTCACCTTTTTTGTGGTTAATGGGTATCTTCACTTCCTTTACGATTTAATTCTTATTACCTAACTCATCCATGACTAACATTTTCTGTGTCATTACCCTGGTCCGATTCACAACATTTCTATGTTGAAGTTGTGGCTTTACAAATCGAGGGAATAGGCTGTGATTTGTGACAGCAAGCCATATTACATCGATTTGGCTGGTAATTATGGCAGCGAGCATATTACATAGATTGATAGTTAATTGTTGCAGCGAGCATATTACATTGATTTGGCTGGGATTTGTGGCAGCGAGCATTAGTTGTGAGTTGTGATACCGAGCATATTACATCGATTTGGATGGGAATTATGCTGAGATTTGTGGAGCATGTTACATCGACTTGGCTGGGATTTGAGGCAGAGAGTATATTACATCGATTTGGCTTTTCCATAATACGGGCAAATGTAAAAAGCAGAACAGCTCTTCAATAGAAATTGAAAAGGTACTTTTTTTAAATAAGTATTATTTTTTTTAAATGATTTTAAACAATTAGCTGTTATTTCATGTTAGAGTTTAAATTTATCAGAAAGCGAAGAAAACAACTTTAGTTCTCTTTTTTTCTATTGCCACAGGCAATGTCCCCTTTTGATCAAGCTTTCTTTTAACTTTAAAACTGGATTTCCTCCAAACAATTAAAATGCATCTGCGAATCTCGAAATAAAATGACATACTAATCTCATTTAATATGAAATTCAAATGAAAAATTCTAAAAAAAATATTCTAAGAAATAGAAAAGAATGGATGAGCCATTTTGCGAAATTAAAGAATATCACTGATGTTCCTTTGAATAAACGTTCCAAAATTGTGTCAAAAAATTTGTTCTCAGACATGTTTCAGTAATTAAAATTCTGGACGACACTCCGTCCAGGTGTTCTTGTATCACACGGGGAAATGCCGATGGGGACAGCAAAAATAAAAAACTCTCCAATAAAAATTGAAACCAACAGCCCTAACAGGTTCGAAAATGAAGTTCTACAGCATTTCACTTCGCTCCACCCCTTCCTGACGGGTCCTAAGTGGGTCACCGAACGATACAGAATGTCCTCGGGTATGTTCGATTGCCACTGTTTTCTGTATTCGATTGCGCGACAGAGAAAGTTCCAGATAGAAATCGAACGATAAAAGATGAAGAAGCAGGTGGCGACTGGTTCGGTTTCGTCAGGAGGTGAACATTTCTTCAGGGGTCACTTTCCTTTCCGTATCCGGCAATTAAAAAGCAATCGATTAATTTTTTTTTTCTATTAAAAGAAAAGTTTTTTTTTTCATTGAAGAAAAATTGGCACATTAAAAAAAGAGGAGGAATGGAGTGGTGCACGTGAGATTGCTTGCACGTGTTCCGAGTTTGATACAAGTATGACTGGTTGCCATTTTCCAAAGGCAAAATGATCGTTGTTCTTCAAAAATGCATGCGATAATGCCATTTCCAAATTTTAGTGAATATTTCTCCAGAAAAAAATCAATTCCTTAATTTAAATATTTTAAATTAAATAAAAAAAATTGGGAACTGCATTTTAAATTTATAGCAGGATTTAATTAATAAATTAATTAAAACCTGATATTGATTAATTTAATAATTTGGAACAATATTTTAATATTTCTGTTTTACATATTTTTGTTTAAAAAAAAAATAAATTCTTATTTTTTAAGTTACTGTTCTTCACTTAAGCAAGATTTTATATAGCCCAAAGAGGAGACAAAATTGGTATTATTTTAATTAGTGATGCATTTCGAATCCTTTGATTTCGTTTTAAGTTAAAAAATTATGAATTTAAATCAGAAATATTTAAATGTATCTATAATTGGAAACAGATTAATTTGTCACAATTGTTATTTTATATCTTTTATCATTTATGATACTACATTATTTAGAAAAAAATCAGAAGTAGTGTAAATTTATTCTGACGGGGAATTATATAAATTGTATAAATAAGTTCTTTCAAATATGATATATTGTAAAATCACGAATTAATATATTATACTGAACAATTAAACTCTACTCAACATTTGAACTACCTTAAAGTTCAGATTAGGTGTATCCTGTTTATAACTGGCAGATTCACATACATAAATGTTGACGCGTTTTACAGAGAATGTTTTGTATTTTCCTTATACGAGTGATATTTGGCGCTTCTTTTAATTAAAGGGGTTTTATCGTAGATCGTAAAAAAGTTGTGATTTTCAAAAACCAAAAAGAATAAAAAATTAGGAATTTTTCTCCAAAGCTTTTAGAATAAGCAGAATTTTAGTAAATTAAGATTTTTTTTTACTCGTTATTTTTTACTTTTAAATAGATTTTAAATGTATCTTTGATGGCATAGTATAAATGAGATTGATTTATAAAGTATTAATATTTAATTTTTAATAGTGTTAATTACGTGTCCAATTGATTCAATTCACATTTGCATTTTAATGAAAGTGTTATTGTATTGTGAGTTTTTTTTATTTTTTAAATTTCAAAGAAGTAAAAGTGTTTTAATTATTTTTGTTATCAATTTTATACGTAAAAGTGGTAATTATCTTCTACGTCAAAGAGCTTTTCTTTTCTTTTAGTTTCTACACATAATTTTTTTAATGAATTAAATCCTTTTTATAATTAATTTATTTCAATTTTTAAATTTTAAACAAAGATATAAATAAAAAAGGATCTTAATAAAGTTTTTTAAAAATAGATCGCAATCTTATTTTTAAAATTAAAACATTCTTTCAATTTGGACTAAGAGATTTGGTTAGATAATTATAAAATATATATCTATGTGAATTATAATTACCTAAAACTTCCGAAAACTCATAGTAAATTTATAATTCGCAATAAAATTTTTTACAATTTAAATAATATTTTTTAATCAGGAAAACGATTTTTTTGTTACAAAATAAATAAAAAAAACTACATAAATAAAACTACATTATATTCAACTACATAAATGAAATAAAAAAAATCCAAATACTTGGAAAAAAATAATGCCTATTTAAAAAAATGTATACAAGCTAAAATTAGATAACATAAGACGACGTGTACATTTTAAAGAATTATTATTGCATAATTCAGAAAGCAGTAAAGAATACGTGAAAGTTATAACAAATGCTAACACACTGAAACACCAAATAAAAATGGTTATTCCGAAAATATTCAGCGAGAAATACGATGTTTGATTAAAATATCAAACACAACAGACTGTATTACTTTTAGAAAAATTATTCTAAATTAAAAAATGCATTTTTTAAAATAATTTCTTAGTATTTATTTATGATATGACAGCTTTATGACTGAGAATCGAGTAGTTAGTATCAAGCGTAATTATTTTAATTTTCTTTTAGCGTTCTAAGAATTATTTTATAGAATATTTTCGTTTGGCATAATATTAGAATTGCTTTGTAGAATATTGTCGTTTGGCATAATATTATCCTTATCATAAAAGGTTGTTTTCTATCAGACAAATACATTGTTTTAGCTTTCTAATAATTGTTTTGTAGGACATTTTCGTTTGGCATAATATTATTCCAACAAAAAAAGGTTGTATTCTATCAAATAAATTTTTTTTTCAATTTTATTTTTTAATATAATTTTAAAAAGATATTATTAAAAGTGAGAATTTAATATAACATGCACAAAGAATTAGATCACAAAATAGTGTCCCATTTTCTATTATATGCAATTTAAAGTATATGCTATTATATACAACAGAAATTTTGCCACGTGCCATACTGTTTAAAAGTACATCAAAGATAATATTTAAAATATAGAAAATATTTAAAATTAATTTCTGATTTTTTGTACAACTAAATATGAAAATAAGTATTATTTTTTAAAATCTTAAAAACTTATTAAAAAATTATAAATTATTTAAAATGCTTCTAAATTATTTGTGTTTTATTTTTCATTGAAATAAATATATTCAAGTCTTATTTATAAAAAATTAAAATCTATAAAAATTGAAAATCTTAACTCTATTTTCAATTTAAAAAATAGCAATTTTTAAATAGCTTATATGGGAATAGAATTGAATATTTTTTAAGAAGTTTTTAAACAAAAAAGAATTATACTATTACCAAAATTTCACAAAAAAAAATAATTTCTTTATTTATTAAAAGGGACAAAATTATTTATTTAAAACTATATGAATTATCTATAAAAAATATATGATGTTTTTAATAGAAATTTTCAATATATTTTTGCAAAATTGCTTTATTGTAGTTTTCAAACTAGTGCATTCCAAAACAATTTGAACTAAAGATTAGTCTTAAATATAAAATTTAATTTGAGAATGAAAACAATTTTTTAAAGAACTTCATTATTTTAGAACTTTTTTTACATAGCAATTTTTCAAATAATAAATTATTCTTAGAACATGTATTAATAATTTTCTTTTCATAAATTATTTTTATGAAAAATTATAAAAAAAATATTAGATAATTGTGTTTAAATATTTAAGAAAAACTAAACTTACCAGCACACGCAAATAGCACCAAAGCTGTTACCACCGAACACACTCTCATATTAGAGCTTTTATCGTCTGACTAACTTAGAAAAATTCGCTAACAGCTCTCGAAGTACTATTGGTAGGTCCGTGGGCTATCGTCTGACAGATGATTCTGGTTCGGGACCGGTCAACGAATATCTTTTTGTAGCCAGATCGGTGACGAGTAGAGTTAGTAGGGCGAGACGTGTTCCCATTGGTTCGCTGCTCTTCTTAAAAACGATACACGTAACATAAATAAAAAAAAAATAGAATCCCTTTCGAACGACACCTAAACTCGTTCATTGGCAGAAAAACAAAATGGAACAAAAATATTAAAAAAAAAAAAAAATGGAATAATCGAGCTTGCCATTTCAGTCATCTTTAATTTCGACCGGTTTCTGACATTGAAATTTCGTGATGCGATTGAATGGAAGCACTTAATTCCCAAAAGATTTTTCGCTAATCGAATTATTTTCGGGGGTGGATGGTTGCACGTGGGGGATTATGGAATCATTTGGAGGGGGTAACAACTTGACCCATATTTTGTGTTCGATGAACTCTGTTATCACGGTATCGTCTGCTTTTTGAGAAGTGGGTTAGTGTCACGCACCATTTTTGCTTGGAGATGCTCTCAGCTTCATTTTGGAACAACATGTCTGCTTTTATTTTCGTTTTAAACAGAGATTCATAGATTTCTTCGTGGAATTTCTATGAAGAATTCCTGAAATTCAATTTATATGCTTATTTAGCGAACGATTATAAAATTGCAATCGGGGTTTTCAACCTTGGTGTAAGGTCTACTTATATTGCAATGCTTGTATTAATTGCAAATATTAAATATATAATATACTATTTAATTGACTTTATAGTTATTTTAAAATAAAGAAAACTTGCGGATTACAACAAAACAATTAGTAAATGGCGATCTTGGTTTTCATGTCCGGTGTAACGTCTACTTATATTGCAAATAATAAGTTAATTTAATGAGTTTTAGTTAATTTAATTGACTTTATAGTTGTTACTCTATCTATTTAATTGACTCTATAGTTATTTTGAAAATAAAGAAAACTTGCAGATTACAACAAAACAATTAGTAAATGGCGATCTTGGTTTTCATGTCCGGTGTAACGTCTACTTATATTGCAAATAATATATAATGAGTTTTAGTTAATTTAATTGACTTTATAGTTATTACTCTATCTATTTAATTGACTCTATAGTTATTTTGAAAATAAAGAAAACTTGCAGATTACAACAAAACAATTAGTAAATGGCGATCTTGGTTTTCAAGTCTGGTGTAAGGTCTACTGTAACGTCTACTTATATTACGTTATAATGAGTTTTAGTTAATTTAATTGACTTTTAATTACTCCTATTTAATTAAGTTATTTTGAAAATGAAAACTTGCTTACAACAAAACAATTAGTTATTCGCTTATAGCAATATAAGTTAATTTAATTGACCCTATAGATATTTTGAAAATAAAGAAAACTTGCAGATTACAATAAAGCAATGAGTCTAATTGACCCTAAAGTTATTTTAAAAATAAAGAAAACTTGCAGATTACATCAAAGCAATGAGTCTAATTGACCCTATAGTTATTTCGAAAATAAAGAAACCTTGCATATTACAACAAAAAAACGAGTTTATTAACTAATTAGTGGTGTTCGCCGGTTTAGCAGTTTGTCTATATGACATGGATCGTTATATTTTAAACTATGTATATAACAATAATGATTTCTTAATAATAATTTCAGTGCAAAACCAGAATTTTATCGAAAAATTAAACAGTTTTCCATGATTGTTTTTATTTCTGTCATAATTTATGCTTGTATGCTCAATTTTAATGTTCAACTAATTCTATGCGGTCTATTTGGTTAGACTTGATTGATAATATATGTTATGTAATTATGATTTTATAGCAATCGTAAAACTTGAGCACGTGAATAATAAAATTTAATGTCTACTTAAAAAATAATAAATCATTAAGCTATAGCGAATTTATATCAATTCTGATGGTCTAATTAATCTCAGATTGCTAAATTATTGATTTATCTCCTTTTTTTTAGTTATTTGAAAAATGTCTATATTTTTAATAACAGAAATGTAGAGCATTCAGATAATAATCTTCAAATGCTTCAATAGGCATTGTGTATTGTTAATTAAGTTGATGTAATTATATATATATATATATATATACTTTTTGTGCGTTATTTGAAATGTCTACATTTTTTTAAAACAGACCTGTAGAGCAGTGAGATAATAATTTAAAATGTTTCAATAGACGTTGTGTATTGTTTATTAGGTTGCTGTAATAATTGGAAAGATTTATTTCTAAGCATAATGTGGAAATTAAAGATAAAAATATATATATATATTTATATTTGCGAATTTATAACAATTCTAATGGTTCAATTGATCTCACATTGCAAAATTAATAAGTTATCTACTTTTTTTAGTTATTTCAAAAATGTCTACATTTTTTTAAAACAGATATGTAGAGCACTGCGATAATAATTTAAAATGTTTCAATAGATATCGTATATTGTTAATTAGGTTACTGAAATCATTGGAAAGATATATATATATATATATATATATATATACACTATCTGGAAGAAAGTGACGGGACACCCGTCGAAAAGCAGAAAAGTCGACAATACAGCTGACACATGCGCAATAATAGGTATCACATGTCAGCCATATCCTATAAATACTCTGTGGAGTCGACTAGAGTTGTTTTTTGTTAAGATGCCGCCACGGGAAGAGTTGTCTGAGTTCGAGAAAGATGTGTTGGTTGGATTGCATCTTGCCAAGGTGTCAATTAGGGAGATATCCCGTCTCCGTAACTGCTCAAAATCAACTGTAGCACGTGTTGTGTGTCGCTACAAGACTGAGGGACACTGTCAGAACAAACCCCGAAGTGGACGACTTACAGTTCTCACCAGCAGGGACCGGCGGGTGCTCGGCAGGAGATTCGAAGTAACCGTCAAACATCCATGGATAACATCGCTAATGAGTTTAGACAAGCCACAGGTGTGGCCGTTTCGACCAAGACTCTTCGTATCGAGGCCCATAAGTTAGGTTACACTGGACGTTCGGCGGCCCATAAGCCTTTGATTACGAAAACCAACAAGAAAGCGCGCCTTCGATGGGCCAAAGACCACCGTACTTGGACTCTGGATGACTGGAAACGCGTCCTTTGGAGTGACGAGTCACGAGTTACCCTTTTCCGTTCCGATGGACGTGTTTGGGTATGGCGTTTACCAGGAGAACGCCTTTTGCCCGAGTGTGTCGTCCCAACTGTAAAGTTTGGTGGAGGAGGATTGATGGTATGGGCCTGTTTCTCCTGGTATGGGGCTGGCCCACCGATGAAGGTTGATGGTGCGATGAATGCCGATAGATACTGTGATATTCTTGACAATCATGTCCTTCCTACCTTGTGAGCAACGCACGGTATGGATGATTGCTGGTATCAAGACGACAACGCAACATGCCATGTTGTAAGGAGGACTCTTGATTGGTATGTGAACAACAACGTTAAACGCATGGAGTGGCCGGCGCAGAGGCCTGATCTTAACCCTGTTGAACATATCTGGGACGAATTAGACCGTCGGTTGAGGGCCTGCACCCCACTCCCCAAAAGCAAGCCTGAACTATGGAACTTCCTGCTAAACATTTGGAAGGAAATTCCTCTTGCCACTATGGCTAATTTAGTGGAAAGCATGCCCAGAAGGGTTGCAGCTGTGATCGCAGCCAAAGGAGGCCCTACCTCCTATTAATTTTAATAAATATGGGTTTATGTCGTTATAGTGTCGTGTCCCGTCACTTTCTTCCACATAGTGTATATATATACATATGTATGAATCATATTAGTGAAAGTAGATGTAATTCTACAGATTATTTATTATTTCAAAGTACTTTTTAAACATATCTGACAGAAAAGATTCTTCTTTTTCATTCTTCATTGGCGCAACAGCCCCATGGTGGATCAAGGCCGTCTGTCTACTGGCAGATTTCGAGACAGGAGATGTTTTATCTATTACTGAGGAGGGTTGTCAGCCCTAAGCCCAACAATCTGCAGTCATATTAGACCGGGATCTAAGATTTAAAGTGGATTCCGAACAACTACAAGGATCCATGTCACCACCGGTACTCGAACCCGATACCTGTGACACAGAGCGCCAGTCATTCGGCCATCATCCCCTATAGAAAAGAATATAGTTTTAAATAAATGAGTAAAATATCAATTGAAAAGAACTGAACATTAAACTTTGATGTATTGCAAATAGTTTATTAATAATTGTTCAATTTTAAAAAATAAACAAACTTTAATTTCATAAGATAACAGTTACTAAATTAGTTCATAAAATTAATCATGATACATTAACGAAAATAATTAGAAGATTATTATTATAATTATTCTGTATTTATTATTTACAGCATTTATTCTGTATAATTATTCTGGACACGTAATTATTTCTGCTTAGCTTAAGTGACATTTTATTTATAACACTAAAATGTTTAAAAAAATATAAAATAGAAATAAAGCTAATATAAAACCATAAACATATTTCTTCTTCTTCATTAGCACAACAGCTCTATGGTGGACCAAGGCCGTCTGCCTACTGGCAGATTTCGAGACAGGAAATGTTTTCTTTTTAACGGGGTAGGGTTGTCAGCTCTAGGCCCAATGTTCTACTGTCATATTAGACCAGGGGCCTGATGGCCGAGTGACTAGCGCTCTGGCCCTCGGTACCACAGGCTTCGGTTTCGAGTTCCGTCAGTGACATGAATGTTCGTAGAGGTTCGGAATGCACTTTAAACCGTGGATGCCGGTCTCTTATGACTGTAGAGAGGTCTCTTATGACAGGACCCAGTCAGACTTCAACCTACATCATTCTCTAACTGTAAAAGAGCAGCTTAGCTCTAGGTACAGTGATGTAGTAGTAATCGTATTAGACCGGGACCTACAGTTTAAAGTGGATTCCGAACCACTGCAGATATGCACGGCACCGCCGGGACTCGAAACCGAAGTCTGTGGTACCGAGGGCCAGAGCGCTAGTCAATAGGTGATCAATACCCCTAACCACTATTTACGTTTTAAAATTTTAATTAGGGAATAATTTTATTATTCATTGCATTTTACTATACATCCTATATTATTCATTAGAAATCAGTGACTAAAAAACATAAAAATATTTTGGTACCAAATAAAACTTATAGAAACTTCGAATATTTTGTTGCTGGTTCACATAATGTTGCCTTCTTTAAAAAAATTTAATTTTCAAATTCAAAATTTCCTGCAACCCCTAAAATAATTTTTATTCTCTACACCTCTATTTTAAATAAACTTATTTATTTAAATTAATTTATACAAGAGTTAAATAAAACAATGATCAACATGAAATTATTATCATGAATTAATGTTAATGATTATTTTATTTAATTAGTGGTTTTGTAACAAACTGCAAAATCTAAACTAGATAGTACATAGATTATAATTATCTATGTACTAAGTATGTGCTATGCTGTAAGCCATTAGAACGATATATCTTTTAATTATTTAAATTTAAAAGGCCGTGAACTATTAATGAAAAATTGATAAACAGAACATACTACTGTGTCCAAAAGTAAGACCAATTTCTCAATTTAAATTTCCCGGGCATATGGCATTTCATTTTTTTTTTTTTTTTTTAAGTTCCTGGCATTGTCCTTGACATCTGTGTGAAATTTGACGTCAAGATATTTATTAGTGCTTGAGTTACGCTTGCCTTTGGGAGATGCTAAAACTGATTCCGGCGATTTTTAAAACGTCTGAATTAATTGAACAAAAAAACTTGCATTAAATTTGTTTTGCGGAAACGTATAGAATGTTGCAGAAGGCATTCGGTGAGCATTCCTATATCGGAAAGAAATGTTTAGAAGTGGTATAAACAGTTCAAAGTGAGGCAGAGAACGCGTTGAAGACGAAGAGCCCTCTGGTCGACCACCAACCTCAACCGACGAAGCTCACGTCTAAAAATTAAAGATTTGGTGCTTGCAAACCATCTATTTACAATTAGAGACCTTGTTGTTGATGTTTGAATTTTAAAGTTCAATTTTAAAAAAAGTTTTGAGCCTCAAACTCGTCAAATCTTGATTGGTACAGAAAACACTGAATGCGCCAGCTCACACTGCAGTGATTCTTCGTGACATTTTCGCCAAAAATGAAACCCATATCTTTCCACAACCCCCGTATTCACCTGATTTAGCATCATGCTACTTCTGGCTATACAATAAACTCAAAAGACCACTCCAGGGTAACCGTTTTGAGTCGACTGAAGGGACTTTTTAGAAATCGCCGGAATAAGTTTTAGCATCTCACAAAACCAAGCGTAACTCCAGAACTAATGTATATTTTGAAGTCAAATTTCCAAAAAGTAAGTCAGGGACAGTGCCAACAACCTAAAAAAGAAAAGAAAAAATCGAAATAGGAATTTAAATTGAAAACTGGTCTTACTTTTTGGACACAATAGTATAATATATTCCGTTTTTTTATTATTTATTTGTTCATTGCAGCATAAAAATCATTGATTTGCACCATTAGTTTTAACTTTCTTTTAAAAATAATTAACAATTTTGTTGTGTCAATGTGTCAAACGCATTACCATTTTTCTTTGGCACTTTATACGACGCTCACACATTAGTGTTACAATTAAAATACTGCAAAATTAATTTTTCGTTCTAATTCTTAGTAATATCAAACAATATTTTTTAAAATTATTTTTAACATGATAAAAATGTTGTATGTTATACAATTATATATACATACTTATGGTGTACAAGTTAATATTTCAAGAATTCCAATCTCAAATGAGACGTTAAGGTATTTTTATATTTGTCAGTAATGGTGGGAAAATGTTAGGTGCGGTCAATATACACCCCCCTACATTCCATTAGAAGGGATCACTAAATTTACAAGAACATTCATAACCGTATCTGCATTTTTTAAATATTATGAAGTAATGTTTCAATTTTGTTAGAAAGCCTTGCAGAGGTTGTCGTTAGAATAACGTTAATTAAGCTAAAAATTAAAACTTGATGTTACCAAAATGTGTGGTGAAATTACTTATTACAGATTAGATTTATTGTACGAATGAAAATATTAAATTTTAATACATAATATCGCTCAACATTTGGAAATCAAGATGAAAGCGCATACATAACAGGTGGGCTGAAAGGTTCATAGGCTGACACATAGATGGCGTTACTAGTATTAAATCCATATGAGTTTTAGTTAGCATTAACCTTCAAAAGACATGTGTATAAATTTGACAGCTGTTGCACTATTAGAATGTGAGTTATAGCATTTTTAGTGAAGCAACTTTTGTTAGTTCGAAAAAATGGATGAAAAGGAATTTCGTGTGTTAAAAAAGCATTGCTTTTTGCCGAAAAAAATACTATTGAAGCCAAGGCTTTGCTTGATAAACATGATTCGGACGTTGCACCAGGAAAATCAAGCGTAGAGAAGTGGTTTGCTAAATTTAAACGAGGCGGAATGAGCACCGAGGACGATGCACGAGTGGACGCCCCAAGGAGGCTGTTACCGACGAAAATATCAAAAAAGTCCACAAAATAATTTCTGATAACCGTAAAGTGAAGTTGATTGAGATAGTTCAGACCCTAAAGATATCAAAGGAACGTGTTGGGCATATCGGGAATGAATATTTGGATATGCGAAAGCTCTGTTCAAAGTTTGTGCCACGCAAGCTCACAATTAACCAAAAACTACAACGAATTGATGATTCTAAGCAGTGTTTGGAGCTGTTCAATCGTAATAAACCCGAATTTTTGCGTCGATATGGGGCAATGGAGGAAACATGGCTCCATCATTTCACACCGGAGTCCAATCGATAGTCAGCCGAGTGGACTGCACGTGATGAACACTAAAAATGCTATAACTCACATACTAATAGTGCAACAGCTGTCAAATTTATACACATGTCTTTTGTAGGTAAAGGCTAACTAAAAATCATATGGATTTAATACTAGTAGCGCCATCTATGTATCAGCCTATGAACATTTCAGCCTGCCTGTTATATTGTTCTTCACTGGCGCAAAATTTCCATGGTGGACCAAGACCGTCTGCCTACAGTCAGGTTTCTAGACAACAGATGTTTATGTTTCGAGATATTTTCTAGACACGAGATATATATAATTTAATCGGTTGTGTCGATATACAGGTTACCTATAAAATTTAGACTTTAATGTAAGAACAAAACGCAGAACAGCAATTTTAAACGAACAAAACAAACAAAAAATTGCAATAAATCATATTCAAAAAATGAATCATGTCTGACAGTTATCGTTCAAAACTGAAACAAGTAATATAAAAAAAAAATTTGAAAGTCAATTCTTACTTTTTTTTTCACTATATTGCAGAATGTCCTAAAAAAAAAACTAAAATTAATGAATTATATTTAATGAATGAATTAATATTTCAAAAAACTGTACTAATATCTCTACAAGTTAAAAAAAAAATATATTTTAACTTGAGTGGATGAATAAAAAGTGTTTTATTAACGATTGAAAATTTGAACAAGATATACACTGAAGTGACAAAAGTCCTGGGATAGCTATATGCAAATTTTCAGATGGCAGTAGCATCGCGTAGAACAGGTATAAATGCGCAGTGCTTTCGCAGAGCTTTCATTTCTGTTCAAGTTATTCATGTGAAGAGGTTTTGACGTGATGATGACCGCACGACGGAAATTAACAGACTTTGAACGCGGAATGTTAGTTGGAGCTAGACGCATGGGTCATGCCATTTCGGAAATCGTTAGGGAATTCAACATTCCCAGATCCACTGTGTCAAGAGTGTGCCGAGAGTATGAAATTTCAGGCATAACATCCCACCATGGACAGCGCAGTGGTCGACCGCCTGCACTTAACGACCGAGACCGACGACGTCTGCAAAGAGTCGTAAATTCTAACAGACAAGCAACACTGCGTCAAATAACCGCAGAAATCAATGTGGGACGTACAAGGGAATTGTCTGTTAGAACTGTGCAGAGAAATTTGGCTTTCTTGGGCTATTCCAGCAGAAGACCGACTCGAGTGCCTTTACTGACAGAACGACATCGCTTGCAGCGACTCTCGTGGGCACGTGAGCATATCGGTTGGTCCCTAGATGAATGTAAATCCGTGGCCTGGTTCGATGAGTCACGATTTCAGTTGGCAAGAGCTGATGGTAGGTTTCGAGTGTGGCGCAGACCCCACGAAGCCATGGACCTAAACTGTCAGCAAGGCACTGTTCAAGCTGGTGGTGGCTCCGTAATGGTGTGGGCTGTTTTTTCATGGCATGGACTTGGTCCTCTGGTGTGACTGGACCGAACATTGACTGGAAATGCTAATGTTCAGCTACTTGGAGATCACTTGCAGCCATTCATGGACTTCATGTACCCAAACAACGATTGGATTTTTATGGATGACAATGCGCCATGTCACCGGGCCACAACTGCTCGCGATTGGTTTGAAGAACATTCTGGACAATTCCAATTAATGATCTGGCCACCTAGATCGCCCGACATGAATCCCATCGAGCATTTATGGGGCATCATCGAGAGGTCTGTTCGTGCCCAAAATCCTGCACCATCAACGCTTTCACAATTATGGACGTCTATCGAGACAGCATGGCTCAATATTCCTGCAGAAGACTTCCAACGATTTGTTGAGTCCATGCCACGTCGAGTTGCTGCACTTCGCCGGGCGAAAGGAGGGCCGACACGATATTAAGAGGTATCCCGTGACTTTTGTCACTTCAGTGTATATTATCTCGTGAAATATACCAATAATATCTCGTGAGGGGCCTGTCGGCCGAGTGACTAGCTCTCTGGCGTTCAGTGCCACATGATTCAGGTTCGAAATCCATTTTAAACCATATGTCCCGGTCTAATAACATTTTTAGGAGTAGGGCTGACAAACCTACCTGCAAAAAGAAAACGTCTCATATTTCGGAATCTGCCATTAGACAGACAGCGTTGTCCCACCATGGGGCTGTTGCGCCAATCAAGATTTTATTTATCTGTCTACGATCATTTTGTGCACACTTTAGGTTAATCAGACCTCTACGTACAGTTTAACGGGGATTCCGAACCACTCGGAAACATCCATGCCATTACCAGGATTAGAACCTGAGGCCTGTGGTGCCAAAGAATAACAAACTGACCATCAGACCACTGTCAATGAAGAAGAAGAATAGTTCTTGAACAAACTTAAAAAAATAATTATACACCAATAAGAAAGTTGAAAGTTATCAAGGAAACAAAAACTGATGAAAGGCACAAAAGTAATCAAGGAAACGGAAAAATCTATTCCCAAAAACGATATTCATAATTTTATGGGTGAAAACCTTACAAAAAAATTTGTAACTCTCCATTATACTATACATCATATCATTATTAAACTAATCGATCAAATTCTATACTCTTTTACGCAACGACCTTACCGACTTACAAATATCTCTGATAACAAAGGAAAAATATGATAATGATAATGTATCGCTTAATACACTATTCTAAGCTATTTGTTAATTATTAAAAAAGCGCATGAAATTTTGAGGTAAGTTGGAACAAGTAATATAAAAAAAAAAAATTTTAAAAGTCAATTCCTGCTTTTTTTTCACTCTATTGCAGAAAGTCCTTTATAAATAATTTCCATTCATTTTTTAAAATTTATCTGGCGCCATCTATTGGTAGATATATGCAACTTAAATCTAAAAAAAAAAACTAAAATTAATTGAATTTAATTACTGAATTAATATTTGAAAAAAACTGTATTAACATCCAGCGTCATCCACTACAAGTTTAAAAAAAAAATGCATTCGAACTTGAGTGGATGAATAAAATGAATAAAAAGTATTTTATGAACGATCGAAAATTTGAACAAGATATATATAGGGAGAGTGTGAGCTAATAGAAGGAATTGAAAAATAAAACACGAAGTTACTTTTTTTTTTTTTTCCTTTTAAGATTATTTGTTTCGTAGCCTGAAAGTTAATTCAAATTTTATTTCTATTTCTATTATAGAGGCTCCTTAGAAATAGTTAGTGTCTCTAATATTTTTATTGTATGCACTGTTTTGAACAGAAATTATTATTAAATGTAAAATTATTATTACAATTTTATTTCTCTCTCAATTTTTTTCGTAAATAAAGTAAATTTTAAAGTTTTTGTGTTTATGAAAACACTAAGTAATGTCTGAATGTTTATAATTTACAGGAGTGAAACCTGTTGGCGGAAATACAAAATAATTATTGTAAAAAAATTAAATAGATAAAAAATATAAATACAAAAAAATCGTAAGTTAAATAAAAACAAATGAAAGTTGCTATGAGGAAGTATTTAAAACGTGTTTTGGTTCAACTAAAGAATTTTTCATTTGTTATTCTTATTATCGTTAAAGCTAATTTAAATTCAATTAAATAACCATTTGGAATTTCAAATATAAAAAAATATTTAAAAACCTTTTCTTTTTTGTTAAAACTAAATGATTTAATTTACAGTTGTTTTATTACAATTATGCAATACTTTTTTTCTTCCAAACCACTAGCTGATAAAAGTAAAATGTAAACAACAAACAATTTGAAGCTCAAACAATTTGTTTCTCAGTGTATGTAATTTAAAAGAGTTTGAAAATGTATAAAACTTAAATTTAACGAATAAAAATTCATAAAAATAACAACAATTCCTAATTTTTTTAAAAATTTTAATTAAATAATTATGTAGTTTGAATAAATTAGTGATTTTAACATTACTAATAAAATTGTTATTCACATAAAAAAAATACTTTTAATTCTTAGAAATACTCTAAATGCACATATGTAACCGTGCGTCGTCCTACATACTGGCAAGAGGCTTTGGCGTTCACGAGAAATGATAAGTAGGTCGAGACTTTCACCCGAGACGACGTACAGCGCAACCTCGCAACTTCTAAATTTAGTTTAGAGCGTCTCATATAGAAATGAAATATATTTAACGTAACCCTGCGTATTAGTTGGCCTACAGATTCTCACCCTGGAGAGGAAGTATATTTCGTGCATCCTGCTTGTAGCTGATTATTGGATTTTCGGCTTAGAAGTGGAATTGTTCCCCAAATATATAATTGTATGTCTTTAAATGAGTTAAATATTGTATATCTCTAATTGTACGCGTGTGGTGTTTGTGTGTGTTTAAATAAAGCTGTGAATTCTCAAAACTGTACTCAAGTATATCTCAACCCAAGCACACCCAAATACAATCTGGTCGCCCAACCTGTACACTACACATATTAATTATTGTCACGATAAATGAGTTCAAGTTTATCAAAACGAAATAAAAAAAGAACTTTTTCAAAATAAATTGTTAAAGAGAAGAAATTTTTTAAATTGTTTACTTGTTTTTATTTGAAACAATTGAAAAGTTTAAAAAATAATAACCATTAATCGAACTTTTTTTTTTTTGGATGTAAATTTCACCGGAAAGAATTTCTTAATTCAGAGCATACTGTATTTTTTTTTTTTTTACATTTATTGCAAATTTAACAAGTTCATCTGTTTTATATCTGCCAGTCTGTTATTGCATCTTCGAGAATTTGTGAATTGTACTCTTCGGTATTATTCAGAGGACCTGCAGGATTGGAGATTCCTTCTCCAAAAGTTTTAATCTACAAACTGAACCTTGTTTAATATCTATGTTAATGATCTTGTTTCATGCCTTAAATCGATACTTGATATTAAATGTCTACTATTTGCTGATGATCTGCTAATCTTTTTCGATCCGGGTACCCAAACGTTGGGCAAAAAATCTTATTGAAAGCCGATTAAATAAGGCTCTACAAGTACTCTGAAACTGGTATGAAGAAAATAACATTAATGCATATTTATAAAAGACAGCCTCACGGTCTTTTTCTCTAATGCAGGGGTCTCCAAACTTTTCAGCCTTCGGGCCATACTTTTTACTCCAGTCAGTACCGAGGGCCAAAACATTTTAATTTTACTGACATTAGAGAGTTTTTGCATACCGTACGTTAGGTTACCGTAGGACGTCCCAAGCTTTTTCTCCCTAGCGCGCATGCTCAGTTTTATGAGAATGCGTGCTGGGAAAAAGCTACGTCCTAACGGTAACAACGTTATGCAAAAATTTTCTATTATCTATAATTTCTAGACTAGTCGCCGAGTACGCACTCTGAGAAAGCATACGCTTGCTAAATTCGCTTCATTCTCCAAAATGAAGTATATGCTTATATATCTAAGTTAACCGATGAGCATCTTAAATCTCTTTTAATAATTGGTACAAGTAAAATTGATCCACTATTGTCAGTGAAAAATTACAATTACATAAACCTCATTAGTATTTTTTTACAAGTGGATACCCCACGGTTTCATTCGCGTTAATTTAGCTTTTCCGTTCCTGAGGGATTTTCAGGATAAAAATCATATGTTTGATTCAGGATATATACATTCCAAACATCGACATACATACATATGCAATACTCTTTACATCAACATAACTACCGAGGGCAACCGCGGGATGTTCACTAGTTTATAATGTTAGTGGGATTCATTTCAATTATTTGTTAGATCTTATGCTTAAGCTAAATTTTCTGCTTATTATGCTTGTCATTAAGCTTTACCTAGCAAGTAAATAAAACCGAGTTATTATCATTCTAAGTTTTTTTTATCCAACTTATTACAGCAGCAATAAACTATTCGCTGTCGCGGGCCGGATTGATGACACTGGCGGGCCGGATTTGGCCCGCGGGCCGTAGTTTGGAGACCCCTGCTCTAATGTATGAAACTTTTTGCCCAGACTTAGTATTAAGCGTTTAGCAGGATTCAATTGGAGGTGTGCTCGATTCGCCCTAAGCACAAACACTTAATACTTATATCCTGCCTTTAATGACATATTGTTGTGAAGCTCTCCTCATAGCCCCACAATTTGTGGTTATCAAACTTGAAATGTTGCAAAACCAAGCTCTTCGGTTGATTACAAGAGCTGCGAACACCATACTTATCGATGCAATGTTATTGATAACAAGAAATAAACCCTTCCAAGATACTATAAAAATCATGAAATCCCTATGAAAAGTTATTGCGAATAAAGGATCCCTATCAGAGGGACTATGTAGGCAAGCCAAGGCAATCAAAAATCCAATTTAGATTTATTCCAAAAGTCCTGAACATAATGAAAGACCTTGCGATTCCGGGGGATATATAGTACAAACATTCTTGACAATCAGAAACCCTTTGGAAGTGATTAATGTCGATGTAAAACTAGATTTAATGGAAACCCTATATAAAAAGGAAGATGTTGCACCACGTGTTTTGAAATGTTTCGCCTTGGAGACCATTGTGGCCAGATAATCTCCTTATTGATATCCTCATGCTGCATATTTTTACTAATGGTCCTCAATTTGACTACCACTTAAAAGTAGGAGTTGGTGTGTTTTTAAATCTTTTTTTCTACGCGTCTGCGGACTACATTAGTACCCCTTTCTATTGTGAAGTAATGGCCATATCTATAGACCTAAAGCAATTATTAGCTATCCATTATAATTTTGAAAAGGTAGTCCTTTCTTTCTCTTCTTGGACCTACAAAAGAGTCGAAATATTGGGAAGCAAGATCGCTCATTAGGCAATGACTCTGGTCTTCTTTTTTGTTCTTAGTTCTGGATAGTTCTGTTGTTTTTAAAGCTATTGTTGTATGCAACTTTTATCCCGGAAATTAAAATTTTTTTTTTTCGAAAGTAAGATCATTGAAAAAGGAACATATATGTACGTCAGTAGTTAAAATAATGGTCAAAGATATTAGTGTTTAAAGGGTTCAAAGATATTAATGTTTATAATTCGTCAAATGATTAAAAATATTATAGGCCAGTTTAATATATTTTAAACTGGCTAATTATAATGTATTTATATCTGGCTTATATTTAATTCGAAACGTTTTGTGAGTCATATGCACCAAGGGTAGCTAATATTTTTGTATTTAAGATCACTATAATATATATAGATATACTCAGTAGAATTAGTGATAAAGGGTTAGGAGAGAAGGATATTCTATAATTCTATAATTTATGAATATTCTATTTTTAATTAAAATATTGGAGAAAATCCGAAAACTTTATATTTACAGCCTAACTATTCGAAGAAAGGTTATTTCTATTGCTAACAACCGAATCTATTACTTTTTTAAAACAACGACTGCAACTCACGCCATTAGTGGAATCAATCCTTTCCGCTTTCACCTTCTAGTAGTTCGATGAGGAAAAAAATTTATTTTAAACAACGAATGTTTTATTTAGGTCTGTAAATGATTCATGTAAAACGCTCAGAAAAAGGTCTATATAAACATAACATGTTTGCATGTTAAAGTAAATAATTTTTCATAACAAAAATAGTTATGATACAGTAACACTCTTTTAAGTAATATTTAATAAATATGTCAAGCAATATGTTTATGGAATATTATATTCTAAATTAAATAAAAATCTATAAATTTTTAATCAATTTCAATTCATTTTAATATACAATAAAGGTTAATAATTATTAATTTCATTATTGCTTTTTTACGTAAATAATATGAATTAAATTTATTAGTTTTACTTAATTATTTTAGTTATTCCATTTGATATTCAAAACTTCATTGGAAATCGTTTTAAATTACAGCAAATTATTTACGATTATAATTCCTTAAATATAACAGTATAAACAAAAACACAAAAGAAAGTCATTCGATTTAATTTTTTAAATTATGTTGTCAAAAACTTTATTTTAATTTTTATCTAATAATGAAAACTATGTAAAAAAGTGAAGGAATATTTTTTTCCAATGAAATTTATTCATTCAAAGTTAATTTAACAAGTTTCAAAGTTAAATTAATAAATTATTTAGTGTTATAATTCCTTAACTTTAATAGTAAAAACAAAAAAGGAAAATAAAGTTGTTCGATTTAATTATTTTTAAATATGTTGTCAAATATTTTACTTTAATTTTTTTGTAATAGTGAAAACCATGCATAAAAGCGAACGAATTTTTTTTCAATGAAAGTTAATTTAATTCCTTAATTATAATAGTAAAAACAAAAGCAAAAAAGAAAGTCGTTCAATTTAATTTTTTTTTAAAACGCTGTCAAATATTTTATTTAAATTTTTTTTCTGATAATGAAAGCCATGCATAAAAGCGAATGCATTATTTTTCCATTGAAATTTATTCATTCGAAGTTAAATTAACAAGTTTCAAAGTTAAATTAATAAATTATTTAGGGTTATAATTCATTAATTTTAATAGTAAATGCAAAAACAGAAAAGGAATTCGTTCGAATTATTTATTTTTTTTAAAATACGTTGTATAATAATTTATTTAAATTTTTTTTAGTATTGAAAACTATACATAAAAGAGAATAAATATTTTTTCCATGGAAATTTATTGATTCAAAACAATTTAACAAGCTTCAAAATTAAGCTAACAAATTATTTAGTGTTATAATTCTTCAATTATAATAGTAAAAACAAAAACAAAAAATAAAGTAGCTAAATTTAATTTTTTAAATACATTGTCATATATTTTATTTAAATTTTTTTTCTAATAATAAAAATTATGAATAAAAGAAAATGAATATATTTTTCCTAGAAAATTTGTTCATTCAAAGTTAAATTAACCAGTTTCAGTAATAAGTTTTCTAAGTCAAATTTATCGTAAAAAATTCATAATTCGAGGGGTAAATTAAAATGCTAATTATTTTCTAAAAATGCTTAGTCTTTATTTTTTTGTAGATTTGCATATTCTCCAAGTTGTTATACGTAAAAAATTTCAATTCACCAATAGTAATGCTACAATTCATGTTTGTTTTGGTCTAAAATTGAAAAATTGGTTGTTCTAAATTCAATTATTAATTCTAATAATTGTTTTTATTCTAAATTTTTTCAAATTTATTTCAAGCAAAATAGTTATTTAATTCATTATAGTAATTGTGAACCGAAAAAAGATTAAAAAACAAAAATCAAGGATGTTCCATTTGTCTACAGGTTATCGTTCTATCATCTTAAGTGATGCCACATTCGTCTCAAAAACTTTCCTTCTTTTTTAGACCGAATAACTGCAGACGATTTCCCACGAGAATTTCCATAATCATTCATTCATTTAATAACATTCCCTCCACAGCATTTTCAGGTGACTTTGATACTATTGCATCACCGTGAAAAGGGAAATTTTTTTCCTCTAGTGGTGGAGATTCTCTACCCTTCGTGGCACACACCCTCCACCCCAAACGATAAAAAGCATCCAGAAGACCTTCCATCTCTAAACCGTTCTGGGCCGATGCATTTTGAAAGTAGGCTAATTCTGGTAATTCTTTTTTTCTTTTCTTTCTTTCTTTCTGTCTTTTCACGAGCATCACATTCAGTAGCGTTGGAACACAGAGAGAAAAGATTGTTCGAGTTCGAAAGTATTCACCACACCTTCATTAACGACCTTAGAAAAAGCGTTCGAAAAATGATAAGAATGAGGTTTCATTGTTGACTTTTTTTAAAACATATCCTGTCATTTCCCACAAAAGTAAGTAAATAAATAGGAATTCTTATTCATTCCTTTTTTATTAAAAAAAAAATGGAACAAGCATTTCGAATAAACCATATGTTGTTCTCTTGGCAGTTGATCCCAGTTAACAAAATGGCTGCAACAATCTTTATTCTTTTAAACCATTCCAAAAGATCTTTTAACCCAAGGTTCTCGACCCAGCCTTTTTCATTCTTGTTATTTATTTTGGAGCTTCCTACACTTGACAGTATAGCTTTATTTTTGTTCTTAATTTTGGGAAATGGCAATACCCTTTTCACAGAGAGTTCAGTGCATTGCCAAACACACAGACAATGGAAGCGTCCACGTCAAATTGATATCTGTGGTTTTTTTTTAACTCCTACTCACCATTTTTTTAAGGCTGAAGGTCATTTCACCACCCATTACAAAGAATAGAAGATTTGTTTTTATTATAAAGATATAACTTTTTTTAGGTGTACTACTGTGATTTATAATGAGCTATTGTAGTCTCTAAACTGTAGTATAATATAAAAACTAAATGAAAAAATACCAAGATTTTAGTAAAAAATATGCTAAGAAAACAAGGATTTTTAATTCTCCTTAAAATAAAAAAATATATGCATTTTTTAATACATTTAGTGTTTCCAAAAAATTTTCTTTGTTTTATATTGCTAAGTGATGATTTTACAATTAAATTAAAGAATTTAACAACAAAAGGATTTTACAATTAAATTAAAGAATTTTACAACTAAAAGATTTTACAATTAAAGGAATTTACACTTAAAGTTGCAGAAAATTTTGTTGACGTAAAGAACTTTATATTTTTGACAATACAAAGATGCATTGATGTTCTACATTGCTATAAATTGTAGTTAATATAATTTGATAATTTGTAAAAATGGCATTGTTCTTAAGATTCCACAAATTATTTTGATGAATGGCAATACCCTTTCACAGAGAGTTCAGTGTATTATCAAACATAGACAGACAATGTAAATGTCCACGTCATATTGATGTCTGTGTATTTTTTCACACCTACTTGTTGTTTTTAGGATTGAAGGTCATTTCTCCACCCATTATGAAGAATAGAAGATTTGTTTTTATTGTAAAGATATAACTTTTTTGTTAGGTATAGTACTATGATTGATAATGTGTTATTATAGTCTGTAAATGGTAGTATAATCTGAAAACTAGTATAAGTTAAAAGTAAGATAAGTATAAGTTAAAAAATATAATAGTATAACATAAAATTTATTAAAACATATTCTAGGAAATTAAGTATTTTTAATTCTCTTGAATGTGATTTTCAAAAAAATAATATTTGTGAAACAAAATTTTCCATGTAAATTTTTTGGAGAAAAAGTTAAAAAAATTGTTATAAAAATAATTAATCACTATCCACGGTATTTAAAAAAGAAAAATATTAATTATTTAAAATAAAAAACTAAATAATTTATTTTTTAATATATTTATTGTTTATATTTATTTTATAACATGTTTTTGAAAATTTTGTTTTATTGCACATATTGTTAAGTGGAGATTTTATTGTTAAAGTAAATTATTTTACAACTAAAGAATTTTACTATTAAAGTTAAACATTTTACAACTAAAGGATTTTATAATTAAAGTAAAGCATTACACAACTAAAGGTCTTTACAATTAAAGAAATTTACACCTAAATATGCAGAAATTTTGTTGATGAGGAGTACTTAGTTTTATATTTTTGAACGATACAAAAGATGCATTCAATATTCAACATTTCTATGAGTTGTGGTTAATATGATTTGATAATTGTACTGAAAATGATAATGCTCTTAAGATTCCACAACTTATTTATGGAATTTTTTTCTTGTGGATGATATAAGATAGAAATAATAATTATTTTTAAATAATAATTAGTTAAAGTAAAATGCTAAAGTATTACGATAATGTACAAAATAATGCTTCTTATAGTAAATGATTTGTTTTCGGCTATACGTCATATTACTGTTCATAGTACCGTCATATTCATCCAAGTTATTGTGTTTGAATGCCAGGCACCACTAGAACAGCATATACATTTCAGCCCCTAGATGTACTTCTGTGTGCCATCGCAATTTTGAACATACTATTCCAAAAGTGTTCTCTAGAGATTTTGTCCCTCCTTCCCTTATTCTTGAGGAAATTTCAGCCTTAAAATTCAGCATGCCTATCCTCAGCTTAGAATAGAATCGTCATACAAGTAAAAATGGAAAAATAGTATTAAGCGGGTGACCCACTTGTAGACCAATCATAGAAATAACATAATAATAAGATATAAAATATGTACATTTGTTTTCGTTGATTTTGTGCATCTTCTTCACAACATTCAAAACGTTTTGACTCCATGTTAATTGAGAAAAATAGTTTGTATCTCCATCACAACAAATGAATGGAATTACTATCTACACTGATTCAAGGTCTGCCTTGCAGGCTCTTAATAACAAAGGTTTTCCAGGTATGATCTTGAATATTATATCTCTTTTAGAACAAATCCACGGTTTGCACAGATTGTGTATCCTGCAAGGAATCCCTGCTCATGTGGATTTGAAATTGAATGAAATTGCAGATTCTTTGGCGAAGAATGCCAGAAGTCTGGATCAGACTTCCGTTCTCTAGCACGCGCAAATGCCTTGGCAAAATCTAAACTTATAATTCCTTCTAAGATTAAAACTAAATACCAAATTACAGAACTAAATGTCGACAGAAAAACAGCTGTTGCTCTCCCAATGAATATGAAGATGAAAAATTATTCTGATGACTCTAAAAGATACCAAAATGTGGCAACTGCCTGATGTCGAGATTACTCCTCATCATGTCTTTGATTACTCAGCTGTTGCAACTGTTATGTATTGTTGAACGATCCTCATGGACCATTCTCATGTTTCATGGACCATTCTCGTGTCTTTGATTCCAGCTGTTTTGTTGCAGATGTTATGCATTGTCTGGACCATCCCTCGGAAGAGGATTTATACTCCGAGTTGGCAAATCAGCATAGCCCATATTATTTGGGAGCACCACGATATTTGATTTTCTACTCTTCTTACGACAACAACAATAGCAACATAGTTTGTATCAGCAGTCAGATTGCCTCTTTGATTAGCATATTTTCTCTAACACGACTTTCAGTTTAATATGAAAGTCTTCCCTGGTATATTATTTTGCATCTACTGTTTTTAGGGGATGGCATTTGTTTATTGAAGGGGTGTCTATAACTATTTCATAAAAATGTCTACCACTAGGGAATTCAAGGGCAGCATACTGAGAGTAGAACTGAAGGAAAAACTTACTAGACGAGTATACGAGTATTTCTTTTTTACTTTTTTCCTTTTTTTCTCGTTCTTTCTTTTTTTATTGTGTTTGTTGTTGTTATTTAGGCAGAAAATGCTTTCTAAGTCGAAGGACAGAGAAAATAGTCAATGGTTTTGAACCTTTCCAACAACAAACGTGACGTGACCTTCGACTTCGTACGCCGAACACCTTTCTTAAAGAATAGAATAAGGAATAAATTTAAAATCACCGTTCTGATTCCCTTTTTTTTACAACAAAGACACAATTCAAGCCATATTCTAAACTCAAGGAAGTGCAAAGCAATCATAAGAACTGTATTTTCATGGAAGGTTTTTTTTTTCAGTGTAATCTGATAAAGAATGGCCCATAAAAAGAGAAAATAACTTCCCAAAGGTATATCTTTGCAAGTGGACACCCTATAACAATTCATTTTTTTGATTTTGTAGTTTTAAGAATCAAAATTATACGTTATCAAGTTATAAAATTTGTATGGTTACTGTGGACCTTGTATCCACTATTGTATTCCATAAATTGTCCACTGATGGTTGAAAAGGGAAAGTGTTACACAATATAGTAAGGACTTTTAATTGTAAATGCCGAACATTTGTATACAACATTCGAAAAAAGGCATAGTCATAGAATCTCTTCGTTTTTAAAACCAGTAACTGAAACGAAGACCTGTAGTGGAATCAGTACTGTGCCCACTAGTAAGGAAACTACCTGTAGATCACAGGTCGAACTAATTTATAAATGATAATATTATTATCACTCTGGCGCTTGGTGACACAGGTTTCGGGCACCCGGCGGTGCTATGGATGTTTGTAGTGGTTCCACTTAGGGGAATCCACTTTGAACCGTAGGTCCCAGTCTAATATGGCTGTTGAGCGTAAGGCTAACAACCTTGCCCCGTAAAAAGAAAAACATCTCTCGTCTCGAAATCTGCCATTAGGAAGACGGCCTTGGTCCACAATGGGGCTGTTGCTCTAATGATGATGATGACAGTTATTATCGATGACTGATGACCGAATGATTAGGTCTCTGCTACTCAGTGTCACAGATTTAAGGTTCGAGTCCCGGTGGTGCCATGGATGCTTGTAAGGGTTCGGAATCCACTTTAAACAGTAGGTCATGGTCTTATATGGCTGCTGAGTGTTGGGCTGACAACCCTACACCATAAAAAGAAAACATCTACTCGTCTTGAAATCTACCTGTAGGCAGAAGCCTTGGCTCAACATGGGGCTGTTGCACCACTGATGTTGATGATGAATGTTATTATCATCTGTAAATATGATGTTTCTGATATGAGCTTTTTGTCATCCACAAGAAAGTGTGTCTGAAGATAATAAGTTAAGAATATATCGATTATACAAAAATAAATAAATAAATCTCCTCCCGCACTAAGAAAAACTTTCATTTCAAAATTTTTATTTTAAATAAACACTCGTTAACCACGTGATTTAAAATTTGCATTATGAAATTTGTGACGTTAAGATTAGCATTGTGCCAGTATCAAGTCGCGTGCTCTGTATTACATTAACAGTCTAGTTCTCAGAATGTAAACAAATTATTTCAATTTTCTCCTATCTTCTCAAATCTATTTCAATATGGTCTAAGGATCAGTTACCATCATTTAATATTATATATTCAAATTTCGTTGATTAAATAAGTAATCGATTCAATTATTCAAGATTTTAAAGTATTTTCTTTTATTAATCACAAAAACTTTTTTTTAAATATTTCAATGAGTATTCAAATTTTATTATGCTGCATTTTTATATATATCTATAACATTAATTTTTTTTCTATCTTTATGGTGTTATTTTTTAAGCTATATTATTTGGCCAAATCCCAAAATAGGGGTCGTTGGGTGACTTTTGGGACATTAACTGAGTGATAAGTCGCCAAATGAGGTAACTCAGTTTTCTTACTATTTAAAATTCACTTCACTTAAAGTTGCAACCCATTACTTGGCGAACTTGGGCGAAAAAAATTTTTGATGCCAAATTACAACAGCTCTTATTCTGTGATTCTACCAATCATTTTATCATGAACAACAGACAAATGTAATAAAAAATTTTAAAAAACTGTATTTAATTTGTCTGGATATTTAACATACCTGTCATATTGTTTTGAATTATTTGAAAAATATTTACCGAGTTCAAGGCATTTTAATTTTTTAAATAAAATCCTTTGTTTATATTTTTCTTTTTTACCTCTACAGGAAACAAAAGGATTTTCAATTCATTTAAAAATCAATATTTCAGCAGATTACTTGTTTTGACCCATTAATGTTTTTTGAAACAGGTTTTAAAAAACTTGATGTTAATATACAGATAGGAATTTTCTAATTTCAAGGTAGAAAAACTGAAATGAAATTCAGCTCGATTACGTTTTGAATCATCAGCTTGGCTATAGTTTAGTATTTTGAATTTATGTATTAGATAAATTTTCTAAAATAAAAGCATTTTTCGCAACTAATCATAACTAAAAGTTAATTAATTCAAACAATATATAGTAAAAGTAATATAAAAAAAATTTTAAGTCAATTCCTACTTTTTTTTTCACTATATTGCAGAAAGTCCTTTATAAACAATTTTCATTCATTTCTTTAAGTTTATCTGGCGGATATATGTAACTTAAATCTAAAAAAATATATAATTAATTAATTATATTTAATTAATGAATTAATATTTGAAAAAAGTGTATTAACTTCAAGTGTCATCCACTACAAGCTCAAAAAATGTATTTGTACTTAAGTGGATGAATAAACAGTATTTTATGAACGATTGAAAATTTGAACAAGATATATATAGGGAGAGTGTGAGCTAATGGAAGGAATTGAAAAAATTAAGGTATATATATACATATTCTTTGCTAATCCTAATTTTTACTAGAAATCATTTGCACATGCAAAATTACTCAGGGTGACTAGGAGTGGCCTTCTGCAAAAACCTATAAGGAGAAGTAATGTGATCTGGGAAGTTTTTCTAAGATAACTGATGACCAAAACCTTCAATCAATAATCCTGCTATTGTTAGTACACACAAATGTAACTTAAGGATTTTATTCATTAATAAAAAATATTACAATTGAATTATTTTCTTAAATATTTTCATCATTTTTGATGACATTTTTTTCATCCCTTTTTTGTAAATATGTATGATTTCTTTTTTTATCTGCTTCTGCAATTTGTTAATTCCCTTTAATCAGTGACTTAACATTAGGGGCCAAGATGGCAAATTGCCACGAGCCCCTGCCCTTTTTAGAGAAGCTATGAGTAAAGGATCCACTCTCGGATCAATAAAGAATTCGCTCCACTTTTATACATGAAATAGAAAAAGTCTTTATCCATAAAGGAAATTAATTGATTTATTAATCATAAGGAATCATTTTATGTCTTCAAGCTTTCTTGAAGTGTGCACTGCATTTATGTTATTTGTAACAATTGCTGTGACTACGATTAGTGCTAGGAGCTATCATTCTTGAAATTAAAATTGATAAAACCTATTTAGAAATTCAAAGGGACAAGACAGATAACGTAATTTGAGTATTCTATCCATCGAACTTTCTATGACCCTTATTTTAAACTTTGATGCATATTCGAAACTTTCACTGAACAGAAATCAAGAAAAAGAAATTTTAATAAAAAAATTTACCAAAAAAAAAAAAAAAAATGTAATTTTAATTTAATTTCCCCTTTGAATTAAAAGTTCATAATATCAACCAAAAATAATACGTATTTTAGGTAGTACTTTATTAAAAAGAAAATACAATAATGATAATGCCTTTAATGTATATATATGTTCAATGATTTTTCATTCAATATATACTTACGATTTCAGTATGTTAATATATACGAACTCGATTTCAGTTTCGGGATTAGAATAAACTTATTTCAAATATATATTTCTGTTTTTGGTAACTTTCTTTTTTGATGAAAATGACTAGGAAACAAAAAATGCATGCATAGTAATTGCTATTTTAGAAACTGATCATGTTTCTGTAAAATCCTCAGTTTAATCCATTAATAAAAGCTAAATAATAAATAAAAGTTTAATTGTTTTTTAATTATTAATTCGTTGTTTAAAATTTAAACATTCTCCTCACAATTCTTAGACAGAAATGAAAAAAAATATTATTGTAATTTATATTATATAGTACTTTCAGAAATAGAAGTATTTTCAATAATTACCGATGTGGTGCCTCAAGGTCAAAATTGAGGCGAGACATTTAACATTGCCATTCTTTACCAGAGCGGAATTAAAAATACAATCTTAAAATAAATTAATAAAGTAAAATTAAACAAAACCAAATATTAATTTCTGTTGTATAACAAATTCTGCACGATAAAAAATCCAAAAATATCCGTTTATTATCATGACCTTCAATTGTTTTGCATTTATTTCATTGTCTGATTTAAGTAACTGTTTCCTGTTCTGAACTGTAAGACTTTTTTAACGACTTGAATTTTTTATTTTCTGTTTTAAAAATAAATAAGAATTTAACATTTAATTGTGCAAGAAATAATTAAAGTAACAAGTAGTAATGGAATAATTAGTGTTTAAAAATATGAAATTTTTAATGAGTATTTATATTTTCGACTGTAACCTTATATTTATTTACACATATTTTAAAAACTTGGCACATTATTTTAAATTTTACATTTTTAACCTCACACTTTAGATTCATACAATGTGAAAACTAAAAAAAAAAATCATAATCTCTTAATGAAAAGCTTTTCAGATGGAATTGAACTAAATTTGCAAATAAGAAATGAGGTAGACTATTTCTTTTTTTATAAAAAACTATTTAAATACTGATTTTTTAAGCTATTATATTTTACAAGTTAATTAACATGATGAACCTTTTCATGACAAACGATGAATTTTAAAAGATTTTATCGTTTATAAACTCAATTTTACTCAAAACTCAATTTTGTGTTAATTATTTTTATTTAGTAGGTCACAAAAGTAATTGAACTTTTAAAATTTTTTAATTATTTCCTTGTACATAAAAATAATTTTTCATTTTCTTACTATTTTTAAACTAAAGCTGTAGTAACATTTAAACTTAAAGGATCTCAATATTTGGATATTTTAATTCAGTTTTCATGTAAAAAATTCAAAGCGAACGAAAACCTAAAATAAAACTCTTTATTTCAGCAATTTATTTACATTATTTAATTTTTTTGTTTCAAAAGAATTGATCTAAATTAAAAAAAAACAAAAAAAAACATGATGTTAAAAGTAGTTAAAAAGACTAATAAATTTTGTTTTAAATAAAACATAATTTAATTTTAGAAATTTTAAGAAAATTTATTTTAATGAAGGTGGTAAAAATATGGTAACCTTTCTGAATTTTAAAATTTTTCAAACGTGGAGAAAATTTTTTGGGATCCAACTTATGGCTCAGTGGTCACATGCGCCGCTGGTGAACATTAGGGCTGAGATTCAGACCGCTGGCGGCTTTATTGCAGACACTGTTTCAAAAAAGGAAGAGCCTCGATGGCGTTTGTGATGTTCAGCATCTTGCTTCGTTAATCGGACTACTTGAGAGGGGGGTTCTGGGCTTTCTCCCATACAATACTCAAACCATCAAAACAGAAGATGCTCCTTTCCCTCTATCTATGAGTAGATTACTCCGTCCCGCATTGCAGGACACTGACCATGACACACAACAACACATTTTCAGGGAGTTTGTCTCACCTTCCTCTCCAAATCCAACGGAAGAACTTTCCCGCCTGCAGACTTATCATACACATATCTGACTTAGACAGGAAAGTGTTTCAAATTGAGCTCCTTCTTTTTGAGACCCCAACATGTGTACAATCCGACTCGTAGCTCAGTGGTATTGTGCGCAGGAGATTTGGTTTGGTTTGGCACTCTACTGTCATTTTGTGTACACTGTAGACTAATTAGACCGGGACCTACGTTTAACATGGATTCCGAACCGCTAACAAACATAGTCATAGACAAGATTCGAACCTGAAACCTGTGGTACCAAAGGCCAGAGCGCTTGTCAATTGCTCTGGGAAATGACCGGGAATTCTGGGTAAAAGAAGAGGTAGAGGTATTGGTAAAGGAAAAGAGTTCCATCCAGTTTAGAAGGGTTTCATCTAGTCCAAAATTAATGCTTATAATTGCAGTCACTGCTTTTGGAAAATAGGAGACTTGACGCAATGTGTATACGCGTTTCACATTAACAGTTGGTTGCTTGCTACTCAATATTTTTTTCTCTCATACTGCAAGCAAATGCGAGTCATTTACGCTGAAAAATAATTCCCCCTTACTGTGGTAGAGGGTTATTTGTAATGTATATAAGTAGAATACAAGGCTCTCCTTCTATATAAAGGCTTCTTTATATTCGTCATAACCGCCATTCGTTATTAGAAATTTAGTCACAGCATAAAAAACTAAATTTATGAAACAATAGAGAAAAAGAATAAATTGTAATGTCTGGAATATTCTTAATATTCCTTCTGAGATAACACTTTTCCAAGTAAAGTTAAAAATTTAATTTTTTACAAAGCACTTGGAACGTGAACCATTTTTTTTCTTACAAATTCCAAGCGACACGTATTCAGAATTTGAGACAACGTAAACGTGGGACGTTTTTAAATTATTCAATTCGTGGCAGACAGTCTAGAATATTCCATTTGGAAGATAACCATGTTAATGAGGATAGACCTTAAGGGCAAACACTTCATTATGGTAATTGTTACCATTTATTTAATTTAGGTAGAAGGGTAATTATTTTACTTTTTACTTAATTGTAGGTGGTCTTCCTTGTTGCTTATTTATTTGGTTATCATGTGCTATGCTCCGTTTTGTGTTAGTATATTTGAATAGACATGTTATTACAAATCAATTACTTGCAACGAGAACGAATGTGTGATTTTTTTTTCAGATAAATTAAAGTTGAATTAGTTTTTGTTGTGTGATCTATAATAAAAACGAATTTAATAAGTTGTAAACGAATTGCAAGTTCTCTCAATACTAATTGTTCTAAATATAAAAATAACTATTCAATTATTAATAATTGAATAATGAATTTATGATAAAATTTATAAATAATTATTCACTTATGATAAAAATTATAAATAATTATTCACTTACGATAAAAATTATAAATAATTATTCACTTATGATAAAAATTGAAATTCAAAAATTATGCAGAGATTTGAATTACAGGTCTGTCAAATAGAACAAAAAATATAAATTGATAGAAACATTAATAAAATACGCTCATTTTAATTATCTGAACTCAGTCGAGTATTCTTAATAATGAACACATTATTATTCAATCTTCCTTTTCCAATTTTAATTTTAATTTTAATCAAATTAATTGTATTTCTTTTAACAAGAATAACAAAATGATAGTTGAATAAATTATAGTTGAATTAGTTTTTGTTGTGTGACCTAGAATAAATTCGAATTTAATAAACTGCCAAAGAATTTCAAGTAGTCTAAATACAAATTTTTCTAAATATAAAAATAATTATTCATTTATTAATAATTAAAAAATTCAGTTATTATAAAAGTTGCAAATAATTATTCCCTTACGATAAAAATTGAAACTCAAAAATATGCAGAGTTTTGAATTGTTTTTAAGAACAGGTTTAGCAAATAGAACAAAAAATATAAATAGAAAAAATAAACAAATATTATTAAAATACATTCATTTTAATACTAAATTCAGTCTATTAGAATATTCTTAATAATAATTAACTCATTATAATTCATTCTTTCTTTTTCATTTTTAATTCTTCTTTAATTAAGTATTCAAGTTATTTAAATGTATTTCTATTAACAAGAATAACTGAATAATAGTTGAATAAATTTTAGTTGAATTAGTTTTTGTTATATGTTCTATAAAAACGAATTTAATAAGTTGTCAAAGTATTGAAAGTTTTCTCAATACAAAATGTTCTAAATATAAAAATAATTATTCATTTATTAATAATTGAATATTTCATGTACGATAAAAATTATAAATAATTATTCACTTATGA
Source organism: Caerostris darwini (assembly GCA_021605075.1). Taxonomy (NCBI): domain Eukaryota; kingdom Metazoa; phylum Arthropoda; class Arachnida; order Araneae; family Araneidae; genus Caerostris; species Caerostris darwini. Next base: position 118,382 of record BPLQ01008973.1, read on the forward strand.
TAAAAATTGAAATTAAAAAATATGCAGAGTTTTAAATTCTTTAACAACAGGTCTAACAAATAGAAAAAAAAATATGAATATATAAAAATAAACAAATATTATTAAAATATACTTATTGTAATATTCTCAATTCAGTTTATTAGAGTTTTCTTAATAATTAACACATTATTACACATTCTTTCTTTTTCATTTTCAGTTCTTCATTTAAGAATGAAAATTAATTAAGTGTATTTCTATTAACAAGAATAACAAAAGAATTATAACTAACATGATTTAACTTCATTATAAAAAATAGTTTTTTTTCTCAAAAAATAAAAATGTAAAATTCTTACTTTTAAAAATGTCTTTTATCATCTTTTAAACGTAATTGAGTTTCGTTTGTTTTAATAATTATTTTTTTACATTTGACAATTACAGCATTTAAGCAAATAAATTTCTAGTTTTGTATTAAAGAAATTTTAATACTAGCAAATATTCTAAGTTAGAATTTTTGTATGAAGAAAGACGATAATTATTTGCTTTTCATTCTTAAACAGAAGTTTGAAATTCTAAATAAGAAATTATTTTCACTATAATTAACGATTACGATTAAAGATTTAATAACAGGCGATAATTATGTCTTTTTAGTTGTTGTTTTTTCTGAATCACGTGACTAATTATCGTTTGTAAAAAATCAAATGTTTTTTTCATTTGTAGTAAATAAAATAATTTTTTTTCATTCGATTACAAATATGATTACAATTAACTCAGTTGTTTGAATAATATTTTTTTTTTATAAATTTAATTCAAATTATCTTTTTATAAACAATATCAATGTCAATAAATTCTTGAACTAACTAAATTATTGTTTTATTAAAACAATAATTAATTAGAAAACTTATCCAATAAAGCAGTATAAAATTTATAACAAAATTTAAATAAAAATGTATAATATCTTTTTCCGAACCACGTGACTAATTATCGTTTGTGAAAAATCAAATACTTTCTCATCTTTATGAAATAAAATAAACTTTTTTCATTCGATTACAAACATAATCACACTTAACTCAGTTGTTTGGATATTTTTTTTTTATATAAATTTAATTCAAATTATCTTTTTAGAAATAATATGTCAATAAATTCTTAAACTAACTAAATTGTGTTATTAAAACAATAATTAATAAAAAACTAATTCCATAAAGCAGTATAAAATTAGAAAACTATTTTAAAAAACTATTATAAAACTGTCATAAACCATTATAAACTAATCTTGAAGCGTATTAAAGTAGCATTAAAATAGTTTATAATAGTTTCTGACAGTTTTATAATAGTTTAAGCATTCCATTAAGCATTTAACCTCAAAAGTTTCTTTTATATCCTAAGATTTGAGTGTTGGGTTTATATTGTTAACCCAAACTATGAAGCAAAAATAAACAAATTTCCTCTAATGATGCTAAGATTTCCTGTTTTGTAGGTATATAATGAAAGGCTTCATTTTGCAGGTATTTTTGACAATAAGTAGAATTAACTTTTTTTTCATCTTGAGCTTCTGAAAGATGTTGAGCTTATTATTCCATTCTAATAACAGTACGCACTCATGTTTATCGTTTGCTCCAAATAAATAACTAATTACTGTAACTAATGGTGGCAGTGTGTCATGAACGCCCATTGTTTCATTGTTATATCACTGAGTAATGGAGTTTAATCCTGACTTTTCAAGGTCTTTCAAGGGCATTCCAAAAATATTTTTAACTAAGCTGTGATTAAATAGTAAAAAAATTACATGGTTTTAATATAAATAAAAATTAATAAAATAAGGAAAAGAGCATAGTTTAAATTTTTAAAAATGATTTGTTTATTTAATTTTTTAAATACTATAAACATCGAGAATAATTTTACTATAAATTGACAGTAGAATTGGCCTATATAAATTTTTTATAGTTTTAATTAATAACAAGTTAAAAAGTAAATATTTCTTCTTATTAATAAAAAAAAATATCTCCAATGAAAAAAAAAACATATTTTGTTTCTATTAATTAGAATATGAGAAAGCTTAACAACAAAAATAATTAAACCAAAATTTTAAAGAAAAATTTCTTACAGATAAGATAAATAAATAAGAAAATGAAAATAAATAAGATTTTATTCAGAAAAATTTCTTACAAAACTGTAATCAGCTGGGACGATTTCCGAGTTATCATACAATTTAGAATTGAATGTAAGAACAAAACGCAGAATAGCAATTTTAAAAAATAAAAACATAGAATTCCAAAGATTTTCTTTACTTGGAAAAAACTCATTTTAAAATATAATTGTCTTTGACAAACAATCTTTTAAAACAATTTTATATTATTTATTTAATTATTTAATTAGTAGCTCGTGAAGGAAATTTAAATAAATATTATGCATAAAAAAATCTCGCGAATGAAATTTTAAAAAAGCTCGTGAAATAAATTTAAAAAAAAAAAAATGAAACTGATCAAGGAAGCCATGACCATTTTCAATTTTACAAAATTTATTTTTCATTTATACTGCTTCCTAAAACATTATACACTCATGTCCATAATTTAAGGATAATTCAGAATCACACAGAAATTGAACTCTACAATAAAAATTTCACCTGTAGAATTATCACACACATCTTGAAGAAGAATATGCAAATTACAGGAAACCACCAGATGGCGCGGATAGTACGTCGCAACAGTGGTCTGGTGTGATGTTTTTCGACGAGTCCAGGTTTAGTTTGCAGTCTGATTCTCGCCGGACTTTCATATGGAGAGCGCCAGGTACCCGTTACCACCAAGAGAACACCATTGAACGACACCGTTACGGTGGTGCAGGATGGCTCGTTTGGGGAGGAATTATTCTTGGTTCCAGAAGTGACCTGCATGTTCAGAGTGTAACGATGACCGGCCACATCTATCGGGATGTCATTCTGGAACAACATGTACGTTTGTTTCGGGGCGCCATGGGTGCTGAATTTCTGTTTATGGATGGCAACGCCCGTCCTCACCGTGCAAACATTGTAGACGAATGCCTTCAATTGGATGATATCACCCTTATGGATTGGCCAGCATACTCACCGGACTTGAATCCAATAGAGCATGTGTGGGATATGCTTGGCCGACGAATTGCAGCCCGTCAACCCCCTCCCACCTGTCAACCGGAACTTCGGAGGGCATTGCTTGATGAGTGGTGTAATATTCCCCAAGATCAGATTGATAATTTGATACTCAGCATGCCTAGGCGTTGTAAGGCCTGTATTGCATCGTCCGGGAGACATACTCCATATTAACCATCATACTAACCATGCTATACTGTTTTTTGTAAATAGGTTCTTTTTTGAAATTTGCTCCAGGCAGTAAAAATCGCAATTTTTATTAATTATGTCAAACATACAGCATCCTTTTTGCTCTTTACCCTTTGTTTAATAAATAGACTTTACAAATAAGTCAAATTTGTTTTGCTTCTGTCTCTTTCTTTGCCTGAACTTCATTATCCTTAATTTATGGACATGAGTGTATTATTTTATGAGTATATATATATCTCCTAAATCTTTTTTCAAGATATGTAGTTCTCAAAGTAATAATAAAGCGCAATTATGTATTTCTAACGTCGTTATTATGCATTAATAATTTCAAAAGTACAAGCTACATTTGCACTTTTTTGAATCAATATACATAAATTTTGAATGAATAATGAACTGAGCTATGAATTTAGCTTCCTGAATTATGAACTATAGTTGTAATAAAATTCAATATCTTTGTAATATATTTCAAGCAGCATGCATTGCAGTCACTGTTTTCTAAAACGAAGAGACTCGATGGCGATTATTACAACATAGTATGTAGATCATCTCGTATCGATAGTCAGATTAGCTGGGTGAAGGTTTTCTCCCTTTCGACAAGCAAATGGGGGAGTTACTCCCAAAAAACCTCCCGGAAGACAGAAGCCTTCCCTCATCTCTCATGAGTTGTTCGGAGCGTACAGAAATACATAGCATACATGCATACATTCGTAAAATACGAGGCCCACCGATGTTCAGTAGAAAAATCAATGGACATTTTCAACGATCGTAAATGACTTGTGACCATCTTTGATCACTACGTTTAAAAGATGCTATCATTAATTTATAATATTCCTTTTAAGATTCCCTTAATAGAGTTTCTTTCCCAAAACGGAGCATTTATTATTTGTATCAAATTATTTATATAAATTGAAATATATTGATAGATATTGATTTTGTGACTAATACTCAATTCCCTGCAGTGGGGAACGGATGTGCCATGAGTAGTCTACTCATGGATGAAGGGAAAGGGGGGCAGTTTCTATTGTGGGGGAGCACTCGTAGGTAGAAGTCTGACATGTTTTCGAAGCTGCTCCGTCAAGAACATAGCTGAAGAAGGAAGGCAGTGTCTTCCGGGAGGATCTTTAGGGGGAACTGATTATACAAGTACTATCTAAATATTAACTGATTCATCTTTTTCATTTTCAATACACAAAATAAGAACAAGTCGAGGCCCAGTAATAGTGTATTCAAGTTCGCTTGCAAAACGGTGGAGGTTCGAAGCTGCTGCCAACATATGCTGCAGTCACATCTTTCAAGAACATGAGTTTGCAATTCATGACATCATGCAAGAACCTCTATCACAGTCCGGGTCCCTGGTGATAGCTTACTAGAGCATGCAATTAACTCTAAACTACATTACATAAAGCAATAATTTCTCCTGTACCAATGGGGTGAGCCTTGTGGCCAATTGGGTCTGGCTGTTGCTAACAAAGGCTTCACGTTTGAATCCTGGTATAGTGGTGCTGCGAAGAAAACTCGGTATCTATTGGCGTTCCTCTTGAAACGCTTTGCGACCTGATGGCCAAATGTCTATCGCTCTGACCTTTGGTACCCCAGGCTTCAGATTCGAATCCTGGTTCTGGCATGGATGTTTGTTAGTATCCACGATTCGGAATCCAAGCTAAATTGTAGGTCCCTGTGCAAGTTAAAACAAAGTGTGCAGAAAATGACCGTAGACCGACAAACTAAATTTTTATCAATGGATTTCAGGTTAATCAAATAACTTTACATTGTCTTCTTACTTTTTAGAATATTTTACTTTATTGGTTTTTTCCTTTGTCCTTCCTTTATTAGTGGGTTTTTTAACCAACAGCCATACCATGCTGAATATATCGGTTCTCGTTAGATCACCGAAGTCAAGCATCATTGGGTGCGGACAGTACTTGGGTGGGGGACCACCTGGCAACACTGCGTGCCGTTGGCATTCGCAAATTTGGGACCTGAATGGCCGAGTGTCTAGCGCTCTGGCTCTCGGTACCACAGGTATCGGGTTCGAATCCCCGCGGTACCATGGATGTTTGTAGTGGTCCACTTTAAGCCGTAGGTCCCGGTCTCCTATGACTGTAAGAGCGTCACGGAGCCAAAGTGAGACTTCTACCTACGGGTGCTCCATCACAACAGAAGCTGCTTCCTTCCCTTTCAATCATGAGTACGTATGGGCTCGTGGGCTTGGCCAGCCAAGTGGGATAAGAAACAACAACAACAACAATGGGTTTATAAAGAAAATACTTAGTGATTTTTTCTCTTTTCTTTACCATTTTTGAACTTGGTCTGAATGTCGCTGTCTACCATAAGTTAAGAAAGAAAAACAGTTTATCCAGATTATAAAACTAGCTGTTACACTAAACCTAAAGTGACGAAACTCACAATTTAAAACGAATACTCCTGAGAGTGACATATAGAAAGGTTTCACTCTTTTCCTCCAGCAAACAGATACATAGAATTATTTGCATAACTATGAAACTAGCAGTTTAATATCACATTTCGAGTTTTGTACCATGTTACTTATTTTGGGTAAACAAACAAGCTGTTTTCAAGAGCAATCCGATCCTTTATTTCTGAATATTATAGTAAATGTGTACAATCTTTCGTGGATAGTTTCATCTTACAAGTCATGGTCACATTAATTGAGAATTTGAACTATGCCTCACTTTGTTGAATAAAGAGCACTAATTTCCCACAAATTCAACACTTGTGAAATTTAGCTACATCACTGCAGATCACAACTCAAATTTCAAGCAGAAAAACGATCTTAAATACCAAAAAGGTGGCCTATTTTTAGGGAATGAAAACAATTGCAACTTTTTGTGCAAAATATGATAATTTATTCAAATGAAAAACTAAACATTTGTAACAGAATCCCAAAAACGTAACCTTAGTTTAAAATTTTCTTAAGGGTGTTTTTTCTTTTTCCCACAAAAGTAGTAGAATGATTTACGGTTCACAGTTTAGGGATTCGTCCTATTTAACATTCGCCGTTCGTTAGAGTTGCGTAAACACGTACATCCACTCTCAGTTTTCTCATATCTTGATTGTTAATACTTTTTTATTCCGCAATTTTTCTTATCTTTTTATCAGAAATTTATCGTTTCTTAAAAAAGAAAAAAAAAAGGAATTTTTGAAATATAATAAAAATCGAATGTATACTAGGCCAACCAAACTTCTTTTTTGGTTTCGATTTTATTATTATTATTATTATTTTGCAATCATTTCAAAGTAATTTTAAATCTGATTTCAAGGACCTTGGTTGTCTTTGACAAAAAATAATAATAATAAAATAATAAAAATTAAAAAAAAAAAATTTAAAAAATAGAATAAAATACATAAATAAATAAAAACTAAAATATATAAGTAAAATTAATTAAATTAAATTAATAAGTAAAATAAATAGAAAATAAAAATTAAATAAAAAAATAAATAAAATTAAAAATTAAAAATAAAATAAATCATCTTCATAACTGATTCGACGGCCCGTTGTGGGCCTTGGCCTTCTTTAAAAGATCCAGCCGGGCTGTTCTCCTCTTGGCCGTAGACCTCCAATTTAATAAAATAAATATAATAAAATAATAAATAAAAATAAATAGATAAATACATTAAATTAAATATAAAATAAAAATAAAGTAAATAATTAAATAAATGAAAATGAATAAAAAAATGAAAAAATTAATGAATAAATAATAAAAATATAAATAATTAAATAATAAAAAAATAATTAAATAATGAAAATAAATAATAAAAATAAAAAATAAATAAGTGATAAAAAAATTAGAATCGCTGTTTATTGAAATTTACAACCGCTGTTTGTTAAAATTTTGCAAACATCTATATCAATTCTGGGGATTTCTCAGTGTTAGGTGGCTGTTTTTTTATTTTTTTTTATTTTCCACTACCTTTTCTCTACATGTGTTTTGTTACTTATGTATAAAAAATAGAAATAGAAAAATTTACACTCAAGAAATAAAATATTCTAAATAAATATAAAATATAATGTATCTAACAGATAAATTTCGACAAATTTTTCCCAATTTCGATGGAATAAAGATCATAACCATTTGTGACAACAAATTTATTTAATGAATGAAATTTGAATGCATGATCTGTAGATTGGCAACGAGATTGTAACTGGGTGTGGCTGGGTTGAGATACTTCAGACACAGGTTGGAGAACTTACAGCTTTATTTACCCAATCACAAACACCACACACATACAATCAGAGACGTACAATATTTAACTCATTTAAAGACAAATAATTATAGATTCGTGGAAGTATTCCACTTCTAAGCCGCAATAGAGATACTTAGCTAAGCGCAGGACGCGCCGGTAGACAATCATGGCCAGAGAAAAGGCGTAGCAATGCAACCGATTTTTCTCGAGGCTATTCAGGGATATCAGGAATATAATCATAACAGGACTTGTGACTGCTTCTAGCGGCAGCATCTTCAAAGAAAGATCACCAAAAGGTCTTCTTAAATATCGCTTTAAAGGAATGATAAGCTAACTCCTGGTTATTTAGCTGTAAAACTGTTGCCCCCTTTTTTGCTAGGAAATCAGCGGCTTCGTTTCCCTCTGTTCCGCAGTGGTCCGGCGTATAATATCTTACTTTATAAACTTATCTTCATTTCTTTGTGATCATCCAAATCCGTTTCTACTAAATAATAATAGTTTTTATTACATAATCTGTTGTTGTTGTTTCTTATCCCACTTGGCTGGCCAAGCCCACGAGCCCATACGTACTCATGATTGAAGGGGAAGGAAGCAGCTTCTGTTGTGATGGAGCACCCGTAGGTAGAAGCCTGACTTTGGCTCCGTGACGCTCTTACAATCATGGAAGACCGGGACCTACGGCTTAAAGTGGATTCCGAACCACTACAAACATCCATGGCACCGCCGGGATTCGAACCCGAAACCTGTGGCACCGAGCGCCAGAGCGCTAGACACTCGGCCATTCAGGTCCCAGATTTGTGAATGCCAACGGCACGCAGTGTTCCCAGGTGGTCACCCACCCAAGTACTGACCGCACCCAATGATGCTTGACTTCTGTGATCTAACGAGAACCGGTATATTCAGCATGGTATGGCCGTTGGCCATTATATAATCTGCCAAACATAAATAATCTCAGATTACAACAAACTTGAGGACAATAACATTCAAAGCACAGGCAAGTGTAATAGGAAAATGGGAGCAACTGCAAAACTGTTCACCATATCTTAGATCCTGCTGTGTCACAGGAAATGATATCATCGTTTCACCAGCGAATGAACCCTCTGTTTCTTTTACACTGTGTTTCTGAGAATGTAGCCTTGGTTTAAAGTAATCTTTATTATTTTTCTGAAGAGGCTCCTAAAAGACTAATGATTTATGCTATTTTGAATTGGCTATTCATTAATATTGCGTAAACACGCACATTAACTCTCAGTAACTTTAAGTCTGCCATTATTTAACTTTGCCTTTTATTTATTAAAAATATGTTGTTTTTTTTCTACTTATCACTTACCTTATATCTTAAAACATAATTTTTAAAGTACGCTAAGTAGATATCTAATAGCTGAAATAAAAAGTACAGTAAGTAATTGTTACAATCGAAAAACATTTTGAGTATCCTGAAAAAAATGGTCATCTTTGATTTAAAAGATGGCAAAACAAATATAATATTTCTTCTTTTTTTATACCACTTGGTAGACAGCAACAACTAGACCAAGTCCATGAACCCGTGTGCCATTACGTTAAGTGTTACGTTATACATATTAGAGAGTTTTTGCATACTGTATTTGACGTCCATTAGTTTTCTCTCCCTAGCGCGCATGCTCATTGGAAACATTATTACAGATACGCATGCGCAATTTCCTATGAGCAAGTGCGCTAGGGAGAAAAAACTAACGGACGTCCAAAATACGGTATGCAAAAACTCTCTATTATTAGATTCGTCATATATTATTATTAGATGCATCATATTAGATACGTCATATATTATTATTAGATGCATCATATTAGATACGTCATATATTATTATTAGATGCATCATATTAGATACATCATATTAGATACGTTACATATTATAGATGCGTCATATATTATTATAAGATACGTCATTACGTTCCTTGTTACGTTATACATATTGTTAGATACGCCATATATTATTATAAGATACGTCATTACGTTCCTTATTACATTATACATATTATTAGATACGCCATATATTATTATTAGATGCATCATATTAGATACGTTACATATTATAGATGCGTCATATATTAATATAAGATACGTCATTACGTTCCGTGTTACGTTATACATATTATTAGATACGTCATACTTTTAAAATTGTTTTAGATGTAAGAAGATATGTTTTACCTTTGCATATCATTTTTTAATTATAATTGATAAAAAATAACGTTATTTGAATCCTAAATTAGAACTTTGCAACATAACTCCAAAAATTAAATTTTAATTTAAAATTCTCGTTTTCGTTTAACAACAAACATTATACAATCTCGCACGAAATTGTGTATTTGAACATAAAATGTTGCAATAACAATGTGTTTTAAGATTAATTCAATCCTAAAATATTCTTTTTTATAACAGATACACGTAACGAGCTCTGCTATTCACGCAAATTGCGTAAACACGCTCATCAATTGTTAAAACTTTTTCTCAGCATCAGATAACCAGTATTTCTTTTTCATCACCTTTTTAACGTATTCATTTAAAAAAATATCTCCATGAACCCTCTGCAAGGTACTTGCTTTGAATAATTCAATGCGAAAACAGTTACAAGATGAAGGATTGTGAAATAAATTGCGGACAGAAGAAAAAAAGCTGCGGGCGAGTTGGAAAAATCCCAAGGACATTCCCACGGACACTACGGTTGGTTAACATCGGACGATGTGAGGATATTTCCCGCTAAAATACCGGTCTTAATCGTGTAATGGATCAAGGAATTCCATTTTTTTTAAAAATGGATTGGAAAACCCGGAAAGAATTCGTGAAGCTTTGAAGACGATGAAGAAAAATGGTGCTGATATTTAAATGCAAGGTTTCATTTTATTTTATGCACGTGTGTCATAAGATTGATGAAGTGTTTTTTTTTTTTTTTTTTTTTTTTGTACTAATGCGGCTGGCAAACACTTAGACAGCTTGGTCTTGTATGCCTTAAGGCAAGCGCTGCACAGACGTTCCTCACTTTGCATTACCCAGGGGGTGCATGTAACTTGAAGATAAGCCACGGACGCGGAGTAACAATGCCCCCGCAACGCTCTACGAACCTGTTAGAACCGGGACGGTTTAAAGTGGATTCCGAACCACTACAAACATCCATGGCAACGTCGGGATTCGAACCCGAAACCTGTGGTACCGAGCGCCAGGGCGCTAGCCACTTGGCCATTCAGGACCAGATTGATGAAGTTACTTACATCAGAATTCAAAATATTTTATTCTCATACTACTGTGTCCAAAAAGTAAAACCAATTTTCAATTTAAAATTCCCGGGGATTATGGAATTTCAATTTCTTTTTTCTTTTGTAGGTTGCTGGCACTGTTCTTCACATCTGTGTGAAATCTGACGTCAAAATATTCATTAGTGTTTGAGTTACGCTTGGCTTTGTGAGACGCTAAAAGTGATTCCGGCGATGTTTGAAATGCCTGAATGAATTGAGCAAAGAACTTGCATTCAATTTTGTTTGCGGAAAGGCATTCTGTGATAGTTCCTATATCGGAAAGAAATGTTTACAAGTGCTATAAACAGTTCAAAAAAGGCAGAAAACGTATTGAAAGCCAAGAGAGCTCTGGTCGACCATCAACCCCAACCGAGAAAGCTCACGTCCAAAAAATTAAAGATGTGGTGCTTGCAAATCGTCGATTTACCTTTAGAGACCTTGCTGATGATGTTGGAATTTCGAAAGGATCGGTCAATTCTATTTTGGGTCTCAAACGCTTCAAATCTCGATTGGTACCGAAAACACTGAATGCGCCAGCTCACACTGCATTGATTCTTCGTGAATTTTTCGCCAAAAATGAAACCCATATCATTCCATATATATCGGTTAATATGAGACTATGTTTTAAATTTTGATGTAAACAATTATTTTTACTTTAGCTTCCACTTTTTCTTGGCCGTAAAACTCTTGTACTTCCCCATAAAATCTTAGTCATGTACATCAGAGGTCACCAAATTCTTTGCCTGTCGACCCCGTCAAAATTTTGACATTTTGTCGTTCTTTTCCCCTTTAACGTAATTGTAATAATACAATAAAAAAAAACAGTTTATGTTAATTTTTTTTTACTTAATTCATAGTTAAAGCGTTTATATTGTTTATATTTTTTTATATATTTTTTATTATTTCATATGTATTTATTTAGCATCAACGCATCTGCTAAACGCATCAAAATACCTGTCTTTATCGTGCATCCTATCAAGGAATTCTGTTTTTGAAAAAAAAAATGGATTAGAAAACCCGGAAAGAATGTGTGAAGCTTTGAAGACGATGAAGAAAAATGGTGCTGATATTTGAATACAAGGTTTCATTTTTTTTTTATGCACGTGTGCCATAAGATTGATGAAGTTATTTGCACCAGAATTCAAAATGTATTTTGATGTAAGGCATTATTTTTATTTTTATTTCAACTTATTCTTCACCATAAAACATATGTACTTTCACATAAAATCTTAGTCATATACGTCAGGGATCGCCAAACTTCTTTGGCCATCGACCTCGTCAAGATTTTGACATTTTATCGATTCCTTCCATTTTACTGTTACATAATTGGGATAATGCAACCAAAAAAAACCAACAAAATTTATGTTGGTTTTTTAGACTTTCTCATTCATAGTTTTTTTTTTATAATATACATTACAAGTAATATTAAAAAAAAAATTTTAAGTCAATTCCTACTTTTTTTTTTCACTCTATTGCAGAAAGTCTTTTACAAATAACTTTCATTCATTTTTTTAACTTTATCTGGCGCTATCTATTGGTAGATACATGCAACTTAAATCTAAAAAAGAACTAAAATTAATTAATTAAATTTAATTACTGAATTAATATTTGAAAAAACTGTATTAACATCCAGTGTCATCCACTACAAATTCAGAAAAAATGTATTTGAATTTGAGTGGATGAATAAAAAGTACTTTATTAACGATTGAAAATTGGAACAAGATATATATAGGGAGAGTTTAAGCTAATAGAAGGAATTGAAAAAAACAATATAAATTCCCGTATGGGTCCGAGTTAGAATAGCTTATCAATGTTGTAAAAGACGACTAAAATGGGTACCCATTGCCCGGGGGTATGACCGAGTGGGGTAAAGTCAGACACATCCCTTAGGGTGTCCCATGTCTTTGTGCCGCAAGGACAAAAAGAAGGTGCATATTTTACCCTTTATTATGATTTGTCAGTCTAAAACTATGGGTTCATGGATTTGATCTAAATGTTGCCGTCGACCAAGTGGAAAAAGAAACAAATCTAAGTTATTTGCATAAGAATTCTGAATGTATTCTGATGTAAGACATTACTTTTATTTTACTTCAACTTTTTCTTGGCCATAAAATTCTTGTACTTCCACATAAAATTTTTGTCGTGTACATTAGGGTCGCCAAAGTTCTTTGATCGTCGACCCCGTTAAGATTTTGACATTTTATCGACTCCTTCATTTTTCTGTATGTAATTTTAATAGTCAGTGGCGTTACAATAGGGTGGCAAGAGGGGCTATGAGTACTGGAAAGTGGCTACAAGTACAGGAATGGCCTGACATTATTATTACAAAATAAAGTAAAATTTATTAATCCTGCATTTAATAAGTTTAAATTATTAAAGGGACAAATTAAAAAAAAACGTCTATCAAGATTTTGAACGCATTCATTTGTATAAAAATATATCTCATCTGGTAGTAATAGTAATATAAATAGTTACGCATGGGTCATCCCGACGCTAGGGTTTTATCCGATTTCTGGTTCACGAATAGGTTTTACAAAATAAAAAGTGGGAATTCCTGCTGTCACCCATGTGAAACTGGACCATTTTTAAATTTATTTCTTATGGAATTACCCTGATTCTTGAATAGGTACTTACAAAATTAAAAGTGGAAATACCCGCTAGTAAGTCAGAGACTTACAAAAATGTAGAAATCCCTTGATTCGCGGATTCTCCATGCGTTACTATTATCTTACTTTTTGTCTCATCGGATCCGCGATCAGTCGTAAAGTTAATTTGTTGATTTTGGGAGTTAGATGATAACATGTTTAGTAACAGAAAGTAACTTATTTGGAGTGAAAAATGAAAAAGAAACATGGAGTTTGAAAAAAAATAAGAAATTACGTAAAATAATCAATACTTTAAGACTAACAGTGCGGCGGAAATGAAGAATTTTTTTTTTTTTTTTGGTTCCAATGCAGCTGGCAAACACTTAGACAGCTTGGTCTTGGATGCCTTAAGGCAAGCGCTGCACAGACGTTACTCACTTTGCATTACCCAGGTGGCGCGTGTAACTTGAAGATAAGCCACGGACGCGGAGTAACAATGCCCCCGCAACGCTCTACGATCCTATTAGGACCGGGACCTACGGTTTAAAGTGGATTCCGAACCACTACAAACATCCATGGCACCGCCGGGACTCGAACCCGAAACCTGTGGTACCGAGCGCCAGAGCGCTAGCCACTCGGCCATTCAGGCCCCGAAATGAAGAAATTAACCGAACCGAAAGTGATAGTATTGCAGTCCCCGACAACACGGATCCAGATCCATCACGGCCCTACATAATACACATAATCAAAATTACATCCATATACTACTCAGTACATATAATCAAAACTAAAGTGAAGTAATGGAAATTGACGTGGAAAAAATGATATCTTCGTCATACATTACTGATAAGGTTCGTTTTGAAGTACTAAATGATTAAGCGAAGCAATTTATGATAGAAAATGGACATTGCAATCTTAAAGGTAGACAAGTAGTACTGTATTACAAGGAAAAATAATGATGATATTTTTGCATTGAGGAGCACCCATTCAAAAAATTTGCAACGGGCCTCAGATGCTATAGTTGCGCCAATTGTAATAATAGAACCAAAAAACCCGTTTATGTTGGTTTTTTGGACTTTTTATTCATAGTTAAAGTGTTTATATTTTTTTATAATATACATTATTATATTGATTTATCGTCAACGGAAAACATTTTTGTTTTTCACAGTCTTTTCAACAATATATGCTTAAACAGGAGAGATGAATGTATATAAAATATATCATTCTTATTCTTCATTGGCGCAACAGCCCCATGGCGTACCAAGGCCGTCTGCCTACTGTCAGATTTTGAGACAGGAGAAATTTTCTTTTTACGAGGTTGGTTGTCAGACCTACGCCCAAAGCCTACAATAAGTCTTATGCCTTGTATTTAAAATTTGTTCAAATAACCATTCTGATTCGTATGAGAATGTTGATTATACCAAACATTTTTATGATTATAATCTTTAATTGTAATCATAAATATGTAAGGAAAACAGTTGTAATTGATTTTATCTTTTAATCACTTTTTTGTTTAAATGCTATAAAAGTCTTTACATTTATTTGGCGCAGATCAAAAATAAACTACAAAACTACTTAAGTTCTGAAGGTCCTTAAAAGGTTACAGATAGATACTTTTTATACTAATCTTTTGTTTTATTTGTTTTAAGCATCAGTCTTATGCCTTGTGTTTCAAATTTGTTTGCAACACCATTCTAATACTTTTTATTCAATGTGATAATATTCTTTTATTCGCATTGTAATCGAAAATATGTATGGAAAACAATTTTAATTGATTTTATTTTTATTCACAATGATAATATTCTTTCACTAGCATTGCAATCGAAAATATGCGAGGAAAATAATTTTAACTTATTTTATTTTTGTTTAATATGATAATGTTCTTTTACTCGCATTGTAATCAAAAGTATATAAGGAAAAAAATATTTTATTTGGTTCTAATTTTATTCACTGCGATAATGTTCTTATACTCGCATTAGAATCGAAAATATGTAAGGTAAACAATTTTAATTGATTTTTTATTGATTGTGATACTGTTCTTTTACTCGCATTGTTATCAAAAATATGAAAAAAAAACAATTTTAGTTGATTTTATTTTTATTTATTGTGATAATGTTCTTATACTCGCATTGTAATCGAAAATACGTAAGGAAAACAATTTTAGTTCATTTTATTTTCATTTATTGTGATAATGTTCTTTTACTCGCATTGTAATCAAAAGTATATAAGGAAAAAAAAAATATTTTATTTGGTTCTAATTTTATTCACTGTGATAATGTTCTTATACTCGCATTGTAATCGAAAATATGTAAGGTAAACAATTTTAGTTGATTTTATTTATATTTATTGTGATAACGTTCTTTTACTCGCATTGTAATCAAAAGTATATAAGGAAAAAAATATTTTATTTGGTTCTAATTTTATTCACTGTGATAATGTTCTTATACTCGCATTGTAATCGAAAATATGTATAAGAAAAAACATATTTTAATTGTTATTTTTTATTCACTGTGATAATGTTCTTTTACTCGCATTGTAATCCAAAATATGTAAAAAAACAATTTTAATTGATTTTTTTTTATTTATTGTGATAATGTTCTTTACTCGCATTGTAATCGAAAATACGTAAGGAAAACAATTTTAGTTGATTTTATTTATATTTATTGTGATAACGTTCTTTTACTCGCATTGTAATCAAAAGTATATAAGGAAAAAAATATTTTAATTGGTTATAATTTTATTCACTGTGATAATGTTCTTATACTCGCATTGTAATCGAAAATATGTAAGGTAAACAATTTTAATTGATTTTTTATTGATTGTGATACTGTTCTTTTACTCGCATTGTAATCGAAAATACGTAAGGAAAACAATTTTAGTTGATTTTATTTATATTTATTGTGATAACGTTCTTTTACTCGCATTGTAATCAAGAAAAAAATTAAGGAAAACAATTTTAGTTGATTTTATTTTCATTTATTGTGATAACGTTCTTTTACTCGCATTGTAATCAAAAGTATATAAGGAAAAAAATATTTTATTTGGTTCTAATTTTATTCACTGTGATAATGTTCTTATACTCGCATTGTAATCGAAAATATGTAAGGTAAACAATTTTAATTGATTTTTTATTGATTGTGATACTGTTCTTTTACTCGCATTGTTATCAAAAATATGTAAAGGAAAACAATTTTAGTTGATTTTATTTTTTATTTATTGTGATAATGTTCTTTTACTCGCATTGTAATCGAAAATACGTAAGGAAAACAATTTTAGTTGATTTTATTTATATTTATTGTGATAACGTTCTTTTACTCGCATTGTAATCAAAAGTATATTAGAAAAAAAAAATATTTTAATTGGTTATAATTTTATTCACTGTGATAATGTTCTTATACTCGCATTGTAATCGAAAATATGTAAGGTAAACAATTTTAATTGATTTTTATTGATTGTGATACTGTTCTTTTACTCGCATTGTTATCAAAAATATGTAAAGGAAAACAATTTTAGTTGATTTTATTTTTATTTATTGTGATAATGTTCTTTTACTCGCATTGTAATCGAAAATACGTAAGGAAAACAATTTTAGTTGATTTTATTTTCATTTATTGTGATAATGTTTTTACTACCGTTTAGTTACCGTAGGACGTCCGTTAGCTTTTTCTCCCTAGCGCGCATGCTCGCATTCCTAATGAGCATACGTAAGGAAAACAATTTTAGTTGATTTTAGTTATATTTATTGTGATAACGTTCTTTTATTCGCATTGTAATCAAAAGTATATAAGGAAAAAAATATTTTAAATGGTTCTAATTTTATTCACTGTGATAATGTTCTTATACTCGCATTGTAATCGAAAATATGTAAGGTAAACAATTTTAATTGATTTTTTATTGATTGTGATACTGTTCTTTTACTCGCATTGTTATCAAAAATATGTAAAGGAAAAAAATTTTAATTGATTTTATTTTTATCCACTATGACCATTTTCCTTTACTTGCATTGTAATCAAAATTATGTTAGGAAAATAATTCTAATTGATTTTATCTTTTAATCACTCTTTTTGTTCAACTACTTTAAGTCTTTATATTTATTTGGTGCAAATGAAAACTAACCCTCGTGATATAAAACAGCACCTGTCAATTAAAATGTTAAAGTGCATAGTAATAGAATAAACATTTATAAATAGTTATGTTTTATTTCATACACAATCCTTCTTCGTTAATCTGTTTCTGTGATTTATTTTCATGTTTCCAGTTTATAAGATCATTACTCGTAAGGTATTACGTTTATGCCCACATTAAATAATCGTACGCATGACTGAATATTTAAGCTATGTTTATTGTTAGGAATAATTATCTCTAATGAGGATTGATATATTTGTATGAATAAAACTGTTTTATTTCTTTCCGTTTTAATGCATTACAAAATAAAACTATGACTTAATCCAAACAAATATGAACTAAACGGACACAACAGCGTTTCACACATTTATTATTGTGATTCTCTTACAATGTAGCACGTGCGACTAGTTTTTATTTCTTTAATTTACTTTTGGCATGAGTTTTATCGATATTCAGTTTTATAAAAATGAAACTGTTTTATATCTTTCCGTTTTAATGCGTTACAAAAAAAAAATATCCATAAAACTTAAGTTAAAAAATATACACTGAAGTGACAAAAGTCATGGGATACCTCTTAATATCGTGTCGGCCCTCCTTTCGCCCGGCGAAGTGCAGCAACTCGACGTGGCATAGACTCAACAAGTCGTTGGAAGTCTTCTGCAGGAATAGTGAGCCATGCTGTCTCGATAGACGTCCATAATTGTGAAAGCGTTGATGGTGCAGGATTTTGGGCACGAATAGACCTCTCGATGATGTCCCATAAATGCTCGATGGGATTCATGTCAGGCGATCTAGGTGGCCAGATCATGCGTTGGAATTGTCCAGAATGTTCTTCAAACCAATCGCGAACAGTTGTGGCCCGGTGACGTGGCACATTGTCATCCATAAAAATCCCATCGTTGTTTGGGTACATGAAGTCCATGAATGGCTGCAAGTGATCTCCAAGGAGCTGAACATAAGCATTTCCAGTGAATGTTCGGTCAGTCGCACCAAGACCAAGTCCATGCCATGAAAAAACAGCCCACACCATTACGGAGCCACCACCGGCTTGAACAGTGCCTTGCTGACAGTTTGGGTCCATGGCTTCGTGGGGTCTGCGCCACACTCGAACCCCACCATCAGCTCTTACCAACTGAAATCGTGACTCACCGGACCAGGCCACGGTTTTCCATTCATCTAGGGACCAACCGATATGCTCACGTGCCCACGAGAGTCGCTGCAAGCGATGTCGTTCTGTCAGTAAAGGCACTCGAGTCGGTCTTCTGCTGGAATAGCCCAAGAAAGCCAAATTTCTCCGCACAGTTCTAACAGACAAGTCGCTTGTACGTCCCACATTGATTTCTGCGGTTATTTGATGCAGTGTTGCTTGTCTGTTAGAATTTACGACTCTTTGCAGACGTCGCCGGTCTCGGTCGTTAAGTGCAGGCGGTCGACCACTGCGCTGTCCATGGTGGGATGTTATGCCTGAAATTTCATACTCTCGGTACACTCTTGACACAGTGGATGTGGGAATGTTGAATTCCCTAACGATTTCCAAAATGGCATGACCCATGCGTCTAGCTCACACTAACATTCCGCGTTCAAAGTCTGTTAATTCCCGTCGTGCGGTCATCATCACGTCAAAACCTCTTCACATGAATAACTTGAACAGAAATGAAAGCACTGCGCATTTATACCTGTTCTACGCGATGCTACTGCCATCTGAAAATTTGCATATTGCTATCCCATGACTTTTGTCACTTCAGTGTAAGTTAAGCATTATAGTATTGCATTAAGTTAAGCATTATAGTTTTTCTACTTCTGAATGATTTTATTTAACTGACAAATATTTTTTGTAAACAAGAATTTTTTTTAAACAATTTGTTTTAGAGGACAATTTCCATATGGAGATTATCAATTTTCCTATTTAAATTTTATGTAAATTTGCAATAGCAATAAATTTATTAAAGTTAAAAGTAATCAATTATAAAATGTAAGTTAATCATTTTAATAGTGTTTCTTATGAAACATTATAATAATTTTTCTATTTCTGATACATTATTTTATTTAACAAAAGAACAATTTTCCTTACGGAGATAATCAATTTTCCTATTTAAATATTAACTAATGTAAATTTACAATAATAATAATAAGTTTATTAAAGCTAATATTAATCAACTGTGAAACATAAGTTAAACATTATAGTCGCGCTTCTTATCAAATATAATAATAATTTTACTATTTCTGACAAATAATTTTATTTAGCAGATGAATTTTTTGGAAAGAACAATTTCTTTATCAAGCAATTTGTTTTAAACATTATTTTTATTTAAAGAGATTATCAATTTTCCAATTTAAATATTAGCTAATGTAAATTTGCAATAAAAATAATTTTATTTTTATGAGTTAATCAATTATAAAATATAAGCTAAGTATTATAGTCGTGTTTCTTATCAAAAATTATAATAATTTTCCTATTCAAATGATTTTATTTAACAGACTTTTATTTGTAAATAATAATTTTTTAAGTCAATCTATCTTAAAGAACAATTTCCTTTATGGGGAGATAATCAATTTTTGTATTTAAATTTTAAATAATGTAAATTTACAATAATAATAATAAGTTTATTAAAGCTAATATTAATAAATTATAACATATAAGTTAAGCATTATAATCATGTTTCTTATCAAAATTATAATAATTTTTATATTTCTGACAAATAATGTTATGTAACAGATGACTAATTTTATGTAACAGATGTAACAGAATTTTATGTAACAGATGAAAATTTTTTTTTATAAAGAACATTTTATTATTTATTTATTTTTTTTTAATTTATTTTTTTTTTCATTATTTATTTTATTTATTTTTTCAGATTTATGCCGTTTCTGCAGATATTTTTTTGCAGATATTGCATAGGTAAATTTAATATTATAACGATATCATAAACTGTATGAAATAAATCTTTTTTACTTTTAAAAAAAGCTAATAAAAAGTTCCATGGGTTTTGCATAATGTATAAGAATTTATCACCGATTATTATCCATTTTTATTTCATTTTTTTTCAATGAAAAAAAAATTATTCAAAATTCTAAATCTTAAATATATCAATTTTCTCTCACGTTATTCAAATGACAAGTCGAAAAAAATTTATTCGACAGATGCTTACTGATTTAAATAACGTTTCTTACTTTAAAAAAAAAAAAAAAAATCGTTTTCTTTTATAGAGAACAATCATTATAAATCTTTTCGAAACTTCTTGTTTATTAACCATTTTCAAAATTTTATGACCTCTCGTATAGACAATAATAAAAAGAAAAAGAAAAATATTTATCGACAAATCAACTGTTACTTTCCCAAGTATCGTTTGGCATACAAAATAAATGACGAAATATAATAATATTTGTGGAAGAAAAAGAAAAATTTCATGATTGTTCGAAATAAATCGTTTCTCTTTCACATTAAAAAGTTCTACTGAAGCAATCAAACGATTTCTCCAAACTCAGGTGCAACATTTCTAGAGAAATTCTGCTTCTTTTTTTTTTCCTGGATTTATGTGCGCTACTGGGTCAGGAGGGGAAGAGGAGTGAGAGGGAGTGAGTGAGGGTGAACGACCTGCCCTAGGGCTCTGGTGCCCCATTGTTTGGGGCCTTAACGGGGCCACCTGGATATGCGCAAACGATTAACCCTTTCGTGATGAGAGATCTCTTTTTAACAGCAGAGAGCCCATAAATCGTTCCCAACTGAGTTCAGGAAAAGGTGGGTGCGTGGTATGGTCAAAAACAAAAAATCGTTTGGTTCATCGTTCACCTGTTTGCTCCCCTGTCATCTAATAGAGTTTATGGACTATATTTAGTTCGAATGATTGCGCAATTGTATAATATATGATGGCAATATTTGGAACTAAATATGATATGCAGACTTTGTAACTGGAAAAGCATTTCTAGTAACACCAATTTGAAGATTCTAAATCATCATGTTTAAAAAGATTAACAAATTATTTATAATATATGCTTATGAGATAATGAGGAAATAATCCGCAATTTGAATTGACTTGTTATTCTTAAATGGATATTTTGCTTTTAATTTAATACCTAAATAATCGTACAGAAAATCGTTTGGCAAGTGCCAAATTAATTGACATAATTATTAATTAATTATTTGGCATATGCCAAAAGATTTTCCATGAAATTAAAATTTTAAACAATAGATTGCTGTTTATTTTAGCAACTTTATTTTTCTTTTATTATTAAACATTTCGTTTATTATTTTATTCTTGACATATATTAATTTGAAAATTTTAAATTACGAATACCGGTCTGTAATAAATTTGTAATAAATAAATCTAAAATAAATTCTTGGATATTAAACATAAAATCAAATAGACATATTAACAAACATATTTTTGATAAGCAGTTATTATAGTTTTGATTCTGATTCGGAAATTAATTCGAATTAATAATTCTAATTTGATAATAATAACAATTCTAATTTGATAACAATAACAATTTTAATTTGATAACAGAACAATTCTAATTCTGATTCGGAAATTAAAACTTATTTGTAGTAGTTCATAACTTTTTTTTATTAAATTAATAAATTTATAAATATTTTTAATGAATTATAGTATTTTCGGAATATTTCCTCAAATAAATTAAAAAATAATTAATTAATTAACTACAACTATAATTTCCAATTTCCAATTAACTATAATTTGCAATCACAATAAATTTAAATTTCCAGTTTTACACATACTAATTCATATGTAATTGATTTTTCTATGCAATTGATTCTAAATTCCAATTACTTAGAAGTTATAAAATTCTATAATTAAAACAAAATATTACAGTTTTATATCTGTTGTTATAGAGTTTCAATATAAACTACAATTGAAAGTTAAAGTTCTTATGTAGGCCAATATAATTTTATAAAAACAAATTTTGATAGAATTTTATGAAATTAAATTTTGATACAGTTTATAAAAATAAATGTTGATAGAGTTCAATAAAAATAAATTTTGATAGAATTTTATAAAAATAAATTTTGATAGATGTTAATAAATATAAACATTTCGAATTATTTTAATACAAATTATTATTTTTTCAGTTTGATAAAAGAAAAAAAAAATAAATAAAAGCTTCTTGAAAATTTAAAAAATTATATCTAGAAATTTATTTACTTTTTTTATGTTGTTTCTAAGCATCGATGAGCCTCGGGCTTCACTGTTGTACGCCACGAACAGCCCATCAGTAGGGCTTGCCCCAGTCTTGGGTAACTACTCCTTATTATTAATACGCTTTTATTAGTTTCACCTGTATGTTTGTATGTTTGTATGTATGTATGTATGTAACTGACTTTTTTCCCTGGAGATCTGTTTCTCCTCATATACAGTTTTTAAGCTGCAAAGAAACATTTACAGGCATCTTTCAGAACGAAAACAGTTGATTCTTTTTAATACGCTTTTATATTAGTTTCACCTGCATGTTTGTTTGTAACTGACTCTTTGGGCTCGATTTTGCCCTACTTTAAGCGATAGCCTTTGTTTTACTCACAATTACATTATTGTAAGAACTATAGTTCCACTTCTCCATACCGGGACCTCATTTAAATATTATAGTTTAAAAACACTAAAAAACATGCTTTTTGAGTTAATCAAACTAAAAAGTAACAAATAAATGAATAGTTTAAAAAAAACTAAAAAATCCCGCCTTTAGAGTTAATCAAACTAAAAAGTAAAAAATAAATGAATAGTTTAAAAAAACTAAAAAACACGCTTTTAGAGTTAATCAAACTAAAAAGTAATAAATAATTTAACATAAGAATAAAATGACTGACGAGAAAATGAATGTCACTGTTCTAAAAGCGTGGGGTGCTTTGTATGACATTTTTAAACTAACTCTGCATTTCGGAATGAAACTAGTGAAAAATTATAACGATTGATATCGAGAACCCCACGATTTTACAACAGTGACATTCTTTTTCTCGTCAGTCATTTTATTCTTATGTTAAATTATTTATTACTTTTTAGTTTGATTAACTCTAAAAGCGTGTTTTTTAGTTTTTTTAAACTATTCATTTACTTTTACACTTGTTACCATTGAAAAAATTCGGGAAAATTGAGGGGAAATTAAAAGGGGAATTTCGAGGACAAAATTGAAGAGAAATTTATTTAATCTAAATTGTTTTCAATTTTATCATTGTATTTCAAGAATATTTTAACCGTCACTGTTAACTGTTTAACTGTTAAATAACTGCTACATATTTTACATGAAACATATTATATGTAATATAAAAGACGTTTCCAGGACTCATATTTTATATTAAAACACTGGCCAATGTAAAAATTAAAGCAATATTCTTTTTTACTTATAATGATGATAAGTCGTCAATCAGTAAATATTTTTTTTTCCTTCTTAACTGCGAAACATAACAAAAAAGTGTGATAAACTAACCTTACAATCATTGCATTATACCTAGAAAAAAAAATTTATTGCTTTACAAAACCTCTCCTGATCACTCGTACTTTTTTTTACCTTCAGTCAAAATAATGGACATGTTCTAAAACAGGTGCAAGAAAACTTCCTTATCGAGAAAATGTCTAAAACGCTCATACAATTTATTTCAGAAAATGGGGACATTTTTTTTCTTGATGTGATGAACACATGCTGAGATTCCTTGTAACTACTAGCTTCAGAGTCTTTATCTGAAATCACCGACACATTAAAAAAACATCTTGTCGTTATGATCCACAATGAACTTGTATTCTTACTACTGTAGAAGCTATTATTACTTTTTAAAATGTTGTACCTTCAATTTTATCAATAAGTTAAGTTCTTGTTTCTTAAACATAAGAAAAGCTTTTTTTAAATTGAGCAGATTTAATTGAAAATTTAAACCAAAAGTGGTAAAATTCACTTGATAATTGGATAAAAATTGTACAAATAAAAAGAAAATAGGGAGAAAATTAGATATGAAAGAAGTTAAATTTCATGTTGTGTGTGTGTTGTGAGAAAGGGATACTACAGTTCTTACCATTTAACTACTGTAGCCATTATTACATTTTGAAATGTTTTACCTTCAATTTTATCAATAAATTATGTTCTTCGTTCTTATACATAAGTAAAACTTTTTAAATTAAGAAGGTATGATTAAAAATTTAAATCAAAAGTGCTAAAATTCACTTTTTGATAAAAATCAAGGAAATAAAAAAAGTGTGTGTCAAAATTACGTACGACGGAAGGTGAATTTCATGTTTTGTGTTTGTGGTGTGAAAGGGATATTATAAAATTCAACTATTGTACAAGCTTTTGAAATGTTTTACCTTCAATTTAAAAATACCTTGTTTTTTAACAAAAAGAAAAAAAAAAAAAATTGAGCATTTGGATTAAAAATTTTGTCAAAATTACTTGGATACGACAATTAAAAAAAGGTGAAACAATTTCATGTTTTGTGTTTGTGGTGTGAAAGGGATATTATAATTCTTATTATTCAACTATTGTACAAGCTATTATTACATTTCTGAAATGTTTTACCTTCAATTTTATCAATAACTTACCTTGTTTTTTAACAAAAGAAAAAAAAATTTAAATTGATCAAAAAGTAAAATTCACTTGTCTCTTGGATAAAAACTGTACAATTAAAAAAATGAGTGAAACAATTTTACGACGGAAGGTGAATTTCATGTTTTGTGTTTGTGGTGTGAAAGGGATACTATAATTCTTATTATTCAAGTATTGTACGAGCTATTATTACATTTCTGAAATGTTTTACCTTCAATTTTATCAATAACTTACCTTGTTTTTTAACAAAAGAAAAAAAAATTTAAATTGAGCATTTGGGATTAAAAATTTTAAGTCAAAAAGTAAAATTCACTTGTCTCTTGGATAAAAACTGTACAATTAAAAAAATGAGTGAAACAATTACGTACGACGGAAGTTGAATTTCATGTTTTGTGTTTGTGGTGTGAAAGGGATACTATAATTCTTATTATTCAAGTATTGTACGAGCTATTATTACATTTCTGAAATGTTTTACCTTCAATTTTATCAATAACTTACCTTGTTTTTTAACAAAAGAAAAAAAAAATTTAAATTGAGCATTTGGGATTAAAAATGTTAAGTCAAAAAGTAAAATTCACTTGTCTCTTGGATAAAAACTATACAATTAAAAAAATGAGTGAAACAATTACGTACGACGGAAGTTGAATTTCATGTTTTGTGTTTGTGGTGTGAAAGGAAAAAATCCAGTTCAACAAGTTCATGAACAAGTCTTATTGAACAGATTAATATGATTTATTATAGTATTTTATAGTCAACCTGGTACCTACCGCCCACTGGTGGGCTTTCCAGCTTTCATGGTGGGCGTTAAGGACTTTGTGGGCTACTGAAGCACTTTTTAAATTTAATTGATTTTTTTAAATGTTGAAATGGAATAATTTTCAAGTTTAAAAATGCCTGTCTTATCCAAATATGTTGAAAATGATATTCAGTTTAATGATACCTTTCATTAAGTAAAGCTGTTAAAGTATTGCTGTTTCATGACGTGTAAATTTCAAATGGTGAATTGCTTATTTGCAATAAAAATATTGCTGTTCCATGGCGTGTAAATTTCAAGTGGTTGATTGCTTCATATCTTGTGGAATCAATTTTTAATGCTGTTAATGACATCATAACCCAAGAAAGAAACAGCCTGAATATTTTCCAAAAGAGGGGACCTTTGTTTGTTCCTTATAAAAATTGACCAGGTATCCAGTATTTATATTCACAGCAACAGCATTAGGGATCTCATTAATAATTTAATTAACTGAAAGTAACTTCCTCAGACATCATGTTAGTATGCATGCAAAGTATAAATAAAAGATAGATTTACTACAGTAATTTGTTTTACAAATAGGAATTCTGCCAAACTTAGTGAAAGTCTGACATAAAATATTTGGTGACAAATAATTATTATACGCTTTAACTTTCTGTAACTCTGCTTTATAAGTTTTATAAAGTAAAGTTACTTCCCGACTTTATAAATCACAACTGTGGAACCTGTAGGTGGTTAGAAAATTTGACTACTAACATAGATACAAAAGTGGACTTTAGTTATAAAAAGCTTGACTACTCCTGTATTAGAATATAAAGTATTGCTGTTCCATGTGTAAATTACAATTGCTAAATTGCTTATTTTCAAAAAAAAAAAAAAAACTCCTTTGAAACTCAATCAATGGTTTAGCATCATCTGAAGTTAATTGAGATTTGATACAAATCTTTAAAAAGTTCTATAGCTACTACCGATGCATATAGTAGTAACTGTCAGTGGATGAATTTGATGTCGTTTGTAATGTTCTAATTTGATGAAATATTATTTACTATGATCATTATCCTATTATGATCATTATTAAAGCATACAGGATTCTATATCCTTATCATGATCGGACTTATAACTTGATGGGACGCCTTTTTTTCCATAACAAAAAATCCAGGAAAGTTATTGTATTAGGCTGAAAAATGTGAATATTTCATAAATTGGAATATTTCATAAATGTCCCGGCCGAACCCCCAATTTCTTAGGGTTCACCGGTTTCAATAGATTCATCCCGGCCGAACCTACAGTTTTGTTAGACTTCTCTACCAGTCTAAAAATTGCTAGACTTTTACAGTGGGTGTCTAGGGGTGTATTTCAAACACATCAACGAAGTGTTGGTTTTCTCTCAACAACACATATTAAATGAAGTACGGTTATATTTACAGCGATATTTACATCAAATATTAATACATGACAATAACATTCTCTCGCTGCTTGACGCAGCCCGTTCCAGTTTCGACTCCTCCGTTGACGGCTAGAATTCCCTTACATCTTTCTTCATCTACGGGGCCCTCTCCCCTTCTCCCGGGGTCAGAGTTCAAAGTTGAATACTCCCCCACATTGTAAACAGGCTCAGTCAAATACAAGCAACTGTAATGTGTCGCCCCCTGCTGATTACCACACAAATAAATCCTACATAAATACATTTTTTTTATTTTCTAACTCAGATCTCGTTCAATTTTTCTTGATGCAAGATAGTTATGCAACTTGTGAATGTTTCAAACAGCATTGTAAAAGAGTGAGAAATAACGATCAGATAGCACCATTCTCTTTTTTGAACCATTAATTTAAAACTTTAAGATTTCACAAAAAACTTAAGATAAAAAAAAACTTAGTCATTTAAATCATAATGATACAGCTTTAGACAGAAATCATATGATTCACATTCTGATATATGACATAAATTGTGTGATTAACTTCATCAGGTTTCACAGAACTACTAAAGGTATTTGAGGTCTATCTGAATTTATCCATCACAACAAATGAATGAAATTACTATCTTCACTGACTCAAGGTCTGCCTTACAGTGTCTTAAAAAAGGTTTTTACAAGTATGATCTTGAACATTATATCTCTTTTAGAACAAATCCACCGTTTGCTCATAATGTGCATCCTATAATGGATCCCTGCTCCTGTGGATTTGGAAATCAATGATATTGCAGATTGCCTTTGTGAAGAATGCCAGAAGTCTGGATCAGACTTCTGCAAGACTAACACAAGAACAGCTACTACTCTCACAAGATTAAGGATGGAGCACTACAAAAGTATGAAAATTCCTGCTAAGGTCTTAAACAAATACCGAAAATGTGGCAACTGCCTTGATGTCGAGCTTACTCCTGATCCTGTCTTTCATTGCCCAGCTGTTGCAGCCGCGATTCATTGTCTGGACCCTCCCTCGGAAGAAGATTTATACTCCGAGCTGGTCATCAACATAGTCAATATTATTCGGGAGCACCACGATATTTGATTTTCTTGTACTATTCAGGGGATACGAGAACAACAACATTGTGTGTTTCAAATATCTTATTACCGTGTAAAACAGAATTTATATGATTCAGATTATCATGATCTTAAGATAATGCAACTTAAAATACAAAAAGCTTAAGATTAAGCAACTTAAGATAAAAATAATTTGGTTCGGGTTCGTTTTATATAACTCCAGATAAATCTCCTTTGCTGTCGTTGTTTTTTTTTTTTTTACAGAATATGCTTCTGAAAAGTTCTAAGAATGCTTCTTGATTGGATACTGGACGTCTCCTATTCCTGAAAATTACTTCAATTTGATTTCGGTGTGATTCCAGTAGTATTAACTTATGAAAAAATGAATCTTCAACTGCCTTTCCAAATTCTCTGGGGTGGTGATATTCCTATTTATAAATTGTAACATCCCTGCAATTTTTCAATGACATATATCGTGTTCGAACAAACCTACCCTCTTTCCAAAGCGTAACATTAATTAACAGTATAAGATTCACGGACATGAACCCTTACTAATAATAAGGTGTTATAAACATCACCTTGCTGTAGAATATTTTGACGTAGAATCATTTTCATTTTAAAAATTTTTTTAATTTGTTACCTTGCTATAGAATATCTTGATGTAGAATCATTTTCATTTCAAAAAAAAATAAAATTTGTTACCTTGTTGTAGATTACTTTGATGTAGAATCATTTTCATTTTAAAAATTTTTTTAATTTATTACCTTGCTATATCTTGATGTAGAATCATTTTCATTTCAAAAATTTATAAAATTTGTTACCTTGTTGTAGATTACTTTGATGTAGAATCATTTTCCTTTGAAAATTTATAAAATTTTAAATCCACTATGCATATGCTTTAAAAGTTGAATTTCTTTAAATAGTTTATCTTAAACATTATTTTTAACTGGAACTTTTTATATGAAAATGAGTTATGACTGAAACATCTGTATTGACATGAATAAAAATACATCTTTTGTATTGCATTCAAAAGTGTTCTACAGCTGACAGAATCTACAGACATGACCCGAATATCAATGCAGTTCAAAAGAAAATTGTTGAAATAGACGAACGACTGAATAGATTCTCTGTGATGAAATGAAAAGAAAAAAGGTTAAATTGACTATAAAATGAAGATGATTGAATCATTAAAACATATTTTTCAATCAACAAATTTTTATGAAATATTTTTAATTTATTCATTGAATTGAATACGTGTCAAAACATTCAAATGTTGAATCTTTTAGGTTATTTTTGTTATTAACACGATTAATCTGTTAAATTGATCATATAAAATAAACACGTGGAAGGACAATAATTTAGAAATAAAAAAGGAAATTTGATACTTGAAAACAAGCTTTTAACATAATGTCAATAGCATAATCAATTTTAAAAAAATTATTAAAATTAGTCATTTTGTTTTCGTTTTTGTGGCCTATTACTCTGCTAAAATTGTTGATTATTTTAATTATTTGGAAATTGGCAACGCCAATGTGGCGAATCAAAGTCGTTCTTTAGAACGGTGAAGAAGTGTGGTTCAAAATTAACATTTATTTGAATATCACAATAGAAGAAACATAGAAGACTCTTTTCAGACAATCTATAATGGATTATATATAATAATAATAATGACATAATCAAATAATAAATAATCAAATAATAATGAATTACGTAATATTCCCATAATCACGTAATAATCACATGATCATATTCACTAGAATGTCAATTCGTTTTTCACAGTGATTGTAGCACATCCCACTAATTATTGGAATCTTTTATTATTGGGAAATTGGCAACACTACTGAAATGAACCAACGTGTCCTTTAAGACGTTGAAGACAGTATTTCAAAATTAACATTTATTTCGGTATCACAACAGAGTAATTATAGAAATCTCTTTACCAATTGATTATAGTTAATAGTAATAATCACATAATTACATAATAATTGCATGATCATAGTCACTAGTATGTCAATACCTTTTTTCACAGTGATTGCAGCAGAACCTACTAACATTACTTGAAACTTCGTATAATCGTCGTATAATAATAACATGATCCTAATCACTAGCATGTCTATTCGTATTTCACAGTGATTGCAGCACACCTTACTAACGTTATTCGAAATTTTGACTTCGTACACACTACATAATACACACTGTAATTGAGCCATTAATAAACTTAAATATCTTAATCCTCTTGGTCCTGAATGGCCGAGTGTCTAGCACTCTGGTGCTCGGTGCCATGGATGTTTGTAGTGGTTCGGAATCCACAAATAGGTCCCAACTTTTTAAAATAAACACGGGTGCTCCATCAGAACATTGAGACAACAACAATCCTTTTAAGTGAAGTAAAATACAAAACACTGATATACATTCAAGCTACTTTTAGAAAATAAATAATGTAAACAAGCATTTATTTTAAAAAAAGAGTGAATATAAACCAATTATTTTACCACAAATTTTACCAATAATTGGAGTTTTACCAATTTTGAATTTTTACCAATAATACTTTAGAGATAAATAAAAGTAAGAATATGTGTGGTACAACTACATGAATGATTTTTAGGTTCTTTAGAATTTTAAAAGATTAATGACAGTTTTATCGAAAGATAAAAAATCTTTTTATCTATCTAGAAAAAACATAGCGAGGTTTAATTGGTGTCTAATATTGTGTAACAATTTTTATAAGATTACTATCATAACGTGATAAGGTGTTTCCTTAACATCTGTTAATAGTCCTGTTATTTTTTTTATAGTTTCCTTTGTAAAAGAGGACATAAATTTCAGACCACCTGTTTTACGGTCAGACGGCCATAAAAATAAATCAGACAAGTTGTTCTCTTAAAAAGACGCTTTTTCCACGAAACTTTGTCTACTTTTTTATTATTTATTAATAGTCTTTTCAGAACATATGTCAATATTTTTCGTTAAAATATAAAGACCATTTTAAAATATCTGTAAGTCATTGGTGAAAAAAAGGTATACGAAAACATTTCAAAAACTAAATTAACAATTCTTAAGGGTGTAAAAAAAATCTTCAATTATTCCTATATGTATATATTAGGTGATTATTATTAAAGTCATCCAGTCATAATGATGTAAAAAAAGAACCACTCGTCACAATGAGTTCAAATTTGAACTGAAGATACTTGAAGAAGGGAGAAATGGTATGGCATCAAAAAAAGGTTCCAAAGTATAGTAATAGATGGCACTGTAAGCGGCATAAAGAAAGTGACTTTCGGCTGCCAGTGATAGTTTGAATCGAAATGACAACGCATTTGGCATGAGTTGCACATTAAACCAGCTGTAGTGTTCAATGTTCTTGATTGTTTCGTTGTTTTGAAGGAAAAAATGACATCCAAGCCCTTCAACAGCTGTGACACTGTTAGCGGAAAGCCCATCCACCACGGCAAGATCATATGGTTTGGTTTGGCTTGTCGCTCTACGATCATGTTGTGCACACTTTAGGCTAAACAGACAGGGACCTACAGTTTAAAGTGGATTCCGAACCACTACAAACATCCATGGCACCGCCGGGACTCGAACCCGAAACCTGTGCAAGATCATATGAAATGGGATGGAAAAATCGGTGGAACTTTTGTTGATGCTATAAAGTTTCCCCCCTTCTTCAAGTATCTTCAGTTCAAATTTGAACTCATTGTGAAGAGGGTCTTTTTTTTACCGCATTATGAAAGTGTGTCTTTAATTATATATATATATATATATAAATGCATATATATGAGTATTTCAGATATATATATATAAATTTGTATTGCTCTCAATCGATGCCTAATTTTTGATACAGGGTGGCGTTTTTACGAACTATCTTTTCTAGTTCCGCATTCTTAATAACAAAAAAATGATTTCTTAGTGCAATTCTTAACAAAAGAAAATAGAAAGGAGCATTGCTCGTGCCATTTTTAAATTGAATACAGGAAGTCTTCACTTAAGCTTTAGCTATTTTACTTAATCTTCTTACAATTAAAACACAGCAACGAACTAGTTTAAAAGAACTTTAAAACTCAACACACAACCTATTCTGTAATCATTATGGTAACTCATTACCAAAATGCGGTACTTACTGTCTTTGTTTTCTAAACCCGGAACATCATTCAATTATCAGTGAAATAAATACGAATGCTCTCACGAATTGAATGGGAAAAAATATATATATGCTTACGAAGTTTTAGGACCGTATTTGCTTTAAACCAATTTCAGAAAATCTGACAAAACCTAATTAACTAAATTTAAGATCATGGCATTAATTTTTTTTTTCTGATACAATATTTATCTTCTGTAAATCGTTTGGGTCCACAATGGATTCGATAGCTGAGTAACGAATAGTGATAATAATCTTGAACAAACAATAATCATTATTTTCCCAACAAATTGCTGTTAGATATGAAACTTGGTGCTTTTCTGTTTGATGATCTCGAAATAAAATAGCAATCTTTTTTTTATAAATGGAAGTTTGGGTTTTTAAGAATATTTTTAGCTTTTTCATTATTGTTGATCATAAATGAGCCTGTTTTCTACTTATGTATACATCGAACAGTCCACTAATGGGTGATGAGAACAGGATAATAGAGAGTTTTTGCATACCGTATAGAGTAGAGCCGCATACCGTATAGAGTAGTTTTTGCATACCGTAAAACATAGAGAGTTTTTGCATACCATATTTTGGACGTCCGTTAGCTTTTTCTCCCTAGCGCGCATGCCCCTAGGAAATTGCGCATGCGTATCTGTAATAATGTTTCCTATAAGCATGCGCGCTAGGGAGAAAAAGCTAACGGACGCCCAAAATACGGTATGCAAAAACATAGAGAGTTTTGGCATACCGTATAGAGTAGAGCCGCATACCGTATAGAGTAGTTTTTGCATACCGTAAAACATAGAGAGTTTTTGCATACCGTAGAGTAGAGCCGCATACCGTATAGAGTAGTTTTTGCATACCGTAAAACATAGAGAGTTTTTGCATACCGTAAAACAGAGAGTTTTTCATACCGTAAAACATAGAGAGTTTTTGCATACCGTATTTTGGACGTCCGTTAGCTTTTTTTCCCTAGCGCGCATGCTCATATGAAATTGCGCATGCGTATCTGCAATAATATTTCCTATGAGCATGCGCGCTAGGGAGAAAAAACTAACGGACGTCCAAAATACGGTATGCAAAAACTCTCTATTGTCTTCCTGGAAAACTGTAAGAATCACAGTTCCGTATTTACCTATCATATGGAGGAAACCCGTTACTTTCTCGTCAACAACTTGAATATTGATGCGAGACGCTTTACGCACATTGTCGTCATTAGGTCTCATCGTTTACTGTAGCAGCGACTGCAACGAATGCAGCTGGGTGATTCGAACTTCAGCTCTCTTCTATACGCTAGCTGCATACGTTACCAATGGATCACGAGTGATGTTATAGACCAGGGGTCTCCAAACTACGGCCCGCGGGCCAAATATGGCCCTTCAGTGTCATCCATCCGGCCCGCGACAGCGAATAGCTTATTGTTGTTGTAATAAGTTGGATAAAAAAGCACAGAATGATAATAACTCGGTTTTATTGGCTTTGCTAAGTAAAGCTTAAAGACAAGCATAATACGCGGAAAATTTAACGTAAGCATAACAACTAACAAGTAATTGAAATGAATCCCACTAACATCATAAACTAGTGAACATCCCGCGGTTATCCACGGTAATTATGTTGGGGTAAAGAGTATCGCATATGTATGTATGTCGATGTTTGGAATGTATATATCCTGAATCGAACATATGATTTTTGTCCAGAAAATTCCTCAGGATCGAAAAAGCTAAATTAACGCGAATGAAACCGCGGGGTATCCACTTGTAAAAAAAATACTAACGAGATTTATGTAATTGTGATTTTTCACTGACAATAGTTTGTAGTTAGCAAGTATATGCTCGCTCAGAGCTCGAACTCGGCGACTGGTCTAGAAATTATAGATAATGGCAGAAAAATTAAAATGGCTTTGGACTTTGGTACTTACTGGAATAAACAGTATGGCTTTAAGGCTGGAAAGTTTGGAGACCGCTGTTATAGACCATAAATATTGATAAATTTTGATTACAAAAGGATTATTGTATTAGCACTACATATGATAAATAATTGTAGCATGAAACACCAAATACGGTAATAAAATGTGACAAAGGGAGTTCAGAAAAAAAGGAATAAATCAGAAAAAAAAATTAAACCTTACGAATTTAATAAGGAATATGATTTTCCCTGACTTGTACACACATATCACAACGTGTTTTTATGCTGGTAATAACGTTGTTAACCACAGTTTGGAGAATCCGTCTTCAGAATATTTACATCTCTAGGAGGAAAATGTCAATGCGCAATTGCTCTTCCAAGGTAGTCCCATAAGTTGACATCAGGAGACTTAGCTGTCCACAATATTCGCTGTATGTCTTCACTTTCAAGGAATTTATCAACAAGGAACAATGGACAAGCATTATCGTCCATAAATAAAAAGTCAGATCCATAGGCAGTTCTGAATCCACACCTGTACCACCTGGTACCACTCTAAGACCTCATCTCGATATCTGTGGGGAGTAACAGATCCACTGCTGAAAATGTGTAGGGACATCCATACATCGATTATTATTCCTAACCATGATATCACACCTCCATTACCGATGCGGTCAAGTTCCATAATGCTCGAGAGATAATTTCGTGTTTCTGACTCCATCCAGATATAAACACGTTTAGATTTACTACTGTGCCCAAAAAGTAAGACCAATTTTTTTTTTTTTCAAAAACTCTTTATTTATTCTTTTAAAACTTGGTGCATTTTTTTCTCGAACTCGAATAATTTTTCCACCTTATGGATTTATCAATCTCATTAATATCATAGATTTGGATTTGGAATCCGACATATACTACCGTGAGCAAAAAGTAAGACCAATTTTTTTTTCAAAAACTCTTTATTTATTCTTCTAAATTTATTTCATCCCCTTCAAAGTAATTCCCTCCGGACACAATGCACTTATGCCAATTTTTTTTTCAATCCTCAATGTATGCTAAAAAGTCATCGTCAGCAGTTCCCTTCAAAGCACGCGGCGATTCACGTTGAATCTCACAAAGCCAAGCGTAACTCAAACACTAATGAATATTTTGACGTGAAATTTTACACAGATGTCAAGGATAGTGTCAGCAAAATAAAAAATAAAAAAAATTGAAATTCCAAAAAATTTTTGCCTGATCCATGCCTATGATACATTATCACACCTGAATTCCCATTAATTTGGCGAGACAAAAAGCCACAAATTGTATACTTTCCAAAGATTATGCAAAACTTTATAAGCTTATTGATCCATGCCTATGATAAATTATCACACCTGAATGTCCATTAATTTGGCGTCTCTGACACAGTATTAAACTGAACCTCGACTCATCAGTAAAGAGAACACGAGACATATGGTGTTCATTCCAATTCTTATGTTTTTTGCACCTATTAAATCATTTTTTTTTTTTGTGGAGTTTTTTTTGTTTTTTTTTCTGGTTTTCTAGCATAAGAACTTTTTCATTAAGCCTTCTGTATACCGTTTTTCGTGATACAGCAGTTCCAGTTATGGTTGCAAGCAAGCGCTGAAATTAACGGGACAAGCAGTAGACTTTCTGTTACGATAGGTTGTAATTGCCACATATCGATCTTCAGAATGAGTTGCCATTCGTTTATGACTATGTCCAGGTCTTCTTACAGCAGTTCCATCGTTTTGAAATTGTTTACATAACGTAAAGACAATATGTTTTGAAATATTTAGACATCTGGCTGCTTCTTTGATTGGCTGCCTTGCTTCTAAATGTCCTATGAGTCGCCACTTCACAGATTCTTCCAAATGATACTTCAAAGCCATAGCAAACCGATTTCTTACACACTGAAATCAAACGCTGTGTTGCACTCAGTTATTCACTATGTGCAAAGAACTTGAGGTACTTACGTATTAACGGTATCTTGGCGACAGTTGCGCCAATAAAGAGCACACGTGCCAACCGCAGCTACAGATTTGGCGCCAATCTACACTTAAAATTTTTGTTCCAAATAATAAAATATATATGAGACACTTCATTTAAAATCAAAACGCTTTCAAAATATTTTTATTCCAAATAATAAAGATTGGCGACACTTAAAAATCGCCAAGTCTGTCGCCAAGGTACCGTTAATACGTAAGTACCGAACTTGATTAAACGTCGGATGATGTTAAGCCTACATTTGCATATCAAAAAACAATTGATTACTTTTGATTGGATAATGCTAATTAGGCTTTCAAGTTTTCAGCGTTCCATGCAAGCATGAATCACATTGATTGGATATTTAACTGAATATCATTATTTTTGGATATGTAAAGATAAATTTTGGCACGAGTGTACTTCATTTATTTTTCTGGTAACCTTAATGAATATTTTGTTTACATATAATGTAAATAGTTTAAAAGTCCATTTCCAAAGGCATTGTTTCTTTTTATAGGTGCAATTTAAATATGTATTAAATCGTAAAATTAATTTAATCTCCATAATTATAAAATTAATAACGTGCATCTATGTATATATCCATGTACATTATCTGTCGTCGTAAATAAAGAAAAATGCTAATGATATAGTTAATATGAGAATAAACTATATTTATGACTTTTGCCTTCATTATATTTTTGCATGACTCATAAAACAATCTAATACAACACATAATCTACCCTACAAACATAACATTTGCTCATTACCAGACTCTGTGGCGACAAACAGATTTAAACGCGGAACACCCTAAAAAAAGAATTCATCATTACAACAAATAATTTTTTTATCTGGGTTATGACAAATTGCCTTTCCTCCCGTTTAGTTTTTGTTTGATGAAGAATCATGCCATTTTGTTTTTTTTCTTTTTCATTATGGAGAGTCATACCAACGCCCTTTTTTTGTTTAAAGAACTTTCATTCGGCTTCTTTTTGCTTCCTACTTTCCCTTGTAGTAAAGAATATGCCTTTGTTTATTATTAATCTGTTTGCACACGCACAAAAGCAACGGTAAAAAGACAACAAAAGGAATATAAAATGAGAAGATGGTAATTGAACCTTAGCAACCAAAAAGCAGTGTGAAGGAAAGTCGTTGCAGTTTGTTATGCATCAAATAAAAGTTTGTATATCTTTGTGGTTTTGTGTGTGAGTGATAATGATTAATCTTTTAACAAATAGGCAATCTGATGCAATTTTAAAATAAAATTTGCTATTTCCTCGGTTCAGTTGGTATTGTAATACATTCATGTTGGATAAGCTTTTTAATTGACGCAACTACAACAATGTAATTCTTTAACATTAATGAATATGTGGAGGTTTTGGAAGTATATTTACCTCATAGGTACTCCGAATTAAGTATGTTCCAATTTATTTGACATGTATAAATAAATCATATTCAGGCAATAAATTATGTTCATCAATTATCGCAAAAGTTCAAAACAGAAAAAAGAAAGTAGATAAAATTTTAAAAACTATAGAATTCCAAACGATTTTACAAAAAAAAAAAATATATATATATATAACCACCTGAAGTAAATAATAAAAATACTACAAAATACCGAACGATTTTAAAACAAAACAACGTTAAAGAAATTAAAACAAATATTGTTTAATTACAAACGATTTTTATAAAAAAAAAAAAAAAAAAAAAACGTAAAAGAAATAAAAAAAAAAATTGAAGAATTCCAAACGATTTTTGAAAACTACGGGAAGTAAATTAAAAAATACTACAGAATACCAAAAGATTTTTGAAAAACTATGTGAAGTAAATTAAAAAATACTATAGAACACCAAACGATTTTATAAAAAAAAGCTTCGTGAAAGAATTAAAAAAATGTAGAATTCCAAACGATTTTATAAAAAAAAATTGTGAAAGAATTAAATACCAAACGATTTTATAAAAAAAAAGCATCGTGAAAGAATTAAAAAAATGTAGAATACCAAACGATTTTATAAAAAAAAGCATCGTGAAAGAATTAAAAAAATGTAGAATTCCAAACGATTTTATAAAAAAAAAGCATCGTGAAAGAAT
>BPLQ01008974.1:0-43706 GCA_021605075.1 Caerostris darwini
TCATTACTGAAAATCCATGATAATATTTTGTTCAGGAAGAATAAAAAACTGATTTTCAAAACAAGAAAATATAATTCGTAATCCCATTTTATTTGCCCAGTTTATAAAATATTCAAAAAGCAGCCATGTTGGTTATAATTGCTAGAAATGCAATTTTTAAATTATTCAGATCTTTTTACTTAACAGTTAATAATGGAAATAAATCGTTAATATTTAATCGTTATAATGTAATCGTTAATATTTTGTTTTCTATTAATGGAATCCTAAGAAAAAATCTTTCTAAACGATCTTTATTTATAATTCACAAATACTGAAAGAAACAACGATTTAAAAAAGTACCGCTTTGTAAGTTAGAAAGTAATATATTCCTTTTCACTTAACCTTACCTTAATTTAACACTGCTAGTATAAAAGAAAGGAGTTTCTCCTTTTTTTACTTTCAAAGTCTTTGTCGAAGAAAAACGAGAATCATTTCCTTTCTTTATTAATATATATAGAAACTATTTTTTCAAAAATTAATATGATTATTACTGAATCTTCAGTTTCATTAATTCAAGAGGTAATGACTCTATGATTGTAATTACTATTACCAAATGTTTAATACTGAAAAATCATGATAATATTTTGTTTAGAATGTATAAAAAAATTGATTGTCTAAACGAGAAAATACAATTCGTAATGACTATTTTTCCTCTCCAATACATAAAATATTCAAAAGCAATCATGTTGATAGAAATGAAATTTTTAAATTATTAAGATCTTTTTACTAAACAGTTAATAATGAAAACAAATTCTATAACCAATAATATTTTGTTTCTGTAATGGTTTTATCTCACCAAATCAATCCGCCAAACTAGAAAAATTTCACATAAGATTTCTCTTACCTTTCTAGTTCAATGGATTGCACTGTCATTGAGATATCCGAAAGTACGGGCTGTAGTTAGTCAATTCAAATAAATACAAAATTAAAGAAGGTAGTTTCTTTTTTTTAACTTTCAAAATAAGAATCATTTCC
Organism: Caerostris darwini; assembly: GCA_021605075.1. Taxonomy (NCBI): domain Eukaryota; kingdom Metazoa; phylum Arthropoda; class Arachnida; order Araneae; family Araneidae; genus Caerostris; species Caerostris darwini. The sequence goes on from BPLQ01008974.1 coordinate 1,015, forward strand.
TTTTTTGTTATAGAAATATATAGTAGGAGTTTTTTTTTCAAAAAGTCATATGATTATCACTGAATCTTCAGTTTCACTAATTCAAGAGGTAATGACTATAGGATTGTAACTACTATCACCAAATGTTCAATACTGAAAAACCATGATAATATTTATTTCAGGATGATTAAAAACTGAATGCCAAAAGAAAGAAATTATAATTCGTAATGACCATTTTTCTAGTTCCAATATGCAAAATATAGGCCTGGATAGCCGGTGGCTAGCACTCTGCATCACAAGTTTCGGGTTCAGTGTGAAAGGTGCCATGGATGTTTGTAGTGATTCAGAATCCACTTTAAACCGTAAGGTCCCGGTCTAATTCATAGAGCGCTGCGGGGTTATTGTTACTCCGTGTCCGTGGCGCTTAACTGAAGCTGCTGCGCACTCATAAGGCATCAAATGCAATTACAAGTGCTTGCCAGCTGCATTAGAACAAAAAAGTATCTATATATGTATATAAAATATTTAAAGAAGTCCTGCTGGTTCTGGTAGCTAGAAATGCAGTTTTTAAATTATTTATATCTTTACTAAACAGTCAATAATGGAAATAAATTCTATTTATCGTTAATATTTCACTTTCTGTTAATGGAGTCCTAAGACATAAAATCTTTTCAAAAAAAGATCTTTTATTTATAATTCCAAATACTGAAGGAAACAACGATTTAAAAGTACTGCTTTCTACGTTAGAAAGTAATATAACCCCTTTCACTTAAACTTACCTTAATTTAACATTGCAAGCATAAAAAAGAAAGGAGTTTCTCTTTTTTCACTTTCAAAAGTCTTTGTTTCGAAGAAAAATGAGTTGGATAATAAAATGACAAAAGAAGACCAATAATGAGATGTCATTTCTCCCGACGCTCGTTTGTTCTTGTGTTACGTCAAAAATCCTTTAAAAAGAACACGACTTTGTTTCTTTCTGTTTTTATTTTATTTTATTTTCAAAATTGCACACGAAACTGGTACACGGCAAAAGTGGATTTGTTTCGCACTTGCGGTTTAGGATCAAATTTTTTGTTTTCTTTTTTTTGTTTTTGCAAGTGTTTCAAAATATTTCATTTCCTTTACGTTTAAAAAGATCTTTTTTGTATATGAACATTTTAGTATGTTCAGGATTAAATGTTTCTTTATAAGATCTTGTTATTCTGAAAATGTCAGAGAATGAAAGAGAAAAAAATGAAATAAATCTAATCTGAAAGTTTAGATTTAAACAAAGGATTTTCTAATCTCATTATTTAGACAGATTAAAAACATTGTTGTAAATTCAGTTTGTACAAATTTTATTTTTAACTGTATTACACATATTTCTACAAATTAGTCATCTTTATATATATAATTCTGCAGTACGTGTGTTTATCACTAAATTCCTCCTAAATGGTTGGGCCGATATTGATGAAATTGTGTGTGTGTGTTTAAGTGGGTGACTCGATGGTTTGGATTTACAATTGGATCCGTAGATGGCGTTGCGATAAGATTTCAGGATATATATATTTTTTTATTTTCTGGGCAGCAAAACGTCTGCAACTCCTTTTAGTATTTCAAAATATTTTAATTTCTAAAATTATCAGAAATCTAATATGTCATACATCAAATATGAAGAAGGAAAATTTTTAAAAATTGGCAACAATCTTAATTTTCTAGCACCATCTGCCATGGATCATATCATGATTTTAATATTCTTGATATTTTCTCCATCAACCTCTTCTTCGCTGTTTTTAATCTAAAAATAGAACGATCATGTTACCCTGCTCAATATATAAAACGTCCAAAAAGCAGTCATGTTGATTCTAGTTGCTAGATTCAGATCTTTTACTAGAAAGTTAACAATGAAAATAAAATTCTATTTATCGTTAATATTTTATTTTCGTTAATGGGATTCTTATTACAAAATCTTTCAAAAAGATCTTTATTTATAATTCACAAATACTGAAGGCACAACGATTTAAAAAGTAATTGCTTTTGTGGTAGGTTAGAAAGTGCAATATAATCCCTTTCAATTTAAACCTTACCTTTTAATTTAACGCTGCTAGTATGGAAAGAAAAGAGTTTCTTTTTTTCTTACTTTGAAAGTCTTTGTTTCGAAGAGAAATGAGTTGGATAATAAATGACAAAGAAGCCCAATAATGAAATGTCATCCCGACGCTCGTTTGTTCTTTGTTACGTCAAAATCCTTAAAAAAGAAACACGACGTTTTACATTTATTTTGTTTTATTTTCAAAAAATTGCACACGAAACTAGTGCACGACAAAGTGGATTTGTTTCGCACTTGCGGTTTAGGATCACATTTTTTGTTTTTTCTTTTTTTTTTTTTCTTAAGGTATTTTGATTTCCTTCTAAAAGAATTTTTTTGTACATACTTTTTTTAGTATATTCAGGATTAAATGTTTCTTCATAAAAATCTTGTTATCAGAGAAATACCAGAGAACGAAATAGTTTAAATCGAATATAAAAGTTTTAGGTTTAAACAAAGGATTTTTAATCACATTACATGGACAGATTAAGTACGTACTTGTAAATTCAATTTGTATAAATTTTATTTTTAGCTGATAATTTATAGAATGATAATTTATAGAATAAATTATTATAATAAATTATAGAATAAGATAATAATTTATAGAATAAATTATTATAATAAAGTATCATCTTTATATATATATATATATATATATATATAATTCTTTTGTACGTGTGTTTGTTACTGAACTCCTCCTAAGCAGCTGGACCGATTTTGATGAAATTTTGTGTGTGTGTGTTTTGAGTTGGACCCCGGATGGTTTAGATCCACATTTGGACCAGGTAGGTGGTTATGTTATCGGTTACTTCTGTACGTGTGTTTATCACTGAATTCCTCCTAAAGGCTGGACCGATTTAGATGAAAAGTTGTGTGTGTATTTGAGTGAGTCCCTGGATGGTTTGGATTCCCAATTGGATGCGGTGGGTGGATCAGTGATCAGATTCAAGGATTTTTTTTATTTTCAGGGCAGAACAACGTCTGCCAAGCCCTCTAGTATTTCATAATATTTTAGTTTCAAAAATTATTATAAATTTAATATAGGTTCTAAATCAAATATGAAAAAGGAAAATTTAAAAAAATTGCCCACAAACTTAATTTTCTAGCACCATTTGCCATGGATCATATCATTATCCTAACAGAATTCAAATATTTATCTTGATATTTTCTCTATAAATCTCTTCTTCGCGGTTTTTATTCTAAAAAATATTAAAGAAATCCTTATTATTAAGTGTTACAAAATTTCTATTGATCAAAGAAAGAGTACACGAAGTTATTCACATAGAAAATGGAAATTAGCGGAGTGTTATTTCTTTACTTGCAAAAAAAAAAGGGAAAACAATTAGTCAAATGATTTCTTTCACAAAAATTAGTTGTATTGCCATTTTGAAAATACTTTCAGTTAATTAAGGATGGAACGATAGGCATTGATGGATCAATTTATTTTAATTCTAAAAATACAATTATAAGAATTATAACAATTCAAATAAGAATATTGTAAGAAATATTCTTATAATATCTTACTTTACTGAACTTACTTTATTTTATAAGTTCATCAATTTTTTATAAAATTTCAAAATTTCAATGAAGTATCCGCTACTTCTTAATATAATTCCTTGCCATTATAGGTTGAAAATAGATCACACACACCTATTTGTAAAGGTTGCATGATAGAATAATTTAAAACAGGAAATTACTGAGTCTATTCATGGAAAGCGCTCATTCAATTTGATGTGATATCGATTGCTTAGGGTCATCTAATTTAAACCATCTGCATAATCAGTGATTGATGGTTGGTATTTAGAGAATTAAACGAGGAATATTTAATTTCTTTATGTAAAAATAGATACAAATTATTGTAATAACACATAAATAAAGCAAATTTTTGTATTAAAAACAGACATTTAAAAAACATGAAATAAAAGTGAAGAAATTGTAATTTAGTCCTTTAAAATATTTGTCTTTGTTCTTGGATTTTCATAGCAGCCAAACTGAAAATATCATTCTCATATAAGCAGCTCTGGCCTTTGTACTATAGGCTTCAGGTTCGAATCCTGGCGGTGGATGGATGTTTGTTAGGGCTTCGAAGACTACGTTAAACTGTAGGTCCAGATATAATTAGTCCACAGTTTTTAAAAAAATGGCCGTAGAGCGACTAACCAAACCTAAACATATAAGCACGCTACTATGAAAGGGTTAAGGATTATCAATGCTTTATGTCTTACATACGGAACTACTTACTACTATGCCTCTAAAACTACAAAAGATCATTTTTTAAATTTATTTTCTAAAATTAATAATTGAAAGTGAGCATAATGATTACATATAAATTTTCCCAGCTACATGTGGAGTTTTTTTTTTGTGGTGCGTCAGTGGGCCTCATGTTCAACTTGTGTATGCCCTCAACTAAAGGGCGATGAAGACATAACATTATCTTCTAAAAGGACTTTAGGCCTTTGCGTGGGAGAAAATTCGGAAAATTACCACAAGGCTTTTCAGTTTGGCTTTTACGTATTGTCATATTGCCGTTCGAGTTTCTTCATTTCTTAAAACATTGACTGCAACGAGTGCCACCAATGAGTGAAAGTGAACACAATGATCAAATAGTAGCTTCTGTAATCAAATAGTAGTTTCTGAGCTTCACATGGAATTTTTACAGTGCATCAGTGAACCTCGGGTTCCACTTATGTACGCCATGAATTAAAGGGTAATGAAGAGATGGCATCACCTTCCAGAAGGACTTTAAGCTTTTGCGTGTAGTATGGTAGAAAATTCGAAAAATTCAGAAGTAGGAAGCTTTTAAGCAATGCCATATTTGCGATCGGGTTTCTTCATTTCTTAAAACAGTGACTGCAACCGACGCCTTCAGTAAATTCGAACCTGTGAGCTTTCATGTTTGTAGTAATCTGAAGATAGGCTACCAAAGGTTCAAAAATGCTTTTCCCGCATGCTTTTTATAGTCAAGAAAATTTTATAAATGATAATAAAAACTATGCCCATTAATTTTTTGAACAATTTTTTTTTTTTTTTTTTTTTGTGGAAAATATCTCATTTTATTTTTCTAAATCACTTTTTATCAATGAAAATAATGTTGTACTCTAATGGGGGTCAACAGTTTTAAGGGCAGCTATCTACAGTTTGAGAATCTTTGTATGTCATCAATGCCTTTTTATCAATTTTTGTAAATAAAAAAAATATTTATTTATTTAGTCATTTCTGTTTTTCGGTATGTCATCTGCCTTTTTAAATACATTTAACATTAAAAATGCAGTTGACATATCGGAAAACCGAAATTGCCATTAAGCTAATACAATTAAAAAAATGTAAAATCACCATTGATTTAGCTTATAAGATATTTTGTCACATTATTAGAAAAAATATATTTAGAAAGTCTCGCGTCAAATTACATATATTTTAATGAAAGAAATATACCAACAATTGAGTTGATTTGTAAATAACTTCATTGCATTAGGAATTGATTTGACTAGGTGCTTTGAGATTTACGCTCGCTGAGGCTGCTTTATTTCAATTTATCCAAATGCTGTTAAAATACTACAGATAAAAGAATGTGACAAAAGTGAAAATGAAACCTTTGTAAAGAAACTACTCTAAAATTCGAAATTCGTGATTTCATTGCCAACAATGGGTTACAAATTCAATTTTGAAAGAAAAGAATCTTTGCATGTACTTTCCGGCAATCCAAAGAAAATAAATAAGATGAGTTAATATGAAAAAGAAAGAAATGGATAAAAATGGATTATTTGCATAGTATTAAAATGCATTTATTGGTTATAGCTAGCATAAAATTTATCGGCACCATTCAAGACAACACTAAAAGGAAATGAAAGAAAGAAGAAGAAGACATAATTGCTATCCTCAGAGTTTCCAGATTGATATTTTTTTATATTTCCAATAGAAAGAAAAAATGACATACTCTTACGAGATAAAGAGAAATGTAAAACACCCACAAGAAAAAAGTCAATATCTCATTAGTAAAGTTCTAGCTCTCCAATATCTATTCACTTGGGAGTCCCCACTCAAGGCCGGGCATCATGCTGGTGCCTATCCATGATCTTGTCTGTACCATAGAGTGGGCGATTTGGGCTATCAAAAAATGGCAATGCGCTGCAGACGGTTCACCAAACAGTCATGGTCCACTTCAAGTCTGAAGTGGACCATGACTGATCGACCATGACTTGATTGATAATTTTATTTAAAGAATAAATCCAATTGACAACATTATAGAAAACATATGATAGATCTTTGAGATTATTTAATCAAACTTTTTTGTTTTAGTAAATCTTTAACAAGATATTATACATTTTTATATATTTTTCACACTGTAATTATTATATATATATATAAATTTTGGATTTGAGTTATAATATATATATTTATTTATTCGTTTTTTTTATTAGAACTCAAAACCAAAAATTTTTCTTTCAAAATAAAAAACAAGAATGTAAGGCTTCATTAAAAACTCAAACTGTTGCGGGAAATCTCTAACATTTACAGCCCTGTTTTTAACCACTGAGTCGTTTGATGAGAGGAATTTTTAACCTTATAAAAGTATTCAAAAACCTCAAACTCTATTTTCTCGCAAACTATTGAGAGATGGGGCTAATTACCTTGTTCAGTTAATATTCTCACATCATATACACTGAAGTGACAAAAGTCAAGGGGTAGCAATATGCAAATTTTCAGATGGCAGTAGCATCGCGTAGAACAGGTATAAATGCGCAGTGCTTTCGTGGGCTGTTATTTCATGGCATGGACTTGGTCCTCTGGTGCGACTGGACCGAACATTGACTGGAAATGCTTATGTTCAGCTACTTGGAGATCACTTGCAGCCATTCATGGACTTCATGTACCCAAACAACGATGGGATTTTTATGGAGGACAATGCGCCATGTCACCGGGCCACAACTGTTCGCGATTGGTTTGAAGAACATTCTGGACAATTCCAACGAATGATCTGGCCACCTAGATCGCCCTACATGAATCCCATCGAGCATTTATGGGACATCATCGAGAGGTCTGTTCGTGCCCAAAATCCTGCACCATCAACGCTTTCCCAATTATGGACGTCTATCGAGACAGCATGGCTCAATATTCCTGCAGAAGACTTCCAACGACTTGTTGAGTCCATGCACGTCGAGTTGCTGCACTTCGCCGGGCGAAAGGAGGGCCGACACGATATTAAGAGGTATCCCATGACTTTTGTCACTTCAGTGTAAATTTCGATAAAATCTGTAAAGGGCAATTATTGATTTCTCCTTTGTGTTGGCTGCATAATAAAGGAAGGGGTTTCAAAGAATTTTTACTACAGACGATCTACTACTACTTACACGTTTTATAAAGTGAAATAAGTCAATAATCAAGTTGTTCATAAAGTACATAGCCACATAAAGAATCAAGATAAATTTGTCATATCTTTCTTTTTAAGCACTGATTAAGCATAACTTCTTTTTTATTTTCCTCTCCTTTTCTTTTCCTATATGAAATTTACCATTGTCCCATATAGAATTTTCGTTCAATATTACACTTTAGTATTATTAAACTGAATAAACTTTCTATAATGCCATTGAATTACTTCAAGAAATGACCTGTGGGTGTTTAAACGTCTCTGTACTAATCCAGTTTACCACATACGCATTTGTATAACAGATATAAACATACAGTCTAATTGATTAATAGCGTATTTTATTACGTTAAGATAAAATATGCGTTTGTCAAATCTTTCTATAAAGTCTTTCCCTTTCAAAAGGATGAAATACTGATGCTATATTTATTAAAGTAACAAATCAATCAGTGTACGGTGCATAACGGTGCTCGTTTAAGAGTTTTATCAGGCCTACCTATTCCATACATATCATACATATTTTACTTACAAAATTAGCCAACCATCCAAGAAAGTTGGTTCATAATATACTGTAGAACGTCTTTAAGTCGAGCCTCGATAAGTCAAAAACCTCCACAACTCGAAAATTTTTTTGTTCCCTTCCCTTCAAGCCCCAAAACCTCCATGACTAGAAATTTCAACCCTCTATAAATCGAAATAATTATTCAATCCCCACAAGTCATTTCAGTATATATTTTCCCTCCATAACTCGAAAAAAAAATTGGACCTCTGTATCTCGAACATTAGCAATGTTAGATTTTACAACCTTTACAACTCGATCATTTGAAACTAATTACCCCTATAGCTCGAAGAAAAATAAGTTAAGGATTTGCCGACAATGCACGTCATTGTTTCTTAGAAAACAATGTATGAGTGTATAGTAAATAGAATAACCCATTCTATGAAATAGCAACTCGGAAGAAAAAGAATTTTCTTCACTTTATAACTTAGATAATGCTATAGATAGAGAATGATCAAATTGTCTAAAGCAAAAAAAAAATAATAATAATAACAATAATAACTGACTTTTTTAATACATAATACTTTTAATTTTAAGGTTGTTTCGGAATTATTTTAATTTTTATTGTAGTACATAATATAGTTTTTAAGTTGCAAATAAACATGTTCATTACCTCTATAACTTGAATTTTTATTTATTTTACCTCTCTAACTCAAAATAAGTTAGAAAGAATCTAAACCTCTACAAGTCGAATATTTCCTTACAAAAATTCGAAATCCTCCATAAGTCGAAAACTCTATAACTCGAATTATTTGGCGTCTCCCTTGAAGTTCGATTTACAGAGGTTCTACTGTACTTAGTCGCATTTAAGAGAAATATTCATTTGTCATAACATTTTCTTTCTGCAGTGAGTGAACGTTCAATGCAATTTCTTTCTTCTAGTGACAGTTCCATTACGAAACAACGAACCTCTGTCGCATACCAAATGACATAATGCATTAAAAGAAATAAACCAACTATTGAATTGGTTCCTAAAATACTTAGTCACGTAATCAGTATGGTGTGTTTCAGATTTCTGTATTAAACCAGATTATCACATCTAAATTTTAAAAAAAGAAATAATCCAAGTAAATTGGTTCAAAAATACTTAGTCTCAATAAAATGAACATTCATTTGTCATAATGTTTTTTTTCCGCATTGAAGGAAAGTTGAAAGCAATTTCTTTCTTCTAGCGACAATGCAAAACGATGAATCTCTGTCGCATACCATATGACATAAAAGAAATAAACGAATGATTGAACTGGTTCGTTTATTTAATAAAATAAAATGCTTATTTACAAATTAAATATTTTATTATTAACTACGTGATTAAGTATTTTATTACAATTTGCTTTAGTTGTAATAAAATACTTAATCACGTACTCAGTATGGAGAGGATAACTGTATTAAACAGATTATTACACACAAATTTTAATAAAAGAAATAAGCCAACCAATCAAGCAAGTTGGTTCATAAAGTATTTAGTCGCATTAAAAAGAAACATGAACATTGAACGCAATTTCTTTCTTCTAGAGACCGTTGTGTTCCGAATCGACGAAACTATGTCTCATAAAACACATAATATATTAATTAAGGAAATAAATAACATTAGAATTAATTCATAAAATACTTAGTCACATAACATATCAAGAGTTTCTGTGTCAAACCAGCCTACTACATACACATTTTAATAAAAGAATAAGCCAAACATCCATGCAATTTGGTTCATAAAGTACTTACTCACATTAAAGAGAAATATTCATTTATCTTATATTTTTCTTTCTGCGCTGAATGGATGTTGACCGCAATTTCTTTCTTCTTGTGACAGTTCCTTTGCAAAACGACTAACCTCTGTCGCATACCATATGGAATAACAGTAATAAATCAACCATTAAATTGATTCATAAATTACTTAGTCAAGTACTCAATATGGTGTGTTTAAGAATTTCTGTATTAAACCAGATTATTATACGCAAATTTTAATGAAAGAAATAAGCCATCCATCCAAACAAATTGGTTCATAAAGCACTTCGTCATATTAAGAAGAAAGATCCTTTTGTCATAACTGTTTCTTTCTGAGCTGAGTGAACATTGGACGCAATTTCTTTCTTCTAGTGATCATTGTCTTCCGAATTGACGAACCACTGTCTCACAATACATAACTCATATATTAATTAAGGAAATAAATTAACCACTGTATAAGTTCATAAAATACTTAGTCACATAAAACAGCAAGAGTTTCTGTGTTCGAACTAGTCTACTACACACATATTTTAATAAAAGAAATAAGCCAACCCTCCAAGTAAGTTGGTTCATAAAGAAATTAGTCGTGTTGAGAAGAAAGATTCATTTGTCATAAATTTTTTTTCTTCACTGAGTGTGTGAGTGCCAAACATCTGTCACAGATCATATGACATAAAAGAAATAAACCAACCATTAAATTGGTTCATAAAATACTTAGTCACTTACTCAGTAGGGTGTGTTTAGGATTTCTGTATTAAACCAGATTACTACACATAAACTTTAATAAAAGAAACAAGCCAACTGTACAAGCATGTTGGTTCATAAATTACTTAGCCGTATTAAAAGAAACATTCATTTGTCATATTTTTTTGTCTATCTGCACTGAGTGAACGTTGAAAGCAATTTCTTTCTTCTAGTGACAATTATACTGCAAAATGATGAACCTCTGTCGTATATCATATGAAATAAAAGAAATAAACCAACCATTGAATTGGTTTATAAAGTAATTAGTCGCATTAAAACGAAACATTCATTTGCCATATGTTTTTCTGTCTGCACTGAGCGATAGTTGAACGCAATTTCTTTCTTCTAGTGACTGTGCTATTGCAAAAACGACGAACCTCTGTCGCATATCAAATGACATAATATATTAAAAGAAATAAACCAACCAGTAAATTTGTTCATAAAATACTTAATCACGTAATTTGTGTGGTATACTTAAGGATTTCTGTATTAAACTAGATTGTTACACATACATTTTAATAAAAGAAACAAATCAACCCTCCAAGCAACTTGGTTCATAAAGTACTTAGTGACATTAAAAAAAGCATTCGTCTTCAATTTTTCTTTCTTCACTGATTGAACATTGAATGCAATTTCTTTCTTTTAGTGCTCGTTATCTTCAGAAACTACGAACCGCTATCTCCAATACACGACATCATATATTAATTAAGGAAATAAACTATCCGTCGAATTAGTCCATAAAATACTTAGTCCAAAGAATTACTATATCAAAGCAGCCTACTACACACATATTTTAATAAAAGAAATAAGCCAACCATCCAAGCAAGCTGGTTCATAAAGCACTTGACCGTATTAAGAAGAAAGATTCATTTGTCACATATTTTTCTTTCTATTCTGAGTGAAGGTTGAAAGCAATTTCTTTCTTCTAGTGAGCATTGTCTTCCGAAACGTCGAACCGCTATCTCACAATGCACACCATCATATATTAATTAAGGAAATAAACTATCCGTTGAATTAGTTCATAAAATAGTTAGTCACAACATATCAAGGGTTACTGTATCAAACCAGCCTAAAGAACTTCGCCGTATTAAGAAGAAACATGAACGTATAACTCAATGTCTTTCTTCTAGTGACCGTTGTGTTCCGAATCGACGAAACTCTGTCTCACAATAAATAACTCATATATTAAATAAGGAAATAAACTATCCGTTGAATTAGTTCATAAAATACTTAGTCACAAGAGTTTCTTTGTCATACCAGCCTACTACACACATATTTTAATAAAAGAAACGAACCAACCATACAAGCAAGCTGGTTCATAAACTACTCCGTCGTATTAAGAAGAAACATTCATTTGTCATATATACGTATTTCTTTTTGAGCTGAGTGAACGTTGAATGCAATTTCTTTCTTCTACTGACAGCTGTCTCACAAAACAAAACATCATATAATAATTAAGGAAATAAACTAACCGTTGAATAAGTTCATAAAATATTTAGTCACATAAAAGAGCAAGAGTTTCTGTGTCAAACTAGTCTACTACACACATATTTTAATAAAAGAAGTAAGCCGACCATCCAAGTAAGCTGGTTCATAAAGAACTTCGGTCGTATTAGGAAGAAAGATTCATTTGTCATAACTTTTTTTTTTGCTCTGAACGACAGTAACTCCTTTTCCTTTGGTGGTCGTTCTCTTCTTGAACGACAAACTGCTGTCCCACATCGCACATTCCTCGTGTTTTAATAGCAACCTCATTTGTCAACCCCCCCGGGGAAGGAAAAACTGCAACATCATTCCTAAATCGATGGAACGAAGTATCGATTTTCGCCTGTTCTATCGAACTCTTGGCCCAGAAAACTGAAATGTTCACATTCGGTTGTGTCAGAAACTCTTCTTTTTTTTTCCTCTGTGTCAATCGACACGACTCTATTGGATCTTAGCGGCAAAGGGTAGAAAAATGTTAGCGAGATGGTTTTGATTCGCATTTTAAGCTAGATTGATTTGGATCTGAAGATTCTTTTTCAGAGTTTGGCTGAGGTTTAAACGAGGTGGCTGATTTATTTTCGTGAATGAATACATTCGATTGAAGGAGGCTTATTGGAATACTTTGGATAAAACAAGTTGTTACTGGCGTGGGGGTGCTACAACTACTGCCTTAAGTTTAATAAATTTAATACGTGGAAACTAATCTGGTGATTGTAATTTAAAGTCTGAACAGAGATCAGAAATTTAATGAAATAAAATGTTTATAAAAAATAAATGAGGATTAATAATACTGCTAAGAAAATACCCACTTGTCTTGGTGCTACAGGAACGGGGACAGATAATGGCCCAGTTGTAATTAAGCGAACGATTCTATTTTTGGGTTGTTGAATTACAGGTGGTCTGGGATAAGTATAAAAATTAGTATTGATTCTGGGATTCAAGACATAATATGAACCTTAATAATATCTGTTGATTTGAATTATTCGTCCAAATGGTGGTGTTAAGGGCAATTGTGTGGTATGCAGGTAATGGCACAGGCTTTGGAGAAAATGGTTATTTTGCCTGAGCTACTGGAAGTGGAAATATATTCGAAATGGAATAATATTTCAATAAGTATTGGAAAAGTCGACATTCGAAACTTCAAACAAAGTATATATTAAAGAAGCATGGAAAAGCACTAAATGATAGAAAAAAATATGTAATTGTACAAAATTATATAAATAATTTTAAAATTACAAATAGATGAGATTTATCTGTCAATAAAAATTGCATAACACGCGTCGATCTTAATTCGTCAACAACACTCAGAAACAGCAATACAATATTGGAGATAGTATTGCACAACATACCAGTGGGAATCACGACTATTTGATATCGAATAGTGTCTTGTAAAACTTCTAATGCGGTTGTTTTATTTCTCAATACAAATTACATAACGCGAGTAGATCCTAATTCATCAGCAATATCTGAAACATGGTATAATTTTGGAGATAGTATTGTATAACATTCCAGTGGTAATCATGACAACTTGACAGTGAATGAAATCTTGTAAAATTTCTAATGCGGTTGGATTATCTGTCAATACAAATTACATAACGCGAGTCAATTCTAACCCATCAATAATATCTGAAACTATGGCACAATTTGGGAGATAGTATTGCAAAACATGCCAGTGGGGATCATGATACCGAATTGCGTATTGTAAAACTTCTAATGCGGTTGGATTATCTGTCAATACAAATTACATAACGCGAGTCAATACTAATTCATCAATAATATCGGAAACTATGGCACAATTTGGGAGATAGTATTGTAATATGCCAGTGGGGATCATGATACCGAATGACGTATTGTAAAACTTCTAATGCGATTGGATTATCTGTCAATACAAATTACATAACGCGAGTCAATACTAACTCATCAATAATATCTGAAACTATGGCACAATTTGGGAGATAGTATTGCAAAAAATGTCAGTGGGGATCATGATACCGAATGGCGTATTGTAAAACTTCTAATGCGGTTGGATTATCTGTCAATACAAATTACATAACGCGAGTCAATACTAATTCATCAATAATATCGGAAACTATGGCACAATTTGGGAGATAGTATTGTAATATGCCAGTGGGGATCATGATACCGAATGACGTATTGTAAAACTTCTAATGCGATTGAATTATCTGTCAATACAAATTACATAACGCGAGTCAATACTAATTCATCAATAATATCGGAAACTATGGCACAATTTGGGAGATAGTATTGTAATATGCCAGTGGGGATCATGATACCGAATGACGTATTGTAAAACTTCTAATGCGATTGGATTATCTGTCAATACAAATTACATAACGCGAGTCAATACTAATTCATCAATAATATCGGAAACTATGGCACAATTTGGGGAGATAATATTGTAATATGCCAGTGGGGATCATGATACCGAATGACGTATTGTAAAACTTCTAATGCGATTGATTATCTGTCAATACAAATTACATAACGCGAGTCAATACTAATTCATCAATAATATCGGAAACTATGGCACAATTTGGGAGATAGTATTGCAATATGACAGTGGGGATCATGATACCGAATGGCGTATTGTAAAACTTTTTAATGCGGTTGGATTATCTGTCAATACAAATTACATAACGCGAGTCAATACTAATTCAACAATAATATCGGAAACTATGACACAATTTGGGAGATAGTATAGCATAACATGCCAGTGGGGATCATGATACCGAATGGCGTATTGTAAAACTTTTAGTGCGGTTGGATTATCTGTCAATGCAAATTACATAACGCGAGTCAATACTAATTCATCAATAATATCGGAAACTATGGCACAATTTGGGAGATAGTATTGCAATATGACAGTGGGGATCATGATACCGAATGGCGTATTGTAAAACTTTTAATGCGGTTGGATTATCTGTCAATACAAATTACATAACGCGAGTCAATACTAATTCAACAATAATATCGGAAACTATGACACAATTTGGGAGATAGTATAGCATAACATGCCAGTGGGGATCATGATACCGAATGGCGTATTGTAAAACTTTTAGTGCGGTTGGATTATCTGTCAATACAAATTACATAACGCGAGTCAATACTAATTCATCAATAATATCGGAAACTATGGCACAATTTGGGAGATAGTATTGCATAACATGCCAGTGGGGATCATGATACCGAATGGCGTATTGTAAAACTTCTAATGCGGTTGGATTATCTGTCAATACAAATTACATAACGCGAGTCAATACTAATTCATCAATAATATCGGAAACTATGGCACAATTTGGGAGATAGTATTGTAATATGCCAGTGGGGATCATGATACCGAATGACGTATTGTAAAACTTCTAATGCGATTGAATTATCTGTCAATACAAATTACATAACGCGAGTCAATACTAATTCATCAATAATATCGGAAACTATGGCACAATTTGGGAGATAGTATTGTAATATGCCAGTGGGGATCATGATACCGAATGACGTATTGTAAAACTTCTAATGCGATTGGATTATCTGTCAATACAAATTACATAACGCGAGTCAATACTAATTCATCAATAATATCGGAAACTATGGCACAATTTGGGAGATAGTATTGTAATATGCCAGTGGGGATCATGATACCGAATGACGTATTGTAAAACTTCTAATGCGATTGGATTATCTGTCAATACAAATTACATAACGCGAGTCAATACTAATTCATCAATAATATCGGAAACTATGGCACAATTTGGGAGATAATATTGTAATATGCCAGTGGGGATCATGATACCGAATGACGTATTGTAAAACTTCTAATGCGATTGGATTATCTGTCAATACAAATTACATAACGCGAGTCAATACTAATTCATCAATAATATCGGAAACTATGGCACAATTTGGGAGATAGTATTGCAATATGACAGTGGGGATCATGATACCGAATGGCGTATTGTAAAACTTTTAATGCGGTTGGATTATCTGTCAATACAAATTACATAACGCGAGTCAATACTAATTCAACAATAATATCGGAAACTATGACACAATTTGGGAGATAGTATAGCATAACATGCCAGTGGGGATCATGATACCGAATGGCGTATTGTAAAACTTTTAGTGCGGTTGGATTATCTGTCAATGCAAATTACATAACGCGTCAATACTAATTCATCAATAATATCTGAAACTATGGCACAATTTGGGAGATAGTATTGCATAACATGCCAGTGGGGATCATGATACCGAATGGCGTATTGTAAAACTTCTAATGCGGTTGGATTATCTGTCAATACAAATTACATATCGAGTCAATACTAATTCCTCAATAATATCTGAAACTATGGCACAATTTGGGAGATAGTATTGCATAACATGCCAGTGGGGATCATGGTAACGAATGGCGTATTGTAAAACTTCTAATGCGGTTGGATTATCTGTCAATGCAAATTACATAACACGTATAGATCCTAATTCATCAACAATACCTGAAAATATGGTGCCATTTTGGAGACAGTATTGTACAACATGCAGTGTGAATCATGACGAGCTACTCTTCAAAAATTTCTTAAATAACCTTTTCATTGATGATTTTATGAAATATTAGAAAACATTTTCTGTAAATAAAATAAATAAGCATTGTATGAGGCATCAAAGTTTGGTTTGTCGCTCTACGGTCATTTTATGTACACGTTGGGTTAATTAGAGCGAGACCTACAATTTAACATGGATACAGAAACAACTAACAAACATCCATGCCACCTTCAGGCATCAAGGAAAATCATAACGGCCTTGCAGTCACGGCCTGATAAGTTACCACATTACATACTTGTATGATTTATTAAATGGGGAACTAGGTATACCACAACCATCAAATCTCATTATGATTCTAAAAGAGGCCATTCTGTACTAAGTCATTATACATTAGAAGACATATTTTGTAAATAAAATAAATAAGCAGAGTATAAGTCATCAAGGGGAATAATGACTTAGTATAGAATGGAATCTCTTAAAATCTTAATGATATTTGATGGTTATTATATATCTAGTTCCACAGTTAGTAAATTACACTGGTTGTAATGTAATGATGACTTATCAAGCCGTCCCTGCAGAGCAGTTTATCATCATCGCATCGCAAGAAGTATTTAACTCTAGTTGCTATATAAACTGTACTCATCCCTAAATAAAAGACATACTACTTCTACTAATACTACTATATCACATCATATCATTGTGCCTAGAGCTGAGTTGTCCCTATACAGTTTGGGAAAGATGTGGTTGAGAAGTCTGACTGGGCTCTGTGACGCTCTACAGTCATATGAGACTACAACTTCTACTAATACTACTACATCACATCATATCATTGTGCCTAGAGCTGAGTTGTCCCTATACAGTTTGGGAAAGATGTGGTTGAGAAGTCTGACTGGGCTCTGTGACGCTCTACAGTCATATGAGACTACAACTTCTACTAATACTACTACATCACATCATATCATTGTGCCTAGAACTGAGTTGTCCCTATACAGTTTGGGAATGATGTGGTTGATAAGTCTGACTGGGCTCTGTGACGCTCTACAGTCATATGAGACTACAACTTCTACTAATACTACTACATCACATCATATCATTGTGCCTAGAGCTGAGTTGTCCCTATACAGTTTGGGAAAGATGTGGTTGAGAAGTCTGACTGGGCTCTGTGACGCTCTACAGTCATATGAGACTACAACTTCTACTAATACTACTACATCACATCATATCATTGTGCCTAGAACTGAGTTGTCCCTATACAGTTTGGGAAAGATGTGGTTGAGAAGTCTGACTGGGCTCTGTGACGCTCTACAGTCATATGAGACTACAACTTCTACTAATACTACTACATCACATCATATCATTGTGCCTAGAACTGAGTTGTCCCTATACAGTTTGGGAAAGATGTGGTTGAGAAGTCTGACTGGGCTCTGTGACGCTCTACAGTCATATGAGACTACAACTTCTACTAATACTACTACATCACATCATATCATTGTGCCTAGAGCTGAGTTGTCCCTATACAGTTTGGGAAAGATGTGGTTGAGAAGTCTGACTGGGCTCTGTGACGCTCTACAGTCATATGAGACTACAACTTCTACTAATACTATTACATCACATCATATCATTGTGCCTAGAACTGAGTTGTCCCTATACAGTTTGGGAATGATGTGGTTGATAAGTCTGACTGGGCTCTGTGACGCTCTATAGTCATATGAGACTACAACTTCTACTAATACTACTACATCACATCATATCATTGTGCCTAGAGCTGAGTTGTCCCTATACAGTTTGGGAAAGATGTGGTTGAGAAGTCTGACTGGGCTCTGTGACGCTCTACAGTCATATGAGACTACAACTTCTACTAATACTACTACATCACATCATATCATTGTGCCTAGAGCTGAGTTGTCCCTATACAGTTTGGGAAAGATGTGGTTGAGAAGTCTGACTGGGCTCTGTGACGCTCTACAGTCATATGAGACTACAACTTCTACTAATACTATTACATCACATCATATCATTGTGCCTAGAACTGAGTTGTCCCTATACAGTTTGGGAATGATGTGGTTGAAAAGTCTGACTGGGCCCTGTGACGCTCTACCGTCACATGAGACAAGGGATCTACGGATTAAAGTGAATTCCGAACCACCATAAAGATCCATGGTACTGGCCGGGATTCGAACCCGAAACCTGTGGCATCGAGTGGCAGAGCGACAGACACTCGACCATGCAGGCCCCACTGAAAGTCATAACTTCTCCTTATTCTGTGCATTTTTCGTTGTAGGAAGAAGATCATTCCATTAAAAATCACTGGTATTTGGTACCACAGGCTTCAAGTTCGAATCCTGGAGGCGCCATGGATGTTTGTTTAGGGGTCAGTCAACATTTAAAAATTTCATATTTAATGGAGTTAGGTTAGATTAGGTTTAACTTGGATTCTTCTGAATCCACGTTAAACTGTATGTCCCGGTCTAATTAGCCCAAAATGTGTAAAAATATGATTGTTGAGCGACAAACCTAACCTAACCTAACTCCATTAAATATGAAATTTTTAAATGTTGACTGTTTTTTAAATGACACTACTTGTGCCTTTTAAAAAAAAGTACATTCAATTTTATTAAAAACATCTCAGGAATACTTTTATAAATTTGTATATAACATTTTCCACAAATAATATCAATAAGTTACTTAAATTTCTGTTAAGAATTTTAATGGAGTCAAATATTTTTTTTTGTTGCAATGCAGCTGGCAAACACTTAGACAGCTTGGTCTTGGATGCCTTAAGGCAAGCGCTGCACAGACGTTACTCATTTAGCGTTACCCAGGGGGCGCGTATAACTTGATGGTAAGCCACGGACGTGGAGTAACAATGCCCCTGCAACGCTCTACGATCCTATTAGGACCGGAACCTACGGTTTAAAGAGGATTCCGAACCACTACAAACATCCATGGCACCGCCGGGACTCGAACCCAAAACCTGTGGTACCAAGCGCCAGAGTGCTAGCCATACGGCCAGTCAGGCCCATGGAGTGAGTCAAATATTTAATTACGAAAAATATTCCTGTTTGCCTGAAAATTTTCTACATTTCTATTTAATATTTTTATTAACCATTTATGCTAAATATCAATAATGGAATTACAGTTTCGACCAATTAGGGGTGCTCTGAGATGGCAATTAGAATTCTCTAATCACTGGTTTAGAATTCTGCAGAGTAACCACATCTGAAACGCTTAAGCCAATTGAAACTCTAATTGGCAGTTGTACTAAATCTTCTAGCATTTGTGATCGATCTGGCCAATTAATACCGTAATAGATTGAATCAAATACGATTAGCAGTTAGGAGAATAATATTCTTTACTTAAATATCAAAATTATTGTAATTATGAGTAAAGAAATTATAGAAGTAAAATAAATTTAGTAAAAAATAGATTTTTTTTTTGCAAAAAAAGTTTCCAGTGTTTCAGATAATATGTATTTTATTTATACAAATAAAAATAAATTTTAAAAAAAATTTCATTTTTTTTCTGAAAATAATATTTTTTTCCTTTTTATTTCAAAAATCAAAATTAGTGCTTTTAAATTGAGTGTTATTGCGGGAATTATAAACTTTTAAAAATATTTCTCCTCTTTAAAATGGACATGATTAGATGGTAGGATATTTATAAAAATTACTTAACTAATTTATCTTGATATGTTTATAAAGTATTTTAGTAGATTTGTAATAAATGAAAATATTGAGGATTTATTGTCCATTTATTTGAGGAATTTTATTGATGTAAAATTTTACAAAAAAAAAAAAAAAAAAAATCCTTTTTGCAGGCATACTATAAGATGGTCCTCATGGTTTATATCACATGAGAAGGGAAAAAAAAATGATACTGAATACATTTACAAAACCAAATCTTAAAGAAGGTACTGTAACAGTGCTTAAAAAAGATTCATTTATAAGCCGCTATAATTAACTAGACTTTTTTACCATACCATGCTGAATATACCGGTTCTCGTTAGATCACCGAAGTCAAGCATCATTGGGCGCGGTCAGTATTTGGGTGGGTGACCACCTGGGAACACCGCGTGCCGTTGGCATTCACAAATTTGGGACCTGAATGGCCGAGTGTCCAGCGCTCGGTGCCACAGGTTTTGGGTTCGAATCAAGGCGGTGCCATGGATGTTTGTAGTGGTTCGGAATCCACTTTAAGCCGTAGGTCCCGGTCTCCTATGACTGTAAGAGCGTCACGGAGTCAAAGTCAGACTTCTACCTACGGGGTGCTCCCTCACAACAGAAGCTGCTTCCTTCCAATCATGAGTACGTATAAGCTCGTGGGCTTACCTAGCCAAGTGGGATAAGAAACAACAACAAACAACATACTTTTTTAAGCATAAAGCATGTTGTTAGCAAGGTTCTTCTTTTTTATCTTCTTCATTGACGAAACAGCCTCATGGTAGGCCAACGCCATCTGCCTACTAGCAGATTTCGAAACAGATGTTGCCCAACGCTCTACAGTCATATTAAACCTGGACCTATGGTTTTAAAATGGATTCTGAACCACTATTAACCACGAGCACCAGGGCGTTATTGTAAATACTAGATTTAAAAAATTCTTTTTGACATGCTCCTTAATTTTAATATTAATATGTATATCACAATCAATCTCTTTAATATTAATATGTATATCACAAATTAGGTGCCTGATGGCCGAGTGACTAGCTCTCTGAGATTCAATGTCACAGGTTTCTGGTCAGGTCTGTTACAACATTTTGCGAATTGTAATGCTTTATTTGTTAATAATTTCATATAACGTTTTTATTTTTTATTGATTATATTGCTTTTATTGTTATGTATTTTATTAGCTACAATGCTTTTATATTTTTATGCATTTTATTAACTATAATGCTCCATTTTAGCACTCTGGCTCTCGGTGCTACAGATTTCGGGTTCAAGTCCCGGTGGTGGCATGGATACTTATAGTGATTTGGAATCCACTTTAAACCATAGTCTAATATGGCTGTAGAGCGTTGGGCGTAGGGTATCAATAGAGAGTTTTTGCATACCGTACGTTAGTTACCGTAGGACGTCCGTTAGCTTTTTCTCCCTAGCGCGCATGCTCATAGGAAATTATGTTTCCTATGAGCAAAACTCTCTAATATCACGTAACAAACCGCTATGCTGTAAAAATACAACATCTCCTGTCTTGAAATCTGCCAGTAGGCAGACGGCCTTGTCCCACCATGGGGCTGCTGCGCCGATGAAGAAAAAAAAATATTTGACAAATTAAAGAATTTTAAATCAAATTATCCGTTTGCTATACATAGTAAATTAGCTCTCTACGATACATTTTCTTAAATCTTTCTGGAATAACATGCATATAAGAACTACATTTATTAAAGAAACAACTGTAACACAAAATACCCGGCACAATTTTGCTTTGCTTTAATTGACAAAACCCAATGAAAATAATGTCGTGACAAAAAACATTATCAATGGTCAACCAATCATTGATGTAACTCACGTCTTTATGTCGATTATTATGGACTAATGAACTATTGCACGATTGCATAGTGTTGTTTTCGCTATGTAGATTCATTTTAGCTGAATGTTAATTTTAGAAGTTATTTTTGACCAAACAAGTTATTTTTGAAATCAGAAATCTTAGAATATTCGATAATATTGTCAAATAACTGCAATATAGAAAATCATGTCGACATTCACAACTAAAAAAAATTTTTAATACCAAGATTTAAAAACTTGTTAAAATCCCCCACATTCACCTATTCATATTCTCTTAATAAATCTGGCAACTTTTAAAATGTATTTTTTTTAAATGTTGAACATTTTAAATATGCTTGATACTTAATAATTTAGAAAATTCGCTGTACAGAAAAAAAATATATGTTATTTATATATCTTGCTGTTATGCGTAAATTTGTTTTTATTTACCGTATTTTAATGTGAGTTTTTGAATAAAATTTTGGGCAAATATGGGCGCAACAGCCCCATAGGGGACCAAGGCCATCTGCCTACTGGCAGATTTCGAGACAGGAAATGTTTTTCTTTCTAAAAGGCAAGGTTGTCAGTGCTATGCCCAACATTTTACCGTCAGATTAGGCCATGGGGCCTGATGGCCGAGTAGCTAGCGCTCTGGCTTTCGGTACCACAGATATCGGGTTCGTATCCCGGCGGAGCCATGGATGTTTGTAGTGTTTCGGAATCTACTTTAAGCCGTAGGTCCCGGTCTCATATGATCGTAGAGCGTCACAGAGCCCAGTCAGACTTCTCTCTCACCCCCATCATTCCCAAACTGTAAAGGGGCAACTCAGCTCTAGGCACAGCGATGTGGTGTAGTAGTAGTAGTAGTAGTAGTCCGGAATCTGAACAGCCGAGTGTCTAACGTTCGGTGCCACAGTTTCTGGTTCGAGTTTGTATTGGTTCGAAATTCACTGTAAGCCGTAGTTCCCGGTCTCATATGACTCTACAACGTCACGGAGCCTAGTCAGACTTCTTACCCACATTATTCTCAAACTGTATAGGGGAAAACTCAGCTCTAGGCACAGTGATGTAGCGTGGTGTAGTAGTAGTAGTCATATTAGATAGGGAGCTATGGTGTAGTAGTAGTAGTAGTAGTAGTAGTAGTAGCAGTAGTAGTCTGGTTTTATATTAGACCGGGACATATAGTTTAAAGTGGATCCCAAACATCCATGGCATCGCCGGGACTCGAACCCAAACCTGTGGTACAGTGCTTTAGAGCGTTCACTCGGCCACCAGTCCTCAACAATTAACTATATTTTCCAAAAATAGTGTATTAAGAAAAGGTTTCTGATTAAATTTCCCGAAAATAAATACAGTTTTAAATTTCCTATTCCAGAGGAATTTATTCTTTTTGATGTAAGAAATTTTCTCTTGAGAAATTATACAGACATTTATACAACAAATTGTAACATTCAGCACATTACTAATTGCCACACTTATTAATTAAAGCTTTTACTCATACGTTTTAAACCATCCTTAAAATTTTCAACAACTTTTAAATTGAAAATGTAATAAAAATTGTGAATCGGTTTATAAATAAGGCGTATCTGGTTTTTCAGATCCTTTTTAAGGGGAAATAGTTTGTTAAAGTAGCAACAAATACAGAAATTCAAAGAGATCTTATTATGATTAAAAATAGGAGATAAAAAAATTCTAGAACTACTTTAACCCACTTAAAGTTTATATTGTTTTTATGGAATATAATTAAGGAGAAAAAAGAATATTTACAATAAAAACAAAAATAGTGATACACTTTAATTTTAATATGAAAAATGATAACTTCAACTTAAAACTTCATTGTAACTTGCTATCCTAAAAAATGGCGTAATTCTTTTCGCTGTCAACATCAATATCTGAAATTATTTTGAAGTTATATTTGAATGGTTATTCGCTATTTACTTTCAATTAACATTCGAAATCAAAAAAAAAATTTTTCGTTAAAACAATTTTTTTTTTGGAAAAAAATCAAATAAAAAAAAAATTTAAAGCACTTTCAACTTTTTTATTTATTTTTAAATTGCTTGAATTGCTTTATAAAATATATGAAATACATTTCTTGAAAATTAATTGACTTCCACGTTTATCTTTGGCAAACATTAGAAAAATTCTTTTTAATGTAGATTTTTTTTTCAAATTATATGAAATATTTAAATTCTTAGAAGAAATTTACAAGAACCAAAACATTTCAAATTTTTTGGAATATATTTGATAAATGTGTACTTATTTTTTATTTCATCAGGAAAAAAATTGTATATATATAGAGAGAGATATAGATATATATAAATTGCAGAAAATGAAAAAATAATAATAATTCAGAATATATAAACAAGTTATTCTATTTTATATTTGCATCATAAAATAAGGGTTATTCATCATAAAACGATAATTTAAATTTATATTCACATGTATATATATTATTCACATATATATTATATTCACCTATTTTCATGTATGCTGTATGTAAATGTAAACTTTATGTAAAAATCCAGAGATATTATATTATTTTAAGCAAGTGATATCTATAAGAACTAATATAAACAGACAAAAAAAAATTAGATAAATTCCTGTTTAAAATTAGAAATAAATGTTAGTAATATTAGAAAGTGAAGAAAAGACAAATATTTAAAAATTCAATTCTTCTATCAATGTTAAAATTTTCTAAACTCAATTTTATTCCTTTGAATAAGAAATGAAATTTGAAAAAAAAATTATGTATTCTATAGTTAAAGTTTTAAAAGCAATTGCTGAAATAAAAGCTAGATTCATTCAACATGAAAAAATATGAATGCGTTTGAATAAATATGTTATCCTTAGCGTTAATTTTTTTTTCTTTCTAATGCAGCTGGCAAACACAGACAGCTTGGTCTTGGATGCCTTAAGGCAAGTGCTGCCCAAACGTACTCCCTCTGCATTACCCAGGGGGCGTGTGTCACTTGAAGATAAGCCAAGGACTCAGAGTAACAATGCCCCCGCAACGCCCTACGATCCTATTAGGCCGGGACCTAGAGTTTAAAGTGGATTCCGAACCACTACACACATCCATGGCACCGCCGGGACTCGAACCCGAGACCTGTGGTACCGAGCGCCAGGGCGCTAGCCACTCGGCCATTCAGGCCTTCTTTAGCGTTAATAAATTTTATTAATGACAACTGTAATTATGCAATTGTATTGATATATTTGTTACAGGATAATATAGACGTGCAGCATTTTAGAAGAAACAGTTCTTTTTATCCAGTTTATTTTGATGAAAATGATAACTGATAATTTCATAAAAGTCAGTTTGAAACAAATTGAAGATTTATATTAAGCAGTTTTTATATGTAGTTATTTTTAAAAAATTCGGAGGACATCAAATTATAAAATACTATGACAAATATTACTTTCTTTTAGAATTAGAAATAAAAGTAACAGATATTTATTTCAGTAAATATCATATAACAATATTTGCTGAGTGTTTTTTTTTCAATAAAAGTCTACTGCTATTATTTTTTATTAAAATGTATTGCAGTATATTTTTATTTCATCCAATTTATAAATTTAAAATATTGAACAAATATCTAATTAGATTTTGTTCTGAATACAACTGAAGGTTTAGATCATATGACAATAAATCTTTATTATTGGGGAAGATATTTTATGTGTTTTATAAACATTTATCTTAAAAATTAAACATTAAACATAAACATTATCTTATAAATTCAATATTAAGTATAATTTATCTTAGTTTATTATAATAAACAATCGATGAAAATTTAAAATCATTGCATTTCAGTATATAGCATGAAGAAATAGAGCCATAAAGGATTAGTTAGATACGAATAATTAAACAAGAAAATAAATTACCATTATTATCCACCTATAATCTAGCCTTAATTTTTAACCCACAGTAATAAAAGATTTTATATAATCCACAATTATATACGATTCATTGAAGTACGATATATCAATCAAGTTCTATTTTCATACCTATAGCGTAAAACTAACAAACATTTATTATTTTAAAGAGAATAAAAATTAGAGCCATATATGTAGTTCTAATTCAGTGTTGTTTAATGTCTGAAACTGAATTATTTCTTTAAATAATAACGGAACTTTTGGCTATCCTATTTATTAAAATTTACTAAGACAGCACTGCACAACTACAACACATAACGCAATTATATAACAAATATTTACGAAATGCTGTTAAAAACCAGTTCGTTTGAACGTCTTTCTTACCGTCCGTACTCCCATTAACTCTTCTCTTGACTTCGTACTGCCTGGAACTTTCCAATCCATTCCCCACACTCCCTTTTCTCCTTCCTCCTCTCCCGTTATGGTTTTCCAAAGTGTAACGGGCGAAAAAAAAAGTGTTAAGTCCAAAGTTTAACGTAAGGGCCAATCCGACCTTGAAAGGAAGATCTATCAACCATGAGCTTTTCTCCGTTGGCTAAATTTTGTTTCAGGAAGACATAGTGGATCCTTATTAAGAGTGTTATAAATTTAATATAGTGAAACCTGATAAATACATAAGAAAACACGCATTTAATTACTATGGCGATAAAAAGAAAAGACAGTTTATCAAAGTTTTAGCATGTTCCTGAAGCTCTGTATTCCAGAGACCAATATCAGCAGTAAGACAAGTTGGTAAATAAAATTCAACTTCTGTTATTGTTACTTATCCCACTTGGTAGATATCTAATCTAGACCAAGCCCACGAACCCGTGTGGACTCATGGTTGAAGGGAAAGGAAGCAGCTTCTGTTGTAATGGAGCACCCATAGGTAGAAGTCTGACTTTCGCTCCGTAACGCTCTTACAGTCATAGGAGACCGGAACCTACGGATTAAAGTGGATTCCGAACCACTACAAGCATCCATGGCACCGCCAGGACTTGAACCCGAAACCTGTGGTACCTAGCGCCAGAGCCCTAGCCACTCGACCATTCAGGCCCCCCAAAAAGTCAACTTGTTTGAATGGTAAAGGGTGATTTCTAAAGGATTGATGGTATACAAGTTTCGATATACAAGAGATTGAAAAGATGACGCATTTTTCCGATAATTTGTTTTTTTCATATTTGCTTTGCTCAGTGACAATTTTGACAGGCATCCTACCAAGTATAAATTTAGCCTTCTGCAAAGTGTTTTTATTTCGATCTATAACATCATTCCGTGCTTTTTTCATAATTTAGCATGCACTAATGTATGATACACGTCACATTTTGTAAAAGTCCGGCTTTCTATCACACAAAGTTTATTCAGTCTTAATTTTTATTGGTCAAGAACATTATTATTATTATTATTATTTTAAAAAATGAGTAAAATCTGTGAAGACTCATTCTCATTTGCAATTCGATTGTCTAGTTTAGATTTTCATTTTCTTCAAAAGGTACAGATATGCCTGGAAATCTTTTTGGAAACTATTTTCTCCTCTTCTAATTGATGTAGTGATATTCAACATGTGTAATGCTAAATCTGTTACAATTTTGTCATATCTGGGACAGACGATCATATGATTAAGTGGCTGATATACGGAAACACTGTGAATCCAATATATGACTAATTTTCGCAAACCTAACTAGAATTCTTTAATAATTATTAATTCATAGTCATAATTACAACATCTCAATAAAATATTAAGAACATTATTTTAAGTAGCAGAAGCTAATAGCTCATCATTCTTTCATGGTCCCACAATTAGCAGCGGGGGAGTATTTATGAGGACCATCATTCTGGTTAAAAGAGCTAAAAATAATCCATTAACTTCAATCGTGCATCTGTCCCGTATCGCTTTTTCGTAAGCCTCGAGCGCCTCTGATTGTCCCTATTGAGCCTAATTAGCCCAAAAAGCCATCAGAAAGGCAAAATAATTATTTTCTCATGAGTTCATTAGTGTCAGTTGACGCCGGAAAAAGAAATGAGTTTCTGTGTGTACGCAGTCAGTTAATTAACCATCAGAGCGGTTTGTTCGGAAGGAATGTTGCCATTTTATGTGATTCTTCTTCTGCAAAAGCCTTTAAAGAAGAAAGCAACGAAATTTCTACCATCCTTTTGCGATTAGAAATTGTACTGAAGAAGATTAACTATTCTTAATATAGTTTGCTTCTTTTCCTCTGTGCCAAACATTCCATACATGATTTTTATTGTTCGAATGGCAACACGTATAATTTTTTAACAAATTTTTAAGAACTATTATAAGAATTATATAATATAAGAACTATTATATATTCTAATTAGAATTATTGAAATTACTGTACATATTTTTATAAGAATCTTATTTTTTTAAATATAATATATGTATACGGTACATTATAATATGTATTGTATTGCACATATTTATAAGTTACTTGATTATACTTATTATTAATTTTAGAATGGTAATACATATAATTTTTAAAAAAAAATGTAAAATTAATTATAAGAATATTTCTTTGAATATTCTAATTAGAATAGAAATTATTGTACATGTTTTTATGAGAATTTTATTTTTTAAATATAATATATACGACACATTATAATATATTGATATATGCATAGTTTTGTACATATTTATACGTTACTTAATTATACTTATTATTAATTTTAGAACGGCAATTCATATAATTAAAAAAATTTTTTTAAAGAATTATTATAGGACTATTTCTCACAATATTCTTATTAGAATTGTTGAAATTACTGTAAGTATTTTATAAGAATCTGATTTTTTAAATTTATATATACGGTACATTATATGTTGAAAAATACATTGTATTGTACATATTTATACTTTACTTGATTATAATTATTAATTATTAATTTTCGAATTGCTACATATTTATTATTTTGGAACAGCTTTTAAGAATTCTTACGATAATACGAAGGTTACTCTGAAATTTTTGAGATACGGCTAAATGGTACAAGTTTAACTTACTAAATTTTAAGAGTGTTCAAAGTAGTCCCCTCCAACATCAATGCACTTTTGCAGACAATTTTTCCTAAGATTAAATGCTTCACGCCGTCCATTTCTTGGAATTGATGAAAAATATGCTTTTATAGCCTCATCAATCTCACCTTCGGAATGAAAACGGCGACCACGTAAATTTTTCTTGAGATTAAAAATAAGCCAAAAGTCACATCAGGGCAATAGGATGGATTTTCTATCACTTTGATGTGTTTTTGTTTAAAAAATTTGACTGTCGATCTTGCCGTATGAGAAGATGCATTATCATGGTGAAGCATGAGTTCCCTTACATTCACTTCGTGGAGAATTTCTGGAAGACATTTAGTGGTGTACCAATTAGCTATGACTGTCTTCTGTCCCTCCAGCTGGATGGCTTTGACCAGTCCCGTACTTCTGAAGAAAACGGCATACATTACTTTTTTCATTGTTCTTTGTCTTTTCACCATTGTTGGTTTGGGGTCATCTTCAAAGACCCGTACTTTACTTTCTTGTCTTGTCGAAAAGTCAAAAAACGGTATGGAAGTTTCCTCACCAGTTAGGATTTTAGAAATAAGGCGGTATCCACCATCGTTAAGTAATTTTATGGTTTCTTTGCAGATTCTAACAAGCTCCGTTTTTTAGTGTTCTGTTAAATTATGGGGGATCCAACGACACATTTTCTGGAACTACAGCTGATGAAGGTCTTCCTGTGTGTTTTTGATCCAGCAGAGAATTCGACCTCTACGAAATTCTGTAAACCATCTAAATATAGTAGCAAGAGATGGAGCTTCGTCTCTATATACTAGCTGTAGACGTTGAAGGCATTCTTCTTGATTTAACCCCATTTTAAAATCATAGAAAATCATAGCGAGATAATGCTCTCACGTCAATTCCATTTTCCTTTCTACCAAAATCTATTCTAAGACACTTAAATTGCAATTGTTGCCACAAATTATCGTCTGCGGCCATAAAAGAGTTCAAATTTACAAATTTAATGAATATTTTTTTCCTCCGTTTGTCGTCTGCCACTGTCTCAAAAATTTCAGAGTTGCCTCCGTATTTATACCAATAATTTTTATAAGAATAATTATTACTAAAAATGTTTTTTAGGACTTTCAATATAATTTGCTTCATTATTATTTTTATCTGTCATTATTCCTATAAAAATGTTTAAGATCTTTCAATATAATTTGCTTCATTATTATTTATATCTGTCATTAATACTATAAAATTGTTTTAGAACTTTCCATATAATTTGCTTCATTATTATTTGTATCTGTCCTTTTATTATTCTTTATTCAAGAAATATTTTCATTAAGGCTCTGAATTAAAGATTTTAAATTCCTTGATATATTTTTTTTTTCTTTCTGTTGAATTAAATTCAATTTTTACTTTGATTTGTTTCATAATTCAATGTTGTCAATCGATTTTATAATTGTAATCGATTTTTAACAATTTTTCGTTGAATCACTTGATTTACAATTACTAGGAATTTATTAAAACTTATAATGTGTAAAATGTAAAAATGTGTAAATTTTTATTACAAAATAGCACTTTTTATAAAAAAAGGTTTTTCTTTCTATAATCTAGAATGATAAATTAAAAATAAAAAAAGTAACATTAAAAATCAACTGGGCTTTTTTGTTTTTTTCCACCATGATTGATTAAGGGAGGATATATAGTAGCAATAATAAATATTACTTTTGATATTTATTTGGAGTTTATGAAGCTTGTGTGCTAATAATCCAAAGTGTTGATATTTACTTTTTACTGAATTTGTTTTTTGTTATTTTGAGCTAAAATTATTTCTATTTAGCAATTTTGCTTATTATTTTATAGAAATACAAAAATTAATTTATTCAAAAATCTCCATTTGTTATTTATTCATTTTTTATCAATAAAAAACTATATTTTTCTAGTTTCTAAGAAAATATTTAGTGTTATCTAGAGACAGGTATTTATTTCGTTCTTTGATTTGTTAATTGGGGTTACTTAGTAGTATTACTTAGTGACTCCAATTAACAAATCAACTAACTCTCTTTACTTAGTTAAACTATGTACTATTTAAACTAAGTAGTTCTAAGAGTACTTAGTTTAACTAAGGAAAGAAATTTTTACAGAAAGTAATTTTATTTACAGTAAAAAAAAAAGGCAAATTCTCCTTTCTTCAATAGTTCAGCAATTTTATAACCATCATTTCTATATTTACCAAGTTGCTGCGATATTATAAGTAAATTGAATTATTAGGAATTAATATGCTTCTAAATAAGATTTTTATTGCTGAATTAAAAACAGAATTGATAGAAAACAAACAATACTCGTATGACTCTACAAAGAGAAAAATCCTTATATACATACAATACTACAACATAAAATAACTTAAAAGTAGATTTCTGTAACATTTCTCTATAATACACATTCCTTTGAGAACAGAAAAATCTATGTAAAACAAACAACATTTATTAAGATTATTTGCTGTTTTTGAAGTTTGTGTGTTTAATAATCCAAAGTGTTGATATTTACAAAAATTATATTTTTTGTTTTCAGCTAAAATTATTGCTATTTAGTAGTTTTCCAATTTTATCATTTTATAGAAATACAAAAATAAATTTGTTCAGAAATCTACATTTATTAAAATTATTTTAAATTTAAATTCATTTTATTCTTAAAATAGTATTAAATATATTAAAAACATTGTAACTTGTATTCGGACAAAATTAATTTTAATTAATATTAAAAATTTTAAATAAAAAGTTAAAAATTATTATTTTTGACAAAAGTTCGAGGTAAGTTAAAAAACTAAACCGTAAACCTTACTTACGATAAATCTTTTTAACATTATCTAAGGTTTCTAATATATAAAAAAATTTTAATTTTCATAAATTTTGCAGAAGTTTAATTTTATTTTTAATGCACTTTTGTTTCAATAAAGCCAATTGGCAACTCACGAAATTTAGAAACTTTTTTGACAGCTTTATACAATTTATTTGCACATTTCTATTACTGTTTATTCTCAATTTTAAAATTAATTGCATTTATCTGTTCTTTTCAAAATAACAAAAATCAACATTTAAAAGTGTTGACGAAAAATCCTCAGAATGTTTTTTTTTATAATTTTATAGTACATACATTTTTTTCTCTAAATATATTTCTTAATTATAATGATAGTTCTCTTCGTTAGGTAAAAAACAAAACAGACTCAACAAGAAAATAGATAAAGAGAATAGATAATAAATCAACACAAAATAGAAACAAAAAGAATCAACTTTTCAAAATAACAAGAATCAACTTTTAAAAGTATTGGCAGAAAACTCTGAGAAATACTTCTTTTTTCTAATTTAATATCACATACACCTTTTTTATCTCATAATTTTTATTGCAGTTCTCTTAGTTAAAGTACTATATTGTATAAATACTATTTCAGCACTCTGTACGACAAAGAATTTCTATAACATATATGTTTTACTTGTGAGCTGTTTGTATGAAGCCTGTATAGTATCTATGAAAAGGAATGATAGATACGTATAAACACCCTTTCAAAATGTCTTTCAGGAAAACCTTCTAGCAGCCCTTCATTTAGCTGTCACTGGAATCTTTTTTTTTTTATTCAAGATAGATTTTTGGGTGCGGTCAGTAGCTTCAGGGCGACGTTTACTCAACAACATAATAATGGGGATGACAGGAAAAGAAAATGAAGTTGAAAAGAAGAGACATTTAAGAGGGATAGATATGTCGAGAAATTATTTCAAAAGATTATGATATTGAGAAATGTTTTTGATAAATCTTTTCTTTCCACCCTACACAGGATTATGTAGTTCTCTACCAGTTAGAAAAGTGAGGATGGAACGTCGGTGGACCTCATATACACCACGAAGAGCCCACTAAAGAATGTTGAGCGGAAGATAATTCCTGCCAGAAAGACTTTTAGTGGTAATTGCCCAGCATTTGCTTATTGTATGGGAAAAAACTCGGGAAACTTCCCACCAGACAGTCTTTTTATCGAGGCGAGATTATACACACATTGTCACAATCGCCATCGAGTCTCCTTCGTTTCTGAAAGCAGTGCCAAAGCCAGTGGATTCGAACTTCAGCCCTCTCCTGCATGCTAGCTTTGCACACAGCCACTGAGACACTGGACGAACCTTTTATATATCTAATACACTTTGTATAAATTGAAGTTCGGAGATACACTCAAGAGCCAAAACATTATGAACACCTGTCAATAACGAGTTGGGCCACCTTTGGCGAGCAACACAGCTTCAACCCGCCTTGGCATGGATTAATACCACCATTTAATACTAGTTAAATTCCTCTTCCACCTGATCACGTGCCTTCCACGTCATCCAGGCGAGTTCATTGCAAATTTGTAGGGGTGGTCATAATGTTTTGGCTCTTGAGTGTATATGATGGATATTGTGTATGGCATGTTATGTTTTAAACTTTTCGCATGTTAGTTTATGCATGTTGTGTTTCCAAGCTAAAGATGCTGGGTTTGAAACACCATAAGCTAAACCAGTCGGAAAGCTTCCAAGGATGGTCAATAAGACCGAAGACTACTGTCTTCGGTCTTATAAAGTCTTAGGAAGTCAGTAAGATCATTAAGACAAAAATTCCTTTCATTATGATTTAGGAGAAGATAATACATGTTCAAGATTATACAGTTGGGAATATTCTTTCTAAATTGTAGGTTGAGGTTGCAATATGGCTAACCATCTATGGTATATACTTAGTAACGTTTAATCTGCTAAATATTTGTTTTATTGACAAATGTTCTGTGGCCGATCGGACGTAACAACAAAAGATTTAGAAGGATACATGATTGAATACGAATTTAATAATTCTAAATAAGAATTTAACGTATATGTGTAACATCTGGAAGGAGAAAAATAACATCCAAGAGTAATTTGGATTAGCCAATTATAGAAGAATTTAACAGAGACAGAAAAAAAAATTAAGAATTTAATAAGAAGACTAAACATTGTGGTACATTTAAACTGAGTTATTAAAAAACAGCATAACTTTTTCAAATTGATTAATCGCTATAAAATAATTTTTTTAAAAATTCGTTTTTTTTCTTTAAATTTCGATTCAGAGAAATAAAATGTGAATATTATATAAATGTTTAATGCATTGCAATAATATTATATTTTTAAAAAATGTTAATTAATTTTTCTTCAATTTCATTTATTTTATAGATAAAAACATTTATATTAACACACATAAACAGAAGAATTTTTTCCGAGTCAATAAAAAAAATATAAATGTTGTACAAAAATTATAAAGAATTAAATTAAATTTCATTATGGATAAATGGAGTATAATTCCTTTTTTCAAAAAAAAAAATATATATATACATATATAATAATTCCACAATTTTGAAAATTTTTCAATTGAGCATATTAGAATTTTTACTTCATATACATATATTAACTTATTTATAAATAATTAGCAAAATTTAGTATGTTTTATATTTCGATTTAGCGCTAATTTTACTAACTGATAAAAAAAAACCATACTTTTAAACAAAAAATATTCGGAACAAATTATTGGTAAATTTAGATTATTAAATTAATTAAAAATTTAATTAAAATAATGAAAAACAATATATGATTATATAATAAAAATTTTAATTAAATTGATAATAAATTATTGAAATTATTATTAATTGATTTTTTTTTTCTGAAAAAAATAATAAATGGTTAACTGAAAACAAAAGAAAAATCTGGAAAAAAAACTACAAAAAATTTAAACAATTATGAATAATTTTAACTAAGATCTTATTAAATTATAAAAATATGATAAGTTATTAAAATATTTTTATAATAACTTTTCCTGAATAAGAACAGTATTACTAAATTTAAGCATTTTCTTAAAATTGAAAATATCTTTTATTTTATTATAA
Organism: Caerostris darwini; assembly: GCA_021605075.1. Taxonomy (NCBI): domain Eukaryota; kingdom Metazoa; phylum Arthropoda; class Arachnida; order Araneae; family Araneidae; genus Caerostris; species Caerostris darwini. The sequence continues at coordinate 35,810 of BPLQ01008974.1, forward strand.
TTTTTAAAATAATATACTTTATTTAATTACTTTTACATTTTTTTTATTTTATCATCTTTTATTTAAATTATTTATTTACACTAAAAATATCAGAAAAATTATGTTATGGAACTTATTGGACAAATTCATTGTTTTATTAACCGTAATTCTTTTTAATGTATAATAAATCATTTTTGTATAGATTAACTAGAAAAATAATAAGTTTCCAATAATTGTTTTACTTCTTACCAATAACTTCCTATACTTTAACTATTTAGAATATTTAGTATTTCTATTTAATAATAATAAAAAATCGCTTTTTAAACTATTTTATTTACAAACGTTGACAATTAAAAAACGATTGTTTAAATAAGTAAAATAAGTATTTGTTTATGAATTAGTAAAAATAAATATAAAAATGAGATTGTTTTCAAAATAAAATTGTCTAAAATAAGTATCAATTGAATATTCCATACACTTTCAGCATTGTATTTCTGTAGAAGCAAAAATAACATACTCATAAATATGCAAATAAAAATAACAACAATAAAAAAATATCCACAGAAGAAGGATATATTTATTTAATAAATAATGTTTTCATAAAAATTATTACGTTTGTTCTTTCTGATCTTACTATTAACAATTAATATATGAATAATTTACTGGAAAGTAAAGTAAAATTAATTTTTTAGGTAAGAAGAAATAAAGATGTTTTTAATTAGGCATAAATTATTAATCTTGATATTTATAATAATGCTACAATACTATTTTCATGCATAATTTAAATTTTTCCAACATTATTTCATTGATCGAAAAGCAATCGATAACTAGAACAATGCATGAATAATCAACATCAAGAAGGACATATTTATTTTATGAATAATGTTTTCATAAAAGTTATTACATTTATTTTTTCTGATATTACTATTAATAATTAATATATGAACAATTTATTTGAAGTAGAGTAAATCTAATTTTATGTAAAAAGATACGAAGATGTTTTTAATTAGATATAAATTCCTTCTTTTGATATTTATAATAATACTATCAAGACTATCAATAAAATTTTCATGAATAATTTAAATTTTGCCAAAATTATTTCGTTGATTCAAACGCAATCGATAAGTATAACAATACATTTAAACATGAATAATAAATTGGGGGCCTATTTATTTAACGAATAATGTTTATGTAAAAATTATTACGTTTATTTTTCCTGATTTTACCATTAACAGTTGATATAAGAACAATTTATTTGAAAGTAAAATAAATCTAAGTTTTAGGTGAAAAGAAATAAAGACGTTTTTAATTAGACATAAATTCCTTTTCATGATTTACTATTGATAATAATATTATCAATAATATTAATATTATCAATAATAAATAATATTTTTATGCATGTTTTAAATATTGTCAAAAAATATTTCGTTGATTCAAACTCAATCGACAATCAATACATGGACAGCAAAAGGGCCTATTTATTTAATTTTTTCATAAAAAATATTACGTTTTTTTTTTCTAATTTTATAATTAATAGTTGATATATGAACAATTTATTTGAAAGTAAAATAAAGATAATTTTTAGGTAAAAAGTGATAAAAGATCTCTTTAATTAGAAATAAATTCCTTCTTAATATTTATAATAATACTATCATTGCTATCAATAATATTTTCATGCATGTTTTGAGTTTTACCAAAATTATTTCGTTGATTCAAATGCAATAACTATAACAATATATCAACACAAAAATAATCAATAGCAAGAAGAATCTGTTTATTCAACGAATAATGTTTTCTCAAAAAAATATTACGCTTGTTTTTTTTTATTTTACTATTAACAATGGATATATATGAACAATTTATTAGAAAGTAGAGTAAATCTAATTTTTAGATAAAATGAGATAAACATGCTTTTAATTAGACATAAATTCCTTCTCTTGATATTATAATAATACTATCCTTAGTAAATAATATTTTCATAATGCCAAAAATATTTCGTTGATTGAAAACGCAATTGATAACTTTATCGATACACCAACACACGAATAATTGGACTTACACCACTTTGAAACAAAACAGCTTATTGTTTTTAAAAATTTAAAGATATCCCAAACTATTAGCTAAAAAAAACTTTACAACAAGGGGTGTTTTCCTTCATCTTTAATTCATCTCGTATGTATTTTTAGATCTTTTAAAAAAATCCTGTATAATTGAAATTTTTGTTCGAAAAAAAAATACAATATAAAACTAGTACACCATTGATTAATCCAAACAATCAACCCTGTTGCTAAGAGGCAAAAATGACAACAATTAACACTCCAGGTCTACCAACCAGAACATTCATTCATCTATCCCAATAGAAATAACTGTATTCCAAACACACAACGGACTAACTCGGTTAACTAACACACTAAACTAACAATGGCCTAACTGTTATTTCAACGACAGACAACTGTTTCTCTCCACTTTACGATCCAATCTGTGTTTGTGATGAGACAGATCGGAAGGCAAATGATTTGCTGTAAAAGAGTGCCAAAGAGCACTACGCGCTCGTCACGCGACCCTTGAAAAGCAGTAGCTCTGTTTTTATTTTCTCATTGAAGTACGTTTAAGTCCACCAGAGAAACAGCTGTTTGGCGCTGATTTCACGCGCCAAGCGCATACTCAGTGGAAGGGAGAGAAATGGTGAAGTACGTGTTGTTGGACTTATCCCAGTAGTCGTTGCTTTTGAGCAGATTTCCTTTGAAAAGATTTTATTGTGATGTATGAAATTTCGTGTTTATTTGGTATGGATTAGGATGTTTTAAAATGCATATGAGTGATGTATAAAATAGAGAGTGAATAATAATAAAATATCACAGGAATTTGTATCTCGAAAACAAAATTGGTGAAGCATATTTACCACCATTTAGTAAGCAGTAGTAGTAGTCAGTAGCATTTTTACATATATATTGATAATGTTTATGAAACAGATACTGTAAAAATGCTAATAAATATTAAAGCAGCACGAATCTGACCGATTTACTCGTTAATTTGGCTACAAAAATTGGTCAACGGTTCTCTTTTGATAGATGATTTGAACAGAGAAATAAGTGAAATTTTTGTAGAATAGGCATCAAATTCTAGAATGTGTGATGTTTATTCTAGAATTAACTAGTTACACATTGAAAAGTTATTACTGGTTCAATTTTTACAATGCTTAGTTTAAGGTACTATTCATGAAAGTTAATTAAACTACATTGAATGTATTCAAGTTTCATTGAAAAATGAAGTGGTATATAAATATGGTACACGTTTTTGTGTTTACTTTGCACATTTATAGCTTAGGTTACACAATAATACGTTATTTATTATATGTTGCAACCACTTGTAAAAACATGAAAAAACTGAAATCTGTCATAAATGTATTTGCTGCTTTTATTTTGTTTTTATTTCTTATCAGATATTAAAAATGTGCAGTGCATAAAATAACCTATGATAAGGAATGTTTAAAAAGTACATATTTTAAATTTATAACATTTATGCAAGATTTATTATTTTCAGAAATACTGAGTTAAATCTTCCCCTTCATCAATTTTTATGCAAAAAAATTAGTTAAGTCTCAAGTACATTTAATGTTTTTGAGCTGGATGCCCAAATATTATGAATAAATCATCTTTACTCTGAACAGTAAAAGTATATTTTCTATATATACTTCTGTATAGTTTTACATATATTTTATATTATTTATATATTTACATTTTCCTGTATATGCCCCCCTCCCTCGGATGTGAACTGTAATTTGGAGCAGAATCATTTTGCATGGCTCTGTTTTGAAACTTGTTAAAAGCAAGCACAGTACAGCAGTCTCTTGGGTAATATCTTTTATATATATATATATACAGTCAAATTATATAACAAAACCATAATAAAATGCACTATACAAATATATATATATTTATATATATGGGTTTCGTATAGTATATGTTATTATGGCTTTGCTATATAATTTGACTGTGTTTTTATGAAACACGTGTTGGTTTATGAGCAGCAAATACTGTTGTAACTTTTATTATGCAAATGATCGTGTTTTCAAGTTTATTCTTTGCTAGTTTTCCTTTGATTTATATATTGATATGTTGTATTCTTTATCTCTCTATATAAAAAACAAAATATTTTTGATTAGATAGTTTTGATTTTCTGGGCAACTAGTTTCAAGCTCTGTTTTGATATATTATTTATGTATGAATTTTTCTCTTTCAACCTTCCTCTTCGATTTCTCCCCTTCACACTTTGGGATTTGTGTATGTCTAATAATTTTCAGTTTTGTCTTGCAACTAACGCGCACTTCAGGTTTTGAATGAATTATAATAACTTTCGATTTTCTCTTTTTTCTGTTTTCTTCGCTTAAATGAGAACCTTACTAAGAAGAGCATGAAGATTTATGTATAGTGAATGCTACTATATTTTTGTTATACAAACCGTTTATGCTTCGAAAAATTCCATTCTCTTTTTCTATGAAATATATTATGAAAAACATGAAAATATATTTACAGGGAATATTAGTATGACTTTTTCATACGAAACGATGCTTCTAAATGGTTTCGCATTCATTATCGTTTTGAGTTTTTCTTATGCATTTGCTTTTCTAATTTCTGTAATTTTTATCCTATATATGCATATTATATAGAAACATATATATATATATATATATTTAGAAATTTATATATATATATTATTAGAAATATATATATATATATATATATATATATATATATATATTTAGAAATTATATATATATTATTAGAAATATATATATATATATATATATATATATATATATTTCTCACGATTTCTACCAAGTTTGTCATCAGCATAAACAAGTAATATAAAAATACATTTTTAAGTCAATTCCTACTTTTTTTTCACTATATTGCAGTAAATCCTTTATAAATAATTTTCATTCATTTTTTTAAGTTTATCTGGAGCCATCTATTGGTAGATATATACAACTTAAATCTAAAGAAAACTAAAATTAATTAATTTAATTTAATTACTGAATTAATATTTGAAAAAATCGTATTAACATCTAGTGTCATCCACTACAAGTTAAAAACAAATGTATTTGAACTTGAGTGGAGGAATAAAAAATTTTTTATGAACGATTGAAGATTTGAACAAGATATATATAGGAAGAGTGTGAGCTAATAGAAGGAATTGAAAAAAGAAATAAACCAATTTCGTTAGTAACACCGAAACACTAAATGTATTTTCAATTTTTTATTAATATTTCAATTTACTCTATATTCTAATTAATCTATTGGAGAAATATTTACTACAATGGAAACGAAGAAATTAGCATATAATACTAATAATATTATTTTGTTATAAGTAATAAATTTCATGATAATATTATGTTAGATAAGATAATGTCACAAAAAAAAATAATCTTCCAGTTTTTCTAATAATATTCCAAGATATCATGACAATTTTGTAACACAAACTAGCTAAATGTTTCATAAATATAAACAAATAATCTGTATCCTATGTCTAAAGTCTTTCACATGTTATTTACCATTAACCACTCAATTGTCATGTAAATGAAAATTATTTTATTTATTTGAAAGTTTTTTAATTTTTTCATACCTAATGATTTTCTGTAGATATTAAATGAATAAAATACAATTAAACAAAAATTAAATCTCTTTTATATAGTCTAAAAAATTTATCTTTGAAGAGGTTAAGTATGTTTATATAGTGTTTTAAAAACACTTTTTTATTTGTAAATATTTTACAGGTGAATCAAGTTTATCTTTCTATGAGAATGTTCTATACGTATTTCAAATATATCATAAATAATAATTGTGTATGAAATGTTTTTTTTTAAATAGTTTGAATTTTAAACTGATTTATAAATTTTAAACAATATTTTGAACCTTCTAATACAAATTTGACTCAAGCATATAAAAAAACTAAGAATTCATGCATTGGAATTTCATAAATTATATATTTTGAAGGATAAAATATTATATTTTACAGTGTTTGTAGAACAAAAGGATTTTTTGTGATTTTTACAGACATTACACATGAAAAATTAATTACCAATATCTACATTTTTTATTTCTTGTAAATAATTTTTAAAAGAAATATTTTTGTCAAAAAACTTTTCGTAAGCAACCAGTGTGTGATAAAATCATAGAAAAAGAAAATCATAGACATTGATATTTAGATGAACTTCAGAAACAACCACTGTGAGATAAAATCATAGAAAAAGAAAATCATAGACATTGAGATTTGGATGAACTTCAGAAGCAACCAGTGTGTGATAAAATCGGAAAAAAGAAAAGCATAGACATCGATATTTGGTGTTTCAAAATAATAAGAAAATAATAAAAAATTGCAACAAAATAAAAAATAAAAAAAAAATAAAGTTTTAATAAATCTCGAAATATTTTATGTACTATGAAGAATTTAAATTAAATTCATTCACCTTAACAACCAAAAAAATTTAAAAAAAAAAAAAAAAAAGATTTTTAAAAAAATAAACTGGTTTACAACTTTTCAAGTGAAAAATAATAGCTGCTAGTTCATAAATCTTAAGATGGTAGAAACCGCAATCTTACGTGGCAGCTTAAATGCAGTTCCGCTAGAGACTCAACATTTTAGATGAAAAATGAAGAACTCTGGAGACAATGACAGCTTGTCATAAATATTAAACTATCTGCTTTCAAGCTTAAAGTTTAAAGTCTTTCTTCTTCAAACCAAAGATTTTGTTTAATAAGTTTTAGAAAAATTGCTTCGCTTAAACTAATAATAACTCTTAATGGATATAGAATTTCATTCTTTAAACGAATTTTGAACAGTAATATTTATGAACAAGTATAATATATCGAAGTATTAAGGAAACAAACACATATTGATTGGAAATATTAGGTAACCAACATATAATAACATTGTTGAAATTCTAAAACATGCAATGTTATAAGAATTGATCTTTTAGAATGATAGAAATTTTAACTGAGGTTATTTGTTATTAGAAGAACAAAAATATAGTAGATTCAGTTTTATCCAGGAAGACCCTAAGCATTTCACTGATTGTGCTATCGTAATGCGAAACGAACATCCTTAGGGTTTGATTTGGTTTGTGCGCTCTAAGGTCATTTTTTGAATACTTTAGACTATAATTAGACTGGGACTTAGTTTAATGTGCATTTCCGAACCACAATAAATATCTATGCCATCGCCAGTATTCGAAGCTGAAGCCTGTGGTACCAAAGGCCAGTCTTTCGGATATTAACGTTTTCCTACTTGAGCTCAACTGAAGGGTTTTACGTCCTATACATTTACCATAATCACTCTTTAAATGGATTTAAAAAATTTCAGCTTAATTTCATTTGTCAAGTTTTAAACCGAGCTGCCACAATTTGAAGCGGCCTAATGGCCAATTGGCTAGCGAATTGGCCTTTGGTACCACAGCAGGTTTCAGGTTCGATTACTGGCGGGGGCATGGATATCTGTCGATGATTTGGAATCCAAGTTAAACTGTAGGTCCCTGTCTAATTAACCCGAAGTGTGCAGAAATGACCGTAGAGCGACAACCAAACTAATAATTTCATTGGCTTCAATGGGAAAGCCAATGCAGTATCAACAGGACAATTTCAATCGTATATGAATTAAAAAAGTATTGAAAAAAAATTTAATGTGCTAATATACCTTAAAAGTATAATAATAATAATTATTATTATTTAAAGAAATATAAACATTAGAATAATAATCAATCGTATTTTTATTAATGGCACGAAAATATTTTTAAACACAATTAAATTAATTGAGAAAACAATTACCAATCACCGATAGTTTTTAAAAAAAAATTTTAATAACATGCCAATATTTTAAGTATTTCCCTATATTTTACATATGACTCTGAATGCCATATTAA
>BPLQ01008975.1:0-18535 GCA_021605075.1 Caerostris darwini
GTTTTTACTTGAGGATATTTGCGATAACCACCAAGAATTTTGAGTTGTAGAGTAATTCCTTTATAAAGAATTAATTTTCAGAGGTGTCAAACACTTTTATCTCTGGTATTTTAACATTTTTTCTTCTTCTAATGCAGCTGGCAAATAGACCGTGATCTTCGCCATAAGGGCTGCACTGATGTTACTCACTTTGCATTACCCAGGGGCGCGTGTAACTTGATGGTAAGCAACGGACGCGGAGTAACAATGCCCCCGCAGCGCTCTACGATCATGTTAGGACCGGGACCTACGGCTTAAAGTGGATTCCGAACCACTACAAACACCCATGGCAAAGCCGGGATTCATTCAGCTAACCATTCGGCCATCAGGCCCATTTGGTATTTTAACAGCATTTAAATAAATTGAGATAAAGTGGCAACAGCGAGCATACATCTCAAAGCACCTACCTACATCCACTCCAATCAGATCAGATTGATAAGGCAAGTCTTAGAGAAATAAAACGTGGTATCCGTTCGACATCTTCAGAAATCTTTATTGTTTGTATCTGTTCCGTTGAAAATGTCTACAATGGCAGCTTTAATTAAAGATGTGTATGACATAGCTGAAACTTTGAGCAGTTTGAGTCTTGAATCTTCTGAAGAAACAGACAATACTATGAATATCTCCACAAATCAAAAAGTTCCACCAATATCTCCCAATGTAGAAACTTTAAGACTGGCGCCCGATTCTACAGAACATGTCGGCATTTCTAGTTCTTCACAAGACAGAGCATCAAGCACACAATTTAATGAAAAACTGGCCAATTTTAATCGCTATAAAGAAATCTTGGCCAAGTTAAACTGCATTTTTCGCGGAATTGTTGAGATTTTATCATCTCAAAAGTTCGACGTTGAATATTTTGTCATCAAAAACAGAATAAATCGAATCATGGAAGTATTTCTGTTGAATTTAAATTTATTGAGTGATTTAATTAAACACTTTGAATTTCTGATGACTTTATTAAGAAGAGAACTTTATTACCAGAAAAGTTTCCTCGAGAATTTGATGGTTTCTGGTCGCTTGGTTATTCACAAATTAGAAAAAGCTAAAATAAATGTGGAAAACTGTTTCAAAGAATTAAGCATTCGTTTAAATATCCATAATTTTCCAGAAAATATAGATTCGAGTTCAGATTCTGTGCTGATGACAACCAACTCGAGTGAAATTGAGATTTGGAAAAAAATTAAACAACTGTTACTTCAGTCACAATTTGATTGCATCCAAGCTATACTTGAAGCGATAAATGACTTTGAAAGCTTTGTACGTAAATTTAATGACTAGTTATATTTTAAAATGATATTAGAAACATTTTCATTTTGTTAAAGTATTCTTATTACGTGGACAATTTTTGAGAGACTATGAATTTAAAATTTTATATAATTTTATATCAAATTCTTATTTTTCATTGTTAGTAAATGGGATAATTTTCCTGGCATTTCAGATGTATTATATGCACAATTAATCCTTTAAGTGTTCCTTTTATTTAATAAAATACGACTATATATCTATATATGAATTCATAGTGTAATAATAAAGTATTTTAAAAATATTGGAAGTGTATGCCTTTAATGTTTAAATGCAACTTTGTAATATTTCGACATACAAATTTAATAAAGTTGTATCTAAAAATTAAAGCATACAAATTTATAATTTGAAATAAAAATTGCTTTTTTTTACTGATGAAATTTTATGTAATGTATAATTTGCTTTATAAATATATTTTAGTTAATATTTGTGGTTGATCCATTTTTTTTTTAACTCTCTACGCATTTGAATTAAATCCCACACTTTAATTTGCAAAGAATTTTACTGACTAATTATTTTTATTCCATAGTTATCTCGAATTTTCTTAAAAGAATAATTTAAACATAATTGAGTCTTAGTAATGTATCTTATTAAAATCATAAAATATAATCCTTAACTGATTTAATTGAATGTTTTTTATATATTTATTCAATGCAAAAGCAACCATTTTATACGTATGATTTATAAACTATTAAAAGTATAATATTGGTAAAATAAATATATAAGTATCTATTTATTTTATAATAAATAAATATATACTTATATAAATATAAAAGTATAATTATTTTTTTCTTCATTTTAAATTTTGCTATAAAGGAAAAATACTTGGAAAGCTGTAAAAAATAAATTCCATCTTATATTTTGAGAAAAAGGACTCATTTTTCAAATTTATAAAAAATAACAGTGTAAAGATTCAAGACACATCTGTAATTGTACGAGAGGAATTTATTCCTATTTAAACTAAAGCAAAACAATGTATTGGGAAATATCTATGTGAATACTTTAAATTCATCATTTCATACTCGTGCTGTAAAATTATCGTATATTAAATATTTCCTTTCTTCCTTTCTTAATTTTTTTATTTAAGGTATTACTAGATTAATTTTTTATTCAAGATATTACTAGATTAATTTTTTATTCAAGATATTACTAGATTAATTTTTTATTCAAGATATTACTAGATTAATTTTTTATTCAAGATATTACAAGATTAATTTTTTATTCAAGATATTACAAGATTAATTTTTTATTCAAGATACTACTAGATTAATTTTTTATTCAAGATAGTACTAGATTAATTTTTATTCAAGATACTACTAGATTAAATTTTTACTCAAGATACTAGTAGATTAAATTTTTACTCAAGATATTGCAAAATTAATTTTTTACTCAAGATATGTATAAAAATATATATTGTGTAAAAAAAACCTTATAATAAGATATACATTTTTTTCCCTTCCTTGATCCTTTTTTTTTTATCAAAGAGCATCTATCCCTCAATTACATTAAAATTGAAGGAAAAATACTACATCACAAATCATCTACATCAGCCGAACTTGTTATTGACTTACTGTAAAACAGAATGTCAGTAAATACATTTGCACACATCTTAGTAAGGAAAAAACGGCTCATTTGATATTTCTCAAATGAACCATCATTATATACTATAATTCGGTTTGTTTTATTTTGGAAATAATATAAATTGAATTTTTTTTAATTTTTTAATTTAGAGCCAACCCGCGGCCAGCATTAAATATTTTTTAAGTCCGTGAGATTTATCACACTTTTAAAAAATATATTTATTTTATAAAGGCCAAAGTAGTGAAAACCAATGGGTACTTACGTGTTAACGCTACCTTGGCTATAGATTGGTAGTTACTTGGCGGTTTTTAAATGTCGCCAATCTAACAGGTACAGATTTGGCGGTTTTTAAGTGGCGCCAATCTAACCTACAGATTTGCTGATTTTTCACGCAATTTTTTAGTGATACGAAAATGCGTATTTGGGATTTGCCAGAAACAGAACAAGATGCAATTTTATTTTTTCAGGAGCGAAATATTTCACCAAAAAAACGAAAATGTCCCAATTCCCATGACATGAAACTTTATTTTGGTGAACGTAAGTTTTGGAAATGCAATTTCAGTCAATGTGCTTATCATGTGGTACTTGGAAAAGACAACTGGTTTGAGGGAAGCAGAATTCCATTTAAAACCTCCAAATCTGTAGCTGCGCTTGGCGTTCAAAAGATAACTGCGTGCGCGTGCGTACAACAAGATTGCTCTTTATTGGCGCAACTGTAGGCAAGGTAGCGTTAATACGTAAGTACCTATATTTATTTTATAAAGGCCAAAGTAGTGAAAACTAATGTATTAATGTATTTTTTTTATGTATGCATCCATATATTCAAAAATTAACTGTCGAAATTATGAGAAAAAATTAACTTTGATTTTAAAATAGCATTCTTGCGAATATATGACAGTTTGGTATGTCGCTCTACGGTCATCTTGTGCACACTTTAGGCTAAACAGACCGGGACCTACAGTTTAACGTGGATTCCGAACCACGAACAAACATCCACGGCACCGCAAGGATTCGAACCTGAAGTCATCGGTACCAACGTCCAGAGCGCTAGCCATCAGGCGGCAATATATGACAGATATTGCCTGTTTTATTTAGTTGATAGTTATGGGTTCGCAGAATAATTAAATTATATTCTGTGATGCGACTAATGATGTGCGCGTATCTTAGGACATCTAATATAACAGGATCTATGCTTCACTTTAATTGAGCTCAGTGACCATCATTAGATACGCACAATTGATAGCAGAGCAAACCAGACTCTCAGTTGAAGTTGTTAGTGCATTTAGTTCAATTTACATCTGCGAATCGGGTATTTTTTTCTTTTTTGTGGTGCAGTACATAATTACGAGTATTTAATTTCTCCTTTCAAAAATAATTGAACGTTTCAAGGCTAAAATGCCAAAAATATTGCTGCCTCGTAATATGTCCGTCTTACTTTTGAAAAAACTTTCAGATTTTGATGAGAGGTAAAAAAAGGATGATGATTCAGCTTCAATTCAATATAAAAATATTTTGAGAGTTGTTTACCATTTATATTGAGAACTAAAGAAATGAGATATTCTTGTAAATGATGGGCTAATCTGGATGCAGGACACTTATCTACGAATTACATTTTGTTATCTATACCATATTTACTGCCGAAAACAAGTTCAATTTTATGAAATTGCTAAAATATATATCCGAATGGAAACAGCATACCTTTTTCTTTCTAATGCAGCTGGCAATTAGACCGGGATCTTTTATGCCATAAGGGCTGCACCGACGTTACTCACTTAGCACTACCCAGGAGGCGCGTGTATCTTGAAGATAAGCCACGGACGCGGAGTAACAATGCCCCCGCAACGCTCTACGATCATGTTAGACCGGGACCTACGGTTTAAAGAGGATTCCGAACCACTACAAACATCCGTGGCACCGCCGGGATTCGAACCCGATACCTGTGGTACCGCTAGCCACTCGGCCATCAGGCCCCAAGGGAAACGATGGGTTCGAACCTCTGCACTCTTAGCAAAGCTCGATCTAGAATAAGGCGCCTTAGACCTCTCGGCCGTCCTGGCTTCGAACGCATAGCAATATATAATAGTAACAGTATATAGCTTTGCTTTAGTTTGGTTTGTCGCTGTACGGTCATCTTGTACGCACTTTGGGCTAAACAGACCGGGACCTGCTGTTTAACGTGCATTCCGAACCACTCCCAAACATCCATGCCACCGCCTGGATTCGAACCTGAAGCCTGGGATACCAAAGGCCAGCGCGCTAGCCAGTTGGCCACCAGGCCGCAATAGTATATTGCAGAATTAGAAACAGCTTAATTGTATATAATAGCAATAATATAATTTTGGTATGTTTTAGTGGATATTAAATTTGTTTATGCTTCATATAGCATTTTGAACAATTGTTTCTAAATGAAGTCCTAGATATATTCATATAGAAGTCCTATATTCTATAAATATAGAAGTCCTATATTCTCCTGGCTATTGAATTTCGTAATTCTTGTAGTAGTCTGATGAATTGCTACATAATATCTTGAATTATTAAACTTTGTATTTGAACAGTATCTTTTGTCACATATAATTAGAAATCCAGGAGTGAATATCAATTTTTAATGTTTTATTTATTTATTTATTAAGAATTTACTTTTCTTTAATGTCGAAAACACTCTTTGCTTAATAAAATGCACCATAGCTATAGAAATGAATTTTTGAAAATATAACAGGAATTTTTGTTTTTAATTTTTAGATTTAAGCTTAGAAATAATTTAATAACCAGAGACCGTTTATCATTAATTTTAATTTTAAGAATAATATTTTTATGTGTATTTATCCAAAAAAATTCCATATTAATTTTTGCTCCATTTAAAAAGATTTCCCTATATGTAATTATCCTTTTTAATACGCTTTTATTAGTTTCACCTGTATGTTTGTTTGTATGTATGTAACCGACTCTTTGGGCTCGATTTTGCCCTACTTTAAGCGATCCGATTTAATTTAAACGTTGTAGACTTGTCAAGGACCGACGACACTAAAATATTTTGATACGTTTATTATCTCATCATGATTAGGATCGCCAGGACGAGGGATTTTATTTCAAGTTTTATTTTTTTTTTCTAATGCAGCTGGCAAACACAGACACCTTGGTGTTAGATGCCTTAAGGCAAGTGCTGCATAGACGTACTCACTTTGCATTACCCAGGGGGGCGTGGAACTTGAAGATAAGCCACGGACGCGGAGCAACAATGCCCCCGCAACGCTCTACGATCTTATTAGACCGGGACCTACTTTTTAAAGTGGATTCCGAACCACTACAAACAACCATGGCACCGCCGGGACTCGAACCTGAAACCTGTGGTACCGAGCGTCAGAGAGCTAGCTACTCGGCCATTCAGGCCCATTTTATTTCAAATTATGAAGAGCAATTTAACCCATGTAGAATGAAAGTACCTAAGACATTCAAATCTGCATAGGACAGTGGCACAGCAGATAACGCGCCGGACCACGGAGCAGGTGACTCCCTGTTCGAATCCTGACTGGCTCGACCTATTCGCATTTAGCCTTTGTTTTACTCACAATTAAATTTTTACAAGAACTATAGTTCCACTCCTCCGTACCGGGACCTCATTTAAATATTATAGTTTAAAAACTCGCTTTTAGAGTTAATCAAAGTAAAAAATTGTTAACATATGAATAAAATGACTGACGAGAAAATGAATGTCACTGTTCTAAAAGCGTGGGGGGCTTTGTATGACATTTTAAAACTAATTCTGCATTTCGGAATGAAAATAGTAAAAAAATTATAACGATTGATGCCGAGCACCCCACGCTTTTAGAACAGTGACATTCATTTTCTCGTCAGTCATTTTATTCTTATGTAAACAATTATTTTTTTACTTTTTAGTTTGATTAACTCTAAAAGGGAGTTTTTTAGTTTTTTTAAACTATAATTTTTTTTACTTACCTCTCTATTACTTTTATATAATTTGTTTTCTTGAGTAAAAGTTTGGATTCTGCAGAGGACATTGATGTGACAATGTGACGAAGTTTTGCATTATGGAAATGTGGCCAAAACCCCAAAACTGTTAGCTTTCAAACAATATTTATGTAATTTACTAATCAAAATTATAGCTTTATTGTACTAGTAGGGCTCTTAGTAACAATATGTTTTTTTTTAAAATGTGTTTAAGTTCCTTGTTTCAGACTTGCTATTATATTAACAGCAAAATTGCTATCAAGTTTATAGCATCATAATGCAAAATGTTATGTATAATGTATGTATTTTGCATTATGCGGACATTATACGTACCATGTATGTACTGTAGCATTTTGCTCA
This sequence comes from Caerostris darwini, assembly GCA_021605075.1. Taxonomy (NCBI): domain Eukaryota; kingdom Metazoa; phylum Arthropoda; class Arachnida; order Araneae; family Araneidae; genus Caerostris; species Caerostris darwini. The sequence goes on from BPLQ01008975.1 coordinate 7,252, forward strand.
AGGAAAGAATTGTGGCATTTTTTCCCTACGTAAGAGGAATATATATTCTTTGACAACTACATAATAACAACCAATCATTGAAATTTGTTAGCAGATAAGCAGTGTTGTGTAGTTATATTACATACAATGAGTGTTTTTTACTAATCAGAGCAACCTGTCACTCAAATCTGAAATCAAATAATCAATGTAAGGGATAATGAGACCTCATGAAATTAGACATTAGAGAGTTTTTGCATAGCGTTTATTTTATCGTCCGATATTTTTCTTCCTAGCGCGCATGCTCATAGGAAACATTGTACCTATTGCGCATGTTTATCTGTACTACTGCCCTATTGAGCTATTCCTATGAGCATGCGCGCTAGGAAGAAAAAAAATATCGGACGATAAAAAAACATTATGCAAAAACTTTCTATTGTCTGTGCGACCTTTATAGATCGAAACAATTACATATGGAATATGGACTACACCATGAGTTGTTGCATCGTGACGGGTGGTAAATCGTGGGCTGAGAAAATGTCTACTCCATGGAGAAATGAGAGACGTCGGCCCTCTTCCTCACTTCGTGACGGATTTTCTTAAAGGGAGGTTTTTGGAGAAGAAAAAAGAGAGTTCCGTAGACCTGGTGAAATAGATTCGACATAGACTCGAGAACTCTGAAAATATTCGTCCTTGGAGTGAACTGCAATTGTGAATCAAATGTAAATATTAAAATTTCATTTTTTTTATAAATAATAAGTTGAAGTAACCCATAGTTGTGTTTATATAATAATGCTTGTAAATAAAAATTAAAGTGTTCCTCTGAACCTGAAAGTGAACTCTAGTTGAAGCCATTACAGGTCCAGCGCAGGCCGAGACGTCACAGTACAATTTCAGCTGTTACTTTATAAATTTATAGCTTTATGCATTGTTCTGAATGATATTAATGTTGCTATATAGAGCATATTTTTCTTAAATATAGCTTTTTTTTTATATTCTTTGCTGATATTTTTCGAAACCATAGAATCCCTATTTTAAAATGAATATATATATATATATTTTGAAACTGATCAATGTCATATCATATCTTTTAGTATATTAATATATTATTACTTTTTTATTTTCTACAGAAGAAAACAAAATCCAAACAAACGGTATTTTTAAAAAATTTAGAAGATTTTAATTCGAAAAATGCATCTTGGATAAATAAGAATAGAGCGACCATTAAAAAAGAACAATTATTTTAACAATGACTTCAGGTACTTTAAAAAATTCTGTATTTAAACCTGCTGGAAATAAAACTATTACATCATATGAATTAAATAATATTTTTTTTTATTTCAAATGTATTGAAGAAATTTAACACATGAAATAAAAAATCTGAATATAAATGCGAAAATGACATGTTTGAATTTTCAATATATTTTCATTTAATCACAATCGTATTCTTCCAGCTTTTACTTTCCCAAACTTCGTGAAGATAAAATAAAAAGAAAAAGTTTTACTTGAATTGCCAAGAACTGCATATTGGATTTTGATATTTCGGATTCTGAGATATTTTTTTGGTCCGGCATGAAAAAGGATCATTTGGTTTCCGATATTTATATGATTTCGGGAAGAAGTGATTTTCTGTCTGTGTAAAACAGACGAAAATCATTTTTTGTTTCTTCTTTTTTGATGTTGCCATTCTGCGGTTGATGAACAGTGGAGGAAATTTCGTTACGCAGTTTGGATGTCTTCGAATGGGAATATGGAATGTTATTCGAGAAAGTTGGGGAAGTAGTTCTGATAACTGGGTTATATAACCATCCCCTATTGATGAAAAATGAAAAAAAAAAAAGCACTTTTTATTTCTTTTACGAAATAGTTTTGTATATGCAAGATTTATTTTATGTTGCAATCAGTTTTACCAACATTCGTCGAAATTGAATTGTTCAAAATCTTTTTATAAGAATAAAAATTGACTTTTAAGAAATTATTGGACGAAGGATTCACGTTTGGAATTTTTTTTTTTTTGAGAAATATTCGTTTTATATTGCAAAAAAACTAAAATTTAGGAATTCCTTTTGCAGGTATCATTTAGTTTTGTTTTGCGTTTTGTACAGGGTGATTATAGTTAAAGCTCCACTTTCAAAATGCTTCAGAAAAACAACACTTCTTTTCGATTCGTCACAGAACTCTCTCACTTTTTCACCAAAAAAAAATAATTTATTAAGGCAATCCGTCAAGAAGGGGATGGGGATCAGCTTCCCTCACTTCTCACTGGAGTAGACATTTCTCAACTCGTGAATATAAACAACATAATCAATTGTAAAGCAAATCAGACGACCACATTTTTCATCTACAGGATGATTATAATTAAAGTCCCACATTCAAAATGGTGTAAAAAAAGAACCACTCGTCACAATGAGTTCAAATTTGAACTGACGATACTTGAAGAAAGGGGAAACGGTACGGCATTAATAAAAGTCAAACAGTGTATTAATTGATGGCGCTGTAAGTGGCATAAAGAAAGTGAATTCGACTACAAGTGATATTTTGAATCGAAATGACAACGTATTTGGCATTAGCCTGTAATGTTTAACGTGGTTGATTGTTTCGGTTTTTGGATGGAAAAAATGGTTCAACGGTTGTGACACTGTGAGTGGAAATCCTATCCACCACGGCAAGGTCATGCCAAATTGAATGGAAAAATCGGTGGAACTATGGTGGTGGAAAATCGGTTTTTTTTAACTTTGTTTTGATGCCATGCAGTGTTTCCTTCTTCAAATATCTTTAGTTCAAATTTGAACTCATTGTGACGAGTGGTTCTTTTTTTACAGCATTTTGAAAGTGGATCTTTAATTATATTCACCCTGTAGATGAAAAATGTGGTCGTATGGTTTGTTTTTTAATTGATTATGTGGATTACATTCTTTGTACTTTTTCTATGATTATTATAAAAATAAAGGTTCTATATATTACATTCTATATATTCTTCGTCCAGTTTTATAATTGATTATGTTGAATATATACATTGTAAATGTTTAAAAGCGATTTTATACCATTTCTAAAGTTTTACTATTAAATTGGAAATTAGATAAATTTTGACTCTTCACAGAGAATTTCGTGTTTCACTCCTATTTATGTAGAAAATGCTACATTAGGGATGTACTATAGATGATAATCCTAACGATAAATCTCCCAGTGTTTTAAAACCACAACTTTAATTTTTTTACTAAAATATATCATCGATTAGCACAATCCCGAGCAATAATAAACAGTCGATTAGCAGAATCATGAGCTTTAATAACCAGCCGATTAGCAGAATTACGAGCTTCAATAAACAATCCTTAAGCATAATCACGAGCTATTATGAATAACCGATTAGCAGAATTACGAGCTTAAATAAACAATCGATTAGCAGAATCTGTAGATCAGAAAATCCTTTAATTATGGTAAAGAAAATTTTCTCCCTTTGTATAAGAAAAAAAAAAATATGCTGCGGATAATTTAGAACGTGTATAAATAAATATTTATCACATTAAGGATAACAAATATAATAAAATAAACAGTTTGTAAGTGATTTTATTGTTATTTTATTTGTTATAATGCTTCTTCTTTAGCCATAAGATCACACATTAAAAATAAATCCTCTTCAAGCTCATACTTTGTTTGGTAAACCATCATAATTTCGATTTTTCGCCTCAGTCTGAAAAAGAATTTTTTTTCACCTTCAATATATCACGAAAACTTTTTCAGTTTCCAAAACAGAAAATATCGAAGTTCAGCCGTTTTCAATTGAAATGGATCGAAAACGCAGGATTATGATAAAACGATATGTACTTTTTCGAGACTCTAAAGCAAAAATTACGACTTTTAAACTTTCCGAAAGGGGAAAAAATAATGCGATATATCGCCGCATACTGTTTCTCCTGTTACCGTAAAGAGATGCCATGAAAAACTCTATAGCACGACACTTTTTCTTCCGGTATGACTTCCGAAGCGGTAATATAAAACTGGAACACGCAATGTTTTTTGACATGTTCTAAAAAATATATTCTGATTTTTCAAGCTCGCTTCAAAAGAACGTCAGAGTTACAGTTAACCATTTTTTTTTTATCACGGTACACCCCGAAAATCTTCTCGACAAAATAAAAATATTCTTTTCAAAAATCTGGCATCAGAGGATCGTATAATATACGGATGTTGCCACAAAAAGGTGGATTTTTCGAAGTTGTATAAATAAAATGAACGTTCTTTTGGAAGTGCTTAAATATGGATGCCAACACAGACTTCTGATATTTTATCACTCGTAGTATATAAATAGGACAACAAAAACCTAATGTTTTAAATTGCTCTTCTTTTATTTCAGTACAATTCGTCTTTTATGATCTATATGTTTAGAATATTAAAAATCTATAATAATATTAAAAACGAAATCCCACCCAAAAGACAATAATGTTATTTATATGTTATAACTTCCTATCCACATATTGACAACAATTCAACATATTTGATAGTTGTTAATATTTGATAAATGATAATTAATATTAATAATAATTAATATCAATTAATATTTTTAACACGAATTCCATCAAAATTTTTTTTAAAGAATTATTTTATAATATTTTTTTATGCGTATACGCGAAACAGAGGTATTTTTTTACAAATTTTGTCTGTTGTTTTCTTATATACTATTCTTTGCTGTTTTTTTCTGCTATTCTTCAGTTGTTTTCTTTTATGTTATTCTTTAGTTGTTTTTATGCTATTTGGCTTTTTATTATATGTTATTCTTTTTTTTTTGTTTTCTTATATGTTATTCTTTATTTGTTTTCTTACATACTGTATTTTATTTGTTTTTATATGCTTTATTTGTTTTCTATTATACTATTCTTTAATTGTTCTCCTATATGCTGTTTATTATATGTTTTTTAAGTTACACTTTGATGGTTTTCTTTTAGTTCAAATATTGGTTATTTTGCCTATTTCCGATATGCCATTATTAGTGATAGCGAAATATCACTTAAGGAAAATATCATGTAGTATAGGATTTTATTAAGCATTCTATCATCTTAAATGATAAAAAAAATTTTAAAGGTTATTATGATCAGCATATTTCGTTCAAAAGCTTTTGTGGATATTTTACAAAATATGATTTTATTAAGTAAAAATGGATTATTTCCTAATTCTATACAACGACCTGTCACATCTGACGGCCATATCTTAATGAAAGCAACTGACAAATAAATGAATTACCCATATCATTACCCACCAAAAAGTATAGGAACAACTCATCTCTAGGCACAGTGATGTGGTGTGGTGTAGTATTAGTGGTTCGGAATCGACTTCAAGTCATAGGTCCTGGTCTCATATGATCGTAGAGCGTCATCGAGACCAATCAGACTCCTTCTTAAGCAAATCATTCCCAAACTGTAAAGGGACAACTTAGCTCTAGGCACAATGATGTGGTGTGGTGTAATAGAAGTAGTAGTATTCCTATGCAATATAAAGAAAACAACTCCTGTATCGAAATACACCAGTAGGTAAAAAGGCTTGTCCCACCATATCTGTTGCGCCAAATATGATGAAGATGAAATGTTTCTTATTATTGCCTGATAACTAAAAGTCTATTAATAAAGTAAAAAATCAAACAGAAAGGATGAGATGAATTTTTTTGTCATGTTTAAATTATGAGATTCCCTAATGTATGCGACCTGATGGGCAATTGGATGCGCATACTACAGGCATGGATGCAGGTATGCGCCATGGATGTTAGTAGTGGTTAGGAATCCACTTTAAACCGTAGGTCCCGGCCTAATAAGACAGTAGAGCGTGTGTCACGGAGCCCAATCAGACTTCTCACACACATCATTCCCAAAGTGTAGAGGGGAAACTCAGCTGAATGCTGTGCTGTGGTGTAGTAGCAATGCAGATAATTTAGAATGTGAATTATCCGCATCATTATTATCTATCATCACATTGTAAACTGTCCGCATTGTATAGACTTAAATATAAATATTAATTTTATTAAGGAAGACATATTAATTTTATATTAAAATAAACAGTTTGTTTTATTGCTATTATATTTGTAACAATGCTTCTTCTTTCGCCATAAGATCACTCATTCAAAATAAATCCTCTTCAAGTCATTATAATTTCAATTTTTCGCCTCAGTCTAAAAAAGAATTTTTTTTTTCATCTTCAATATATCACATAAACTTTTTCAGCTCCCAAACATAAGAACCAAAAACAGAAAATATCGAAGTTCAGCTGCTTTCAATTGAAATGGATCGAAAAAGCAGGATTATGATAAAATTATATGAGCTTTTTTGAGACAGGAACTTATGAGACAGGAACTTACGGCTAAAAGTGGGATTCCAAACTAATATAAACACCCATGGCATCTCTGGGATTCGAATTTGAAACCTGTGATATCGAGTGCCAGATAGCTAGACACTCGCCCATCAGGTCCAATGAATGCATAACATAAATTGCGATGGTATTATGTAACTATTCCCTCGAGGCATCCCTGGGTAATGTTGAATTTGCTACGTATCTGCAATTTCATTGGCCATTGCTGTATGGACAAAGTGTCTGGTACCTGAAAATGCGTTTCTTTATACTTATTACCTCATTTTTTGAAGGGCCTCATGGCCTCATGGCTGGCGCTCGGTAGCACAGATTTCGGGTTCGAGTCCCGGAGGTGCCATGGATGTGTGTAGGGGTTCGGAATCCCTTTTAAACTGTAGATCTATCAGGATCGTAGAGCGTTGCGGGGGTAGTGCGACTCGTGTCCGTAATCTATCTTCAAGCTACACTTGACCGCTGGATAGTGTTCAATGAGTAACAGCAGTGCAGCCTTTGCTTATGACATGAAGATTAACTGTCTCTGTATTGCCAGCTGCATTAGAACATAAGATGAGATTTTTGACTTGCAAAATGAGTTAATATTTTACAAGTCAAAAACCTCATCATCATTATGGGCGCAACAGCCCAGTGTGGGCCAAGGCCGTCTACCTATTGGTAGATTTCGAGACGAGAGATGTTTTTCTTTTTACGGGGTAGGATTGTCAGCTCTACGCCCAACAGTCATAGGAGACCGGGTGGTACGGCTTAAAGTGGATACCGAACCACTACAAACATCCATGATACCACCAGGATTCGAACCCGAAACCTGTGTTACCGAGCGTCAGAGCGCTAGCCACTCAGCCAAGAGGCCATTAAAAAAATGAGGTAATAATTGTAAAGAAATGTATTTTTAAGTACCAGGCACTTTGTCTAGACAGCAATGGCCAATGAAATTGCAGATACGTAGCAAATTCAACATTACCCAGGGGGTGTCTCGAGGGAATAGTTACATGATACCATCGCAATTTATGTTATGCCACTCGGCCATTCAGGCCCCCAAAAATCTCATATCAGAACAATGTTGTATTCACAGGGTGAAATATCAGTGTTGAGAACACGTTTCCTTTGAGCATGCGCAGAAAATCCAGCTTTTACTGCCACGTCACATTCGTCGCGAAGTCGTCAGTCATTGGTGGGGAAAAATATGCATGCAAATGTGTTGGGAAAAAAATCTTCTTAAGAGTAAATTGAATCCGTTTTATTTTATGAATGGGTTTCTCTCCCATTTCGAGAATATGCGTAAAGATATATCTTGATGGCGAGTTTGCTTTGATGGCCTTTTGAAGATAGGACGTCATTTCTTTTTATTTGGGACTTTTGTATTGTCAGGAATGCAATAAAGACAGTTTTGATATTTGATCCCACATTCAAATGAGAAATATAGGGAATTTTTTTTTCATTTCTTTAAATTGAAATTTTTTTTATGTATTGGTTGACCTGTTTTCTTTTAAGTTTGTTTCTTAAAGTTTAATTTGTGTTCGCATGGGTGTTATTTTCTGAGTGTGTATAAAATAGATTTTATGAGCAATAGGAAGTGTTTACATGAGACTTCAAAAAAGCTTAAAATGATTTTCATTTTAATTCAAAATTTTAATGAAGTGTAAAAATTTTAAATGCAATAAATTAACAATAATGTATAATAATAAATTAATATAATTTTAGTACAAATAACTTATAAAAAAAATTTATATTTTTTAAGCCTAACATCATTTATACTTAGATAGTTATCCTGCATTTTAATGACGATTTTGATGACAAATTTGACGAAAATAGCTAATGCCGCCTGTCGCTCGATACCGCAGGCTTCGGGTTCGAGTCCCGGCGGTACCATGGACGTTTGTAGTGGTGCGGAATCCATGTTAAACCGCAGGTCCTGGTTTAACAGAATCGTAGAGCGTTGCGGAGGTATTGTTACTCCTCGCCCGTAGCTTATCTTCAAGCTACACGCACCTAGTGGGTAGTGCTAAGTGAGTAATGTCGGTGCAGCGCTTACCTTAATGCATAAAAAACAATTATCTAAGCGTTTGTCAGCTGCATTAGAACAAAAGAAAATTGACGAAATTCAAATTTAGATATACCAATCCTCCTTGTATATTAATGATGTTAATGTTTGATTATAAACGTTAAAAATAAAAGTAATATTTTTAATTTTCAAAACTATTATTAAAATTTTTACTTAATTTGCTTTTGCAAATAAAATTCTTTTATCACTTATCCTTGGTTATTAAATTAATTAGAACATGTATAGGGTGATTATAATTAAAGTCCCATTTTCAAAATGCTGTAAAAAAAGAAACACTCCTCACAATGAGTTCAAATTTGAACTGAAGATTTTTGAAGAACGAGGAAACGGTATGGCATCAAAAAAACAGTTCCACCAATTTTTCCCATCCAATTTGGTATGTCCTTGCCGTAGTGGATGGGCTTTCCACTAACAGTGTCCCAACTGTTGAATGACTTGGAAGTAATTTTTTCCGTCAAAAAAAAAAAAAAATAAAAAAAAAAACGAAACAATCAAGCACATTGAACACTACAGTTGGCCTAATGTGCAACTCAAGCCAAATACGTTGTCATTTCGATTCAAAATATCACTTACAGTGAAATATATATAAGTGAATGTAGTGAATTAAATGAAATATATATAAGTAAATTTTTCCATCATTAATTTAGTATTTTTGAAAATTATTAATGTGTTATTTTATTCTACTTAGATGTGAACGAATTTTGTTCGCATTAAATATCGAACAACACATTTTAACCTTTTAAAAGAATACTGATTTAAAAAAAACAGACGATAACAAAAGCAGAACAGATAATTGGCAAGAAACTGAAAATAAATAATTAATAAAGATTATTGATGTTAATGTTTAATTGTTTTAATTATAAACATTCAAAATAAAAGTAACATTGTTATTTTCTCAAACCTATTTTTAAAATTTTTATTTAATTACTATGCTTTTGCAAATAAAATTTTTATAGCACTAATCCTTCACATATTAAATTAATTAGAACATCTATATAGGTGAATTTTCCATCATGAATTTATTACTTTTGAAAATCATTAATTCATTATTTTTGAAAATCGTTAATTTATTATTTTTGAAAATAATTAATTCATTATTTTTTAAAATTATTAATTTATCGTTTTTGAAAATTATTATTTTTGAAAATCGTTAATTTATTATTTTTGAAAATCTTAATTTATTATTTTTGAAAATAATTAATTTATTATTTTTAAAAATTATTAATTTATTGTTTTTGAAAATTATTACTTTTGAAAATCATTAATTTATTATTTTTGAAAATCATTATTTTATTATATTTTCGAATCATTAATTTATTATTTTTGATAATCGTTAATATATTATTTTTTAAAATCACTAATTTATTATTTTATTTTAGTTTGACGCGAACGATTTTTGTCAGCATTAAATATCGAACAACGCATCTTTTAAAAGAACACTGATTTAAAAAAAAAAAACAGACGTTAGAAAAAACAGAACAGGCCAATTTGAAAAAAATAAAGAATTAATAAATATTAATGATGTTAATGTTTAATTATTTTCATTATAAACATTCAAAATAAAACTGCTATTTTTAATTTTTCGAACCAATTTTTAAATTTCTTATTTAAATACTATGCTTCTGCAAATAAAATTTTTTATTGCACTTATCCTTCGCATATTAAATTAATAGGAATATCTATATAGGTGAAATTTTCCATCATTAATTTATTATTTTTTAAAATGATTGATTTATTAGTTTTAAAAATAATTAATTTATTATTTTAGAAAATAATTAATTTATTATTTTTGAAAATAATGAATTTATAATTTTTGAAAATTATTAATTTATTTGTTTTGAAAATCAGTAATCATTTTTGAAAATCGTTAATTTATTATTTTTAAAAATATTTTATTCATTTTTTCCAAAATCATTAGTTTATTATTTTTGAAAATTATTAATTTATAATCTTTGGAAATTGTTAATTTATTATTTTTGAAAATTATTAATTTATTATTTTTGAAACTCATTAGTTTATTATTTTTGAAAATCATTAATTTATTATTTTATTTTAGTTTGGCGCGAACGGTTTTTTTCAGCATTAAATATCGAACGACACATCTTTTAAAAGAACACTGATTTAAAAAAAAAAAAAAAGTCAGACGACAACAAAAACAGAAGAGAGCTAATTTACAAGAAACCGAAAATAAAACAAAAGGGCAGACGAAACGAGAAGCAAAAGAGTGTGCTTTCTGAAATAGAAGGGTCAATATTTGGAAAAGTAAAGTTTTCTCGCCTTTTCAAATCTTTTCTTTTTTTTCTTTTCCCTCTCTCTTTCTTCTCCAAATATTGATTTAGAAATTTCCGGGTCGGTGGTTCTCGGTGTAATAATTTCACTCTCCAGATCTGTCTTGAATTTCAAGTGAGGTGATTTATCTTTTGGCAGGGACAACTCAACTCTCCACTGACGTCTTAAGCATGGCGCGGAATAAAACTGTAACTCTTTGCCGGATAATCGAATTTGTTCTTTGGACTTTGTTTCTGATCTTAGAAAAAAATAAAATAAATAAAGTAAATAAAAGTAATTTCTAAATTGATCAATCCCTTCTGGGAGTATCGAATTTCGCCGCAAATTTCTGGACTTGCTGTGTCTAGATGTCAACATAGAGGATTAAAAAATAAATTCTGAAACATTTATGTTGTTGTTTTGTTTTGTCTTAAAAAAAGTTGTGACAAATAATTAGCTTTCATATATTTTACGTGTAATTCATAGCAATTTCCATTAATGTTTTAATGTCAAGTCAAATAATTATACAATTTCCATTAATGTTCTCATATCAACTCAAATAATTATATAGTTTACATTCTGTTTTCATATCAACACAAATAATTATACAACTTCCATTAATGTTTT
>BPLQ01008975.1:18545-49101 GCA_021605075.1 Caerostris darwini
TATCAACACAAATAATTATACAACTTCCATTAATGTTTTCATATCAAGTCATATAATTATACAAACTTCCATTAATGTTTTCATATCAACACAAATAATTATACAACTTCCATTAATGTTTTCATATCAACACAAATAATTATACAACTTCCATTAATGTTTTCATATCAACACAAATAATTATACAACTTCCATTAATGTTTTCATATCAACACAAATAATTATACAACTTCCATTAATGTTTTCATATCAACACAAATAATTATACAACTTCCATTAATGTTTTCATATCAACACAAATAATTATACAACTTCCATTAATGTTTTCATATCAACACAAATAATTATACAACTTCCATTAATGTTTTCATATCAACACAAATAATTATACAACTTCCATTAATGTTTTCATATCAACACAAATAATTATACAACTTCCATTAATGTTTTCATATCAACACAAATAATTATACAACTTCCATTAATGTTTTCATATCAACACAAATAATTATACAACTTCCATTAATGTTTTCATATCAACACAAATAATTATACAACTTCCATTAATGTTTTCATATCAACACAAATAATTATACAACTTCCATTAATGTTTTCATATCAACACAAATAATTATACAACTTCCATTAATGTTTTCATATCAACACAAATAATTATACAACTTCCATTAATGTTTTCATATCAACACAAATAATTATACAACTTCCATTAATGTTTTCATATCAACACAAATAATTATACAACTTCCATTAATGTTTTCATATCAACACAAATAATTATACAACTTCCATTAATGTTTTCATATCAACACAAATAATTATACAACTTCCATTAATGTTTTCATATCAACACAAATAATTATACAACTTCCATTAATGTTTTCATATCAAGTCATATAATTATACAATATCCTTAAGTTCGTTACATTTATGGATGGGGGTTTGAATGACCGAGTGTCTGGCGCTAGGTGTCGCAGGCTACGGGTTCGACTCCACGCGGTGCCATGGATGTTTGTAGTGGTCCTGATTCCACTTTAAGCCGTGGGTCCCAGTCTCATATGACCGTGAAGCGTCACAGAGCCTTAACAGGTTTCTCATCCACATCATTCCTAAACTGTAAAACTCAGCTCTAGGAACAGTGATGTGGTGTAGTAGTAAGTTAATATCTACATTGATTTACTCATCTTTGACATTTCAATAAGAAAGGAAATTAATTTCATAACAATTACAGCATGACTAGTAGATCACTAGCAGCGTGTGCCGCTGGTGAGCATTAGAGCTAACGTTCAATCCGCTGGCTGTTTTGTTCAAAAATCTAGACTCTACGACGTTTGTGATGTTCAGCATTTGCCTTGTTAGTCGAACTACCTAGTGGGAGGTTTCCGGACTTTAGTCACCCTAAAGGTCCTCCCGGAAGGCACTGCGATTCTTCTTCAGCGACATGGAGTCAAGTCAGACTTCTATCTACGGGAACTCCATCACAACAGAAGCTGACCCTTGGTCCCTCCTTCCATGAGGCATATGACAACAACAACAATTGCAATTTATTTTTTTAATTAAATGCAAGTATTAGGTTATGGTTAAATATAATTTTATTTCGAGTACCGGTGGTGCCGAGGATGTTTGTAATGGTTCGGAATCCACTTGAAACCGTAGGTCCGGGTCTAATATGAATACTACTACTACTTCCACACCACACCACATCACTGTGCCTAGAGCTGAGTTGCTCCTTTACTGTTTGGGAATGATGTGGGTGAGAAGTCTGACTGGGTTCTGCGACGCTCTACAGTCATATGAGACCGAGACCTACGGCTTAAAGTGGATTCCGAACCACTCCAAATATCCATGGCACCGCAAGGACTCGAACCCTAAATCTGTGGTACCGAGAGCCAGAGAGCTGGACACTCAGCCATTCAGGCCTCAAAGCAGTTGTCTGTCAAGGGATGGGATGACCGCTGCTAGAGGAAAAAGAGCATGATAAATCCGTATATCAGAAAATCCTTCAATTATGGTAAAGATATGGTCTTTCCACCTTTCTCATATTTGGTGGTGCAAGCAACCGCCATCTGTAGAGCGGCTAACGGAGGATTAGTCTAAAAAAAGCTGTATTGTCATGCAAGAAAAAAGTCCAATGCGGATTATTTGGGGGCCTGATGGCCGAGTGACTAGCGCTCTGGCTCTGAGTACCGCAGGTTTCAAATTCCTATCCCGGCTGTGCCATGGATGTTAGTAATGTTTCGAAATCATTTTTAGCCGTATGTCCCTGTCTCATATGACTGGAGAGCATCAGAGAGATCAATCAGAATTCTCACCCACATCATTCCTAAAGGAGAGAGAGGCAACTCAGCTCTAGTCACCGTGACGTGGTGGTGTGTTATGCTGTAGTAGCGCGGATAATTTAGAAAGTGATGCTATTATCCCGTTATAAATTATCCGTATTGTATACACTTAAATATAAATATTAATTATATTGAAGTTAACAAATATATTAAAATAAACATTTTATAATTGATTTTATTGTTATTTTATTTGTTGCAAAGTTTCTTCTTTAGACATAAGATCACACATTCAAAATAAATCCTCTTCAAGCCATCATAATTTCAATTTTTCGGCTCAGTCTGAAAAAGAATTTTTTTTGTCTTCAATATATCACATAAACTTTTTCAGCTCCCAAACATAAAAACCAAAAACAGAAAATATTGAAGTTCAGCTGCTTTCAATTGAAATGGATTGAAAACTCAGAATTGTGATAAAGTGATATGTGCTTTTTCAAGACTCAGAGCAAAAATTACGACTTTTAAACTTTCCGAAAGTGGACAAAAATAATGCGATATATCGCCACATACTGTTTTCCCTGTTGCCGTAAAGAGAAGACACGAAAAACTCTATAGCACGACGATTTTTCTTCCGGTATTACTTCCGAAGCAGTAGTATTAAACAGGAACACGCAATGTTTTTTGACATATTCCAAAAATATATTACGATTTTTCAAGCTCGCTTCAAAAGAACGTCACGGTTACAGTTAACCATTTTCTTTTTTATCACGGTACATACTGAAAATCTCCTCGACAAAATAAAAATATTCTTTTCAAAAATCTGGCATCAGAGGATCGTATAATAGACGGATGTTGCCACAAAAAGGTGGATTTTTTCGAAGTTGTATAAATAAAATGAATGTTTTTTTGGAAGTGCTTGAATATGGATGCCAACGCCGGCTTCTGATATTTTATCATTCGTAGTCTATAAATAGGACAACAAAAACCTAATATTTTAAATTGTTGTTCGTTTATTAACTATATTTTTAGAATATTAAAAAAATAAATAATATTAAAAACGTAATCCCATCCAAAAAGCCAATAATAATATTTATATGTTTTAACTTACACATACATATTGATACCAATTCTACATATTTGATAGTTTTAAAAAATGGTGATTAAAATATGTTCTTTATACACTATTAAAAGTATATTCAGAGTTTCCTGAAATATTACAAATATCAATTAATATTTTTAAGACAAATTCCACTAAAAATTTATTAAAAAAAATTTATAAAAATATTATAAAATTTTTTTTTTTATGTGCATAGCAATGCTAAAAATTGAGCGACTTTGAATTTCTGCCGTTTTCTGTTATATTATTCTTTGTTGTTATATTTCCCTAGTATTCTTCATTTGCTTTCTTAAATGCTATTGTTCAATTGTTTTCTTCTATACTATTCTTTATTTTTTTCCTGTATGCTATTCTTTATTTGTTTCTATGCTATTCTTTTTTTTTGTTTTCTTATATGTTATTCTTTATTTGTTTTGTTATATACCATATTTTATTTGTTTTCTTTTACTCTGTTCTTTTTCTGTTTTCCTGTACGCTATTCTTTATTTGTTTTCGTATATGCAATTCTTCATTAGTTTTCTTTTACGTTATTCTTTGTTTTCTTATATACTATATTTTATTTGCTTTCTATTACTCTGTTCTTTTTTTGTTTTCCTGTACGCTATTCTTTATTTGTTTTCGTATATGCAATTCTTCATTAGTTTTCTTTTACGTTATTCTTTGCTTTCTTATATACTATATTTTATTTGCTTTCTATTACTCTGTTCTTTTTTTGTTTTCCTGTACGCTATTCTTTATTTGTTTTCGTATATGCAATTCTTCATTAGTTTTCTTTTACGTTATTCTTTTTTTTCTTATATACTATACTTTATTTGCTTTCTATTACTCTGTTCTTTTTTTGTTTTCCTGTACGCTATTCTTTATTTGTTTTCGTATATGCAATTCTTCATTAGTTTTCTTTTACGTTATTCTTTGTTTTCTTATATACTATACTTTATTTGCTTTCTATTACTCTGTTCTTTTTTTGTTTTCCTGTACGCTATTCTTTATTTGTTTTCGTATATGCAATTCTTCATTAGTTTTCTTTTACGATATTCTTTTGTTTTCTTATATACTATATTTTATTTGCTTTCTATTACTCTGTTCTTTTTTGTTTTCCTGTACGCTATTCTTTATTTGTTTTCGTATATGCAATTCTTCATTAGTTTTCTTTTACGATATTCTTTGTTTTCTTATATACTATATTTTATTTGCTTTCTATTACTCTGTTCTTTTTTGTTTTCCCTGTACGCTATTCTTTATTTGTTTTCGTATATGCAATTCTTCATTAGTTTTCTTTTACGTTATTCTTTGTTTTCTTATATATTATATTTTATTTGCTTTCTATTACTCTGTTCTTTTTTTGTTTTCCTGTACGCTATTCTTTATTTGTTTTCGTATATGCAATTCTTCATTAGTTTTCTTTTACGTTATTCTTTGTTTTCTTATATACTATATTTTATTTGCTTTCTATTACTCTGTTCTTTTTTGTTTTCCTGTACGCTATTCTTTATTTGTTTTCGTATATGCAATTCTTCATTAGTTTTCTTTTACGATATTCTTTGTTTTCTTATATACTATATTTTATTTGCTTTCTATTACTCTGTTCTTTTTTTGTTTTCCTGTACGCTATTCTTTATTTGTTTTCGTATATGCAATTCTTCATTAGTTTTCTTTTACGTTATTCTTTGTTTTCTTATATATTATATTTTATTTGCTTTCTATTACTCTGTTCTTTTTTTGTTTTCCTGTACGCTATTCTTTATTTGTTTTCGTATATGCAATTCTTCATTAGTTTTCTTTTACGTTATTCTTTGTTTTCTTATATACTATATTTTATATGCTTTCTATTACTCTGTTCTTTTTTTGTTTTCCTGTACGCTATTCTTTATTTGTTTTCGTATATGCAATTCTTCATTAGTTTTCTTTTACGTTATTCTTTGTTTTCTTATATACTATATTTTATTTGCTTTCTATTACTGTGTTCTTTTTTTGTTTTCCTGTACGCTATTCTTTATTTGTTTTCGTATATGCAATTCTTCATTAGTTTTCTTTTACGTTATTCTTTGTTTTCTTATATACTATATTTTATTTGCTTTCTATTACTCTGTTCTTTTTTTTGTTTTCCTGTACGCTATTCTTTATTTGTTTTCGTATATGCAATTCTTCATTAGTTTTCTTTTACGTTATTCTTTGTTTTCTTATATACTATATTTTATATGCTTTCTATTACTCTGTTCTTTTTTTTTTCCCTGTACGCTATTCTTTATTTGTTTTCGTATATGCAATTCTTCATTAGTTTTCTTTTACGTTATTCTTTGTTTTCTTATATACTATATTTTATATGCTTTCTATTACTCTGTTCTTTTTTTGTTTTCCTGTACGCTATTCTTTATTTGTTTTCGTATATGCAATTCTTCATTAGTTTTCTTTTACGTTATTCTTTGTTTTCTTATATACTATATTTTATTTGCTTTCTTATACACTATTTTTTTGTTTTCTTTTTCTTATTTGTTTTCTATTCTTTATTTTATCTGTTACGTTATTCTTTGCTTTCTTATACACTATTTTTTTTCTTTTCTTATATGCTATTCTTTATTTGTTTTTGTTCTTTTACGTTTTACTTTATTTGTTTTCCTTTAGTTCAAACATTGGTTATTTTGTCTATTTACGATATGTTTTTTAATTATTTATCTTATTAATAATGCCATTATTTGTGATAGTGAAAGATCTCTTAAAAAATATCTTTTAGTATGGGATTTCATTAAGCATTCTATCTTCTTGAATGTTAAAATTTTTTTAAAGGTTATCATGTTGAGCCTGTTTCGTTCAAACGCTTTTGTGGATATTTTTCAAAATATAATTTATTTAGTAAAAATGGATTATTTACTAATTATATACAACAGCCTGCCATATCTGATAGCCATTTATTAATGAAAGCAATTGACAAATAGATGAATTATAAATATGAAAGATATTTTAAATATTTTTTCCCTTACTTTAACGTCAAAAGCGTCAGTATAATAATATTATATTAAAAATGGCTATTGATAAAATTTTTAAAACCAATTGATGTCTTCAAGACTTGAAAAGAAATTTAGGATATATTAAAAATGGTAGATTTTTATGCATATTTTTAAAATAAAGTTTTTAAAAAGAGGGGAAAATTTTCAATTTTCATTTCTCATAGTAATTTTTTAATCGATTTATGAAATGTAGCGTAACTGTTTGAAAATAATTCTGACAGCTGCCAAACAACATAAATAATGACTATGTTCTCATGACGAAGAAAGTGAAAAAGAAGAGAACTGATTCCTTTCAAAAACTATTAAAAGATAACAACAGCAGCACCAGGCGGAACATTTGGTACTTTTAAAAAATAATAATCCTTCTTTCAACAAAGCTTGTTTCGGATAAGTTATTATCGACATCTTTTTATTTTATTTTCCTGAGGGAAAAGTTTTGAAACAAATTATGGAAGCAGGCAGAACGTTGTGCCCTTCGAATAAAATATTCATTTTTCGATAAATGTCAGCCCTTTATCGATGAAAACTGTTTTTTAGCAGCACAAAATGTCTGTTTTTAGCACAAGTGTTTATTATAACATTATTTATAAACAGTTGGGATATTTACAATAGTGGATGTGTTCATGTTCAATAGTATACAAAAGTTTTTAAGTTTCGAGTTAAATTGAAAAAGGGAGATTTATTTTTTTTTGCTTTGCACAAAGATACACAAACTTGTGAAGGCATAGGGACCACATGTGATCACTACTACTAATACACCACACCACACCACATCACTGTGCATTGAGCTGAGTTGCCCCTATACAGTTTGGGAATGATGTGGTTAGCATGTGATCCCTACTACTACTGCACCATGCGACATCTCTGTGTCTAGAGCTGAGTTACCCCTATACAGTTTGGGAATGATGTGGTTATCATGTGATCCCTTCTACTAATGCACCATGCCGCATCACTGTGCCTAGAGCTGAGTTGCCCTAAACTGTTTGGGAATGATGTGTGTAGCATGTGACTCCTACTACTACTGCACCATGCGACATCACTGTGTCTAGAGCTGAGTTGCCCCTATACAGTTTGGGAATGATGTGGTTAGCATGTGATCCCTTCTACTAATGCACCATGCCGCATCACTGTGCCTAGAGCTGAGTTGCCCTAAACTGTTTGGGAATGATGTGTGTAGCATGTGACTCCTACTACTACTGCACCATGCGACATCACTGTGTCTAGAGCTGAGTTGCCCTATAATGCACCATGTTTGGGAAAACTGTTTGGGATGTGTGTGTGTAGCATGTGACCATCTCTAGAGCTGACTACAGTTTGGGAATGATGTGTGTAGCATGTGATCTGTACTACTACTGCACCATGCGACATTACTGTGTCTAGAGCTGAGTTGCCTCTATACAGTTTGGGAATGATGTGCGTAAAAATAAGTTTAAATGGCCTTGGTAACGCTCGTACAGACATATAAGACCGGGATCTACGGCTTAAATTGGATTCCGAACCAATACGAACACCACCCGTATTCGAACCCAGAAACTATTGCACAGAGCGCCAGAGCGCTAGACATTCGGCCATTCAGACCTCCAGGAAATCTGTCAAGGGATGGGATGACCGCTGCCAGAGGAACAGGAGCACCATAAATCTGTAGATCAGAAAATCTTTCAATTATGCTAAACAAATGAGATTTCAGCCTTTGCCATTCTTGGTGGTGCAAGTAACGGCCATCGGTAGAACGCCTAACGGAGGATTAGTCTAAAAAAAGCTGTATTGTCAGACAAGAAAAAAATGCAATGCGGATTATTTGGGGGCTGTTGGCCCAGTGGCTGGCGCTCTGGCGCTCGGTGTCCCTGTTTTTGTGTTAGTATCCCAGCGGTGCCATGGTGTTTGGTAGTGGCTCGGAATTCACTTTAAGCCGTAGGTCCCAGTCTTATACGACTATAAGAGTATCACGGAGCCCAATCAGTCTTCTCACCCACATCATCCCCAAACTGTAAAGGGAAAACTCAGCTCCAGGCATAGTGATGTGGTAACGTGTAGTAGTAGTGCAGATAATTTAGAATGGGATGATATCATCACATTGTAAACTATCCACATTGAATATACTTAAATATAATTATTAATTATATTAAGGAGGACAAATATATTAAACTAAACAGTTTGTAATTGATTTTATTACTATTTTATTTATTGCAATGCTTCCCCTTTAGCCATAAGATCAAATATTTAAAATAAATCCTCTTAAAACCATCATAATTTCAATTTTTTGCCTCGGTCTGAAAAAGAATTTTTTTTTATCTTCAATATAGCGCCTAAACTTTTTCAGTTCCCAAACATAAAAACCAAAACAGAAAATATCGAAGTTCAGCTTTTTCAACTGAAATGGATTGAAAACGCAGGATTATGATAAAATGATATGCGCTTTTTCGAGACTCAAAAGCAAAAATTACGACTTTTAAACTTTCCGAAAGTGGACAAAAATAATGCGATATATCGCCACATACTGTTTCTCCTGCTCCCGTGAAGAGAAGGTACCAAAACTCTACACCACGACAATTTTTCTTCCGGTATTACTTCCGAAGCAGTAATATTAAACAGGAACACGCAATGTTTTTTGACATATTCCAAAAATATATTCCGATTTTTCAAGCTCGCTTCAAAAGAACTTCACGGTTACAGTTAACCATTTTCTTTTTTATCAGGGTACATACTGAAAATCTCCTCGACAAAATAAAAATATTCTTTTCAAAAATCTGGTATCAGAGGATCGTATAATAGACGGATGTTGCCACAAAAAGGTGGATTTTTCGAAGTTGTATAAATAAAATGAATGTTTTTTTGGAAGTGCTTAAATATGGATGCCAACACAGACTTCTGATATTTTGTCACTCATAGTATATAAATAGGACAACAAAAACCTAATATTTTAAATTATTTTAGTACAATTCGTCCTTTATTAATTATATATTTAGAACATTAAAAATTTAAAATAATATTAAAAACGGAATCCGAACCAAAAAGACAATAATAATATTTATATGTTATACTTTATATTTACATAATTATATGTTGTACTTTATATTTACATAATTATATGTTATACTTTATATTTACATAACTATATATTATACTTTATATTTACATTGGTACATCATTAATAGCTAATTTAAATGGTGATTAAAATATATTTTTTAATACTTTTTCACATTTATGCAATATTAAAACCAAATTCAGAGTTTCTTGAAATATTATAAATATCATGGAACACTTTTAAGACGAATTACAATAAAAAATTTATTTAAAAAAATTATTTTATAATATTTTATGACGTGTATAGTAATGCAAAAAAAAAATGAGTCATTTTGAATTTTTGGAAAAACGATTCTTAAAATATTACTAAATATTACAGAATTGTTTTCTGAATATTTGTCATAACATTTTCTTAAGATTAATATTTAATTCATTTCCAAAATGTTTTTAAAAGACAATAACTTAAAATAGACTTTTAGTTGAAATTTTTTCACAAACAGAGTTAACAACCCAAATGAGAATTTTTTTTAACAATTAAATGCCAAATTTATGTAAATTGTGTATGTGAATACTTCATAATTTCTTATAAAACGAGAGAAAAATGATCTTTTAAAATCGATCTTTTTAAATTAAAAAAATTTGAATTCAATTTTGCACGAAAATTTGATTTTCTAGTCTTACTTTATTTTATATCTTTACTTAAAAATGATCAACATTTTTGCATTAGTTTTTTTGAAAAGTATTATATATAAAAAGTATTTACTTTTTCAATCAAATTATTTGATAGCGAGTTTCATATTTAATATCTGTATTTCCCAGCAAAAAAAAAAATTTTTTTTTTAGTAATTTTGTTTATTGTTTTTTAATATGCTATTCTTATTGTTGTTTTCTTGCTATTCTTCATTTTCTTTTTTATATGATATTGTTTATTTGTTTTCTTTTATATTATTTATTTTGTCCTCTATACTATTCTTTAATGTTTTTTTATACGCTATTCTTTATTAGTTTTCTTATACGTTATTCTTTATTTGTTTTCTTATATACTATTCTGCATTAGGGAATATTATATTCTTTTATATTATTCTTTATTGGTTTTCTATATACTATATCTTATTTATTTCTCCTTTGATGCTACATTTTATTTGCTTTCGTATACATTGTATTTTATTTGGTTTCTCACATACAACTATTTTTTTTTTTTTTTTTTACATTATATTTTTGTTTTCTTATATGCTATATTGATTTCTTACTTGCTATTTGTTTTTTTACGTTACACTTTATTTGTTTCCTTATATGCTATTCTTTATTTGTTTTTACTTTATATTTTATTTATTTTCTGGTATACAATTTTTTATTAAGATTTCTATATGCTATTCTTTATTTGTTTATTTACGTTACATATACAGAATATATATGTTTTCTATTAATTCAGATATTGGTTATTTCGTCTATTTACGATTTGTATTCAATTTTTATTATTTGTTTCTTATACACTAGTTTTTATTTGTTTTCTTAAATGCTATTCTTTATTTGTTTTCTTATACGCTATTCTTTGTTTTATTATACACTATTCTTTGTTTATTTACGTTATACTCTATTTGCTTTCTTTAATTTCAAATGTTGGTTATTTCGTCTATTTACGATTTGTTTTCACTTTTTTATTTGTTTTCTTATACACTTTTTATTTGTTTTTTTTATATGTTATACTTTATTTTTTTTTCTATTTTATTGGTTTTCATTTAGTTCAAATGTTGTTTGTTTTGTCTATTTATGATATGTTTTTAATTATTTATCTTATTAATATTGCCCTTTTTAGTAATAGTGAAATGTCACTTAACAAAAATGTCATATAGTATTTGATTTTATTAAGCATTCTATTTTCTTAAATGATAAAAAAATTGTAAAGGTTATTATGCTGAGCCTGTTTGATATTTTTCAAAATATAATTTTATTAAGTAAACATGGATTATTTCCTAATTCTATACAACGGCCTGTCATACTTGATAGCCATATATTAATGAAAACAATTGATAAATAAATGAATTATAAGTATGTAAACCATTTTAAATATTTTTTCCCTTACTTTAAAGTGAAAAACGTCCAAAACGTCAGTATACTAATACTATATTAAAAATGGTTATTGATAAATTTTTTTAAAACCAACTGATGTCTTTCAGACTTCAATGAAAATTTAGAATATAATAAAAATGGTCGATTTTTATGCATATTTTTAAAATAAAGTTTTTAGAAAGAGGGGAAATATTTTCAATTTTGTCATTTCTCATGGTATTATTTTTTTGTCGTATTTAATCGATTCATGAAATGTAGCGTAACTATTTGAAAATAATTCTGACAGCTGTCAAACGACATAAATAATGACTACGTTCTCATGACGAAGAAAGTGAAAAAAAAAGAGAACTGATTCCTTTCAAAAACTATTAAAAGATAACAACAGCAGCACCAGGCGGAACATTTGGTATTTAAAAAAAATAATAATCCTTCTTTCAACAAAACTTGTTTCAGATAAGTTATTATCGACATATTTTTTTATTTTTGTGAGGGAAAAGTTTTTGAAACAAATTTTGAAAGTAGGCAGAGCGTTGTGTGGTTCGAATAAAATATTCATTTTCGATAAGTGTCAGCTCTGTATCGATTATAACTTTCTTTTAAGAGCACATAATGTCTGTCTTTAGCACAAGTGTTTATTACGACAATATTTATAAACAGTTTTGATATTTACAATAATGGATATGTTCATGCTCAATAGTATAAAAAAATTGGAAAATTTCTCTTTTGGGACGTAAGTGTTTTAAAAATCTGTTATTGATTCTGATGTTTCAAAAATGTGTTCTAATTCAATATTCCACTGTAAGTCAACTAGTTCCATTTTGAGATATTCTGGGACCGACTCGATTTCAGCATCAAAGGAAGAGGAATATATTTCAAACAGTTTGCTGTATTTGTCTAACTTTAAATTACTGAATTGGCTTTCAAAATCAGCTGTAAGTTTTCTTATTTCTTTTGCATATTTGATGTGACTTTGAATATAGAGATATACACATAATATATTTTTTAACACATTGGTTTTGACTACTTTAGCCATTATAAAATAAATATATTTTGTAGAAGTGTGATACATCTCACCGGTCAGAAATATATTCAAGGTGGGCAGCGGATTGGCCAGCCCTGGTTTAAATATTGGTTATTTTGTCTATTTACGATTTGTTTCCAATTTTTTTATTTGTTTTCTTTTATGCTATTCAGTTAAGTTTCAGGTAACTTATTATCGACATTCTTTTTTTTATTTTCCTGAAGGAAAAGTTTTGAAACACATTTTGAAGATATTCATTTTCGATAAATGTTAGCTCTTTATCGATTAAAACTATTTTTTTAAGAGCGCATAATGTGTGCTTTTAGTGCACGAGTTTATTATAATAATATTTATAAATAGTTGTGATATTTACAGTTATGGATTTGTTTAAGTTCAATACTATAAAAATATTTAAGTTTCAAATTAAATAGAAAAAAGGATATTTATTTTCTTTTGTTTTGCACAAAGATACACAAACGTGTGGAGGTATCGGGACCGCATGTGGTCACTACTACACCACACCACACCACACCACACAACACCACATCACATCACTGTGTATAGATCTGAGTTGCTCCTATACAGTTTTTTAATGGTGTTGGTAAGAAGAGGTCTAATTGGGCTCTGTGACGCTTTACGGTCATATGAGACCGGGACCTACGGCTTACTGTGGATTCCGAGTCACTACAAACACCCGTGGCACTTCCGGGACTCTAACCAGAAATATCTAATTTGACTGTAGAGCGTTGCGCGTAGGGCTGACAACCCTACCTCGTAAATACGTAATACAAAGTAGAATCGGTATATAGATATTGACTATATTCACACATATGAAAGATGAATACGTAGGTTTGTTGTATGTAAAATAAAAAAATTAAAATTAAAATTTTCTCAATATGTCACAAAGAGATGGCGCCACTTTTTGTACCTTTAAAAATGACGTTTCGGAGCAAGTCAAGATCTGTCAACTATCCTGCATTCCTTGAACAAATTTTTTCTTTTCTTTTTGTTGCTGTAGTTCAAGTAGAAGTTGATTTTGAAACTTTCGTTGCTTTGCATAAGTATGATAAATGCTCATATATTGCGCACGATTTGTTTTAAAATGAAGCCAATTGTCTTGGCTTTTCTAGGAATGATCTACTCAAGAAATAATAACTCTTAGTTGAATGTAACGGCGTTGCTGTTAGTCCGATGCAAACTCATGTCACTCGAACACGTTGGACGTTTTTGTCCGAACATTCAGTTCGATATCATTATTTATATTCTGGAGTAGTTTTAAGCACAATATTTTTATATAATTTAGGCAATTTATTTTAACACATATCATAATACGATTGGAAATTGTATAGTTCTTTAACTTTAGAATATATATAGAGCATGTAAACCTTAAATATAAAGTAAAATAAGCAAATAAATTACCATAGTATAAGGAGGGACACGATAAATATTTGATGGCGCTTAAAAGCTTCGAACTATCTATAGAGCTATTTCCAGATACTTTTTGCAAGCTTAGATGTCATTGTAATTTCATGGCTTTGCTGTGTTGTGACTAATCCTCAATGTCCTGTAGTGCGGGACCCATGAGTGATCATGACCATGAGCATCCCATGAGTGATCTATTCATGGATAAAGGGAAAGGGGGCAGCTTCTGTTGGGATGGAGCACCAGTAGGTAGAAGTCTGACTTTTGCTCCGTGTCGCTCTTACAATCAGATGAGACCGGGACCTACGGCTTAAAGTGGATTCCGAACCACTCCAGTCATCCATGGCACCGCCGGGACTCACCCCAAAACCTGTGGTAATGAGCACAAGAGCGCTAGCCACTCGACCATTCAGGCCCTTTCATGGCTTTAGCCAATCTTATTGATTGTAGCATGTGTCCTTTATTTAAGAACAATTATTCCTCAATATTTTAATTTTTCTCTAAAGTAATATTTGCCTCCTCATTTAAGTAAATGGACGATTTTAACTTGTTGACCACCGTATAAAGGAATCTAGGTTCCATGTGTATGGAGCTAATACATAAGAAGGGTTTGATTATCGTCACCTTATTGCTGACTTATGCGATTCAATGTTATCACTGTAATCTTGGTGGAACATCGATGGCGAACGAAGCTTCTTTTGCTTAGTATATGTTTCACTTACCATTAAGTCATTTCTAATTTATTTTAGCTATACTAAACGGCGTCGAAGATCTGAGAGAGTTTTGATGTTTCATTTAGATGGTGACTTATACACTGTCCAGTCACATTAATGTGACCACCACCTACTTTCGACGTCAACGTGAAATAACCAATCACAAAAGGCAGATGGCAGTGGATTGTATATAAAGAATACCACTTAATACCACACTCCACATAAAGCCAGAATATACAAGAGTGTATATTGTGGCTTTCGACAGGTGGTCACATTAATGTGACTGGACTGTGTATGATTCAATTTTGTCACAGAAATCTGAAAGAACATCGGTGGCTCCGAATCTTATTTTCTTTAGAATATGACTCACTAACCATTAAATTTTTACTAGATTCTTCTTGCAGCACTAGAAGGTGTCATAGAGTTATTGTTGTACTTTCACGGGTTTAGCCAATCAGATTGATTATAGCCTGTGTCTTATATTTGAGAGCAATGATTAATCAGTACTTTAATTTTTAAGTTAAAGTGATACATAACATGCATTTTTTGCCTTATCCCACTTGGTATACTGCAACATCTAGACCAGGGATGGGCAAACCTTTTTGGTCACGGCCCAAAAATCGAAAAAAAAACAGTTTGGCGGGCCAAGATCAATTTTTCTAAAATTTTAAAAACAATATACAAGTATTACAATTTAAATATGTTAATGAGATGAATGAAATTCATTTTTTAAAGTTCCTTATATTGAGGTTCGAAGTGAGATGTACTGATTCTAAGGAACGGGGCTAAATGCGCATCTGTCGGTCTACTTCTAAAATAATTCTTTCTAAGGTTCATAGTTGAAAAAACTTGTTCACATATATATAAGGTGAAGCAAACAGAGCACTGATTTTCTGGGCGTGAGATATTCAATTTGGGAAACTTACTTTCGATAATGATTTGTAAAACTCTAGGTTTGGCATATTTAGCTAGGCTTAGGCAAATTTAGCTTTGGCATATTGAGCTACTTTGGTTTGCTATTTAGTTCGATTTATGTTTTGTGGAACAAAAATAGAGAACTTAAAAAGATCATCAGTTCTTCGAAAAAAAGGAAAAAAAAATATTTAATCAAAATAGAAAAAGAGATGGATTTATAATATATAAATATATATTTCTTTTAATTTGCCACGAACCGGCAAATTAAAATTCTATCCGCGGGCCGGATAGAACCTTTTGGTGGGCCATAGTTTGCCCATCCCTAATCTAGACTAAGTCCAAGACTCCGTGTGGTCTCCTGGAAGGAGGGAAAGGGAGGACAGCTTCTGTTGTGATGGAGCACTCGTAGGTAGAAGTCTGATTTGTTCCCCTAGACGCAGAAGGAGGAGGAACTACATCGTTTATGCATATATTATGGAAGAAAACCCGGAAATCTCACTTCTGCTCAGTGATGCTGAAGAAGAAGGGCAGTACCTTCTGGGAGGACTTTTAGAGGTAACTATCCCACATCAGCGTAGCATATGGGAGAAAAAGGATACAACTCACACCAGGTAGTCCTATCAACGACGCAAGATGCTGAACAGCCCAAACGCCATCGAGTCTCCTCGTTTTTTTGAAACAGTGTCTACAACAAGTCTTGCGCCCTAATGCCACTGAATCTTCACCCTAATGCCACTGAATCTTCACCCTAATGCTCACCAGCGGAGCGCGTTACCACTGAGCCACGAGTCGGGCTGTATATATTTTATTGATGATAAAGGACGTATAATTGATGATAAAGTATTAATTTTATTGATGAGAAATGAAAAAGGACGTTTATTTATTATTTTGGTTATTCAAATACAAATACTGCAATGGTTTGTTAATTAAATGCAAGTATTAAGTTATTGTTAAAATAATTTTATTTCTTAAACCTTTATGAATTTAATTAAAAAAATAGTTATTATAATACTATTCTATGTTAAAGTAATAATGCTGAAATTAATTTTTAGCAAATATTTACGAAAAATATGCATTTTTGTATTAAAGAGAACTAATGTTTTGTTTAATTGTTTTAACTTTGTATAATTAAAAATATAAGTAGATTTTCACTTAATTAATTTTAACCTTTCATCTCATAATAAAATATTATTATT
The DNA here is from genome assembly GCA_021605075.1 of Caerostris darwini. Taxonomy (NCBI): domain Eukaryota; kingdom Metazoa; phylum Arthropoda; class Arachnida; order Araneae; family Araneidae; genus Caerostris; species Caerostris darwini. The sequence goes on from BPLQ01008975.1 coordinate 35,323, forward strand.
TTTTTCTTTTTTAAGTTTAAAAATAAAAACTTTTATAATCTAGTAATTACACTTACAGTTACAACCCAGGAACTTAAAGAAAGAAAAATAGTATTCTTATAAAATTAAAAGTAAACATTCATTAAATTTAACACTCACAAAAGAGAATGTTTTTATTGGATTTTTTTTTTTTTAATTTCTTTAAATATTTTACTCTTTATATTGAATTTGACCGCAAAAACCGAAATAAAATTACGTCTTTAGAATTCAATTAATTTAAAGAAAATATTATTGGATTAATTGTTTTTTTTTCTTCATTTTTTATTTCTGATTTCGTTGCCATGACAACCATTTGAATATAATTTTCGAAGTTAGTTACGAAATGAGTTAAGGCTAAGATTTTTTTACTAATTAATTTTTTTGGATAGAAGAGAAAATTACAATGCATACGAAGGTTTACATGTTGGAAATTCTAATTTTTCTTAAAGAATATTTTATTTTTTAATTAGTCTGTTTCAATTGGTAATTTTTTTTGTTTAGATTTAATTAGGGTAAAACAAAAATTAATTGCTAGTGCTCCTAACTCTAAAGATCCTTGACTTGAGGTAAGGCTTTTTTTTTTCTTGTTCTAAAACTTTTAATCATTGAATTAATTATAATTTCGTGATGTTTTGTTTATTTAATGCAATTAAAATTTTAAGTTTATTATATAAGTCTGCTTTAATTTGAAAATCGCATTTTATTACAATTGCCTTTTAAGACGCTTTCCTGTAAAATATTTAGAGAACATTTATTTATGTAAATTTAAAGTTTATTTTTTGAGCCTCATATATGTGTAATTCATTATTATTTAATTTATTAAATATTTGCGTATGTCATTTTCCGAAGATTTTTTATTTAATCATCAGCATCATGATTGGCACAACAGCCCCGCGGTAGGCCAAGGCCGTCTGCCTATTGGCAGATTCGGAACATGAGATGTCTTCTTTTTATGGGGTACGGTTGTTAGCCCTACGCTCTACAGTCATGTTAGACTGGGAACTACATTTTAAAGGGAATTCCGAACTACTACAAAAATCCATGCTGCTGTTGGGACTCGAACCCGAAACCTGAGTTACCGAGTGTACACTCTGCCATTCAAGCCCCTTTTTTTATTTAATGCAATTAAAATTTTAATCATTTTACACATTTCTGTGTTAATTTAAAAATTACATTTTATTAAAATTGTTTTTTAAAGTTATTTTATATATATATATAATTATTATTTTTTTCATATATTTTATATATATATGTTATCCTTTCGACTTGTATGCATGTGTAATATATTATTATTTAATTTATTAAATATTTACGTTTGCAATTTTCTGAATCATAGGGTATTAATATTAATCGCTCTTATTAAATATTTTTGGAAAGAAAATTATTTATTTTTATAAATAATGATTCGGTAATATATCTCAATATATATTTTCTAACTATGCAATGTAACTAGAATGGTTAATGTAATGGTGTGATTTCAGACCTTATAACTTAAATTACTACCTTTAGGGTTATTTTCCTGAAGTTTGGCCGTCCATTGGATTTAAGTCTGGGGACTGTGGTGTAGTAAAGACTTAATTGGGAATTTTGTATATGAGTCATTTGACCTGTATATTTAGAATCATGGTCATGTTGAAAAAATCCAACTTTTCTTAGTCCCAATTGATTAACGTAGGTAGGGAGCCTGATGGCCGAGTGGCTAGTGCTCGGACACTCGATGCCACAGGTTCGTATCCCGGCGGTACTATGGATGTCCTTAGTGGTTTGGAATCCACTTTAAACCGTAGGTCCCGGTCTAATAGGATCCTATTCCGAACCATTACAAACATCAGGGCACCGCAAGGATTCGAATCCAAAGCCTGTGGTACCGAATGGATGCACAGATGTGGTACAGAATGGATGCATACCACCACCACCACCATTACTACTACTACACCACATCACTGTGACTTAGTGCTGAGTTGCCCCTTTACAGTTTGGGAATGATGTTGGTGAGAAGAAGTCTGATTGGGCTCTGTGGCGCTCTACGCTCATGGGAGACCGAGATCTACGGCTTAAAGTGGATTCCGAACCACTACAAACATCCATGACAACGCCGGGATTCGAACCCGATACCTGTGGTACCGAGAGTCAGAGCGCTAAGACACTCTACCATCATGCCCCGAATGGATGCATACCATAGATTACTGTTTCCTCGAGACACACCGTGGGTAATATTGAATTTGCTATGTATATGCAATTTCATTGACCATTGCTGTCTGAACAGTCTGGTACTTGAAAATGCATTTCTTGCTAATTATTACCTCATTTCTTGAGGGGGCCTAATGGCCGAGTGACTAGTGCTCTGGCGCTAGATACCACAGGTTTCGATTCGAGTCCCGGCAGTATCATGGATGTTTGTAGTGGTTCGGAATCCACTCTAAACCTTAGGTATAGGTCTAATGGGATCGTAGAGCGTTGTGGGGGTAATGTTTCTCGCTCCGTAGCTTATCTTTGAGCTACACGTGCCCTCTGGATAGTGGTAAATGAGTAATAGCGTACAGCTCTTGCCTATGGCATAAAGGATAACTGTCTTATATTGCCAGCTGCATTACCAAAGATTATTATCCTAGGACTGCTTTGAAATGTTCACAAATATTGTGAATCGTTGCATAGTATGAAAGAAAAACTACCAATTCCAGCCTTTGGAAATAAATCATTGCTTTTTCTTTATCATGTTCACCTGTAGGTATCAAATTTTCTGAATTCATTTCTTCATTTTCCTTCACCAAATCTTTTCATGATCAACAGATCTGATCATATTGAATTAACTTTCGCCCGTAAATCGCATCGTTTTTCAAAATTAGAAGACTTTTTCAATTCCTTCTATTAGCTGACACTCTCCCTAAATATATCTCGTTCAAATTTTCAATCTTTAATAAAATACTTTTTATTCATCCACTCAAGTTCAAATACATTTTTTTAACACTTGTAGTCGATGACACTGGATGTTAATACAGTTTTTTCAAACATTATTTCATTAATTAAATTAAATTAATTAATTAAATTTTTTTTAAGAATTAAGTTGCATGTATCTAATAATAGATGGCGCCAGATGTAAGAGGAAAATTTCAACTTCATTTGTAAAGGACTTTTCTGCAATAGAGTGAAAAAAAATAGGAATTGACTTTGAAAATTTTTTTATATTACTTGTTTAAACGATTTTTGGGCAAAATGTAATCGTTTATTGTAGATTGTGAGAGGAAATAACGTAATAACGTTAAAACCTAATAACGTGCAATGTGTATTAATGCATATAACGCAATGCGTATTAACGCATAATGCATAGCGTATGAATGCAGCGTTCATACGCTGTATGAATATATTAACATGTATGTATTTAAAAAATGGGTTTTTAATTCAACTAACTTTAAAAAAATCATTTAGCATTAATATTAATAGGTCTTATTAATTATTTTTTAGGTCTTATTATTAGGTCTATTTAATAGGTCTTATTATTTATTTATTTTTTGAAAAGGAAAATATTTATTTTTATAAAGAATAATGTTACAAAACATTTTATTAATAAATTACAAACATAAATATTTGATAAATTAAACAATAATATATTACACATACATGCATTTCGAAAAAATAAACTTTAAATTTACATAAATAAGTGTTATCTAAATATTTTATAAAAGAGAGTCTTAAAAAAGAATTATAATAAAAAAAAAGGATTTTCAGATTAAAACAGAAATATGTAATAAATTTAAAATTTTAATTGCAATAAATAAAAAAACATTACGAAATCATAATTTATTTTATTGTTAAAAATCATAAGACAAGGGAAAAAAAAAGCCTTTCCTCAAGTCAAGGATCTTTAGTGTTAGAAGCATTACCAATTAATTTTTACTTTATCCTAATTAAATCTAAACAAAAATAAATTAGCAATCAAAACAGATTAATTAAAAATAAAATATTCTTTGAGAAAAACTAGAATTTCCAACATTGTAATTTTCTCTTCTATACAAAAAAAATTAATTAAAAAAAAACTCTGAGCCTTAGGACATTTTGTAACTAACTTTCGAAAATTAAATTCAAATGTTTATCATAGCGTAGGAAATCAGAAGTAAAAATGAAAAAATAAAACAGTTAATCCAGTAATATTTTCTTTAAATTAATTGAATTCTAAAATTAGTAATTTAATTTCGGTATTTGTGGTCAAACTCAATATGAAGAGTAAAGTATTTTAAAAATTAAAAAAATCATTTAATAAAAACATTCCTTTATGAGTGTCAAATTTAATGAATGTTTATTTTTAATTTTATAAGAATATTATTTTTCTTTCTCCTAAATTCCCGAGTTGTAACTGTAAGTTAATTACTAGATTATAAAAGTTTTTATTTTTAATCTTAAAAAAAAAAAAGAAAGAAAATTATTTTATTATGAAAAGAAAGGTTAAAATTAATTAAGTGAAAATCTACTTATATTTTTAATTATACAAAGTTAAAATAATTAAACAAAAAATTAGTTCACTTTAATACCTAAATACATATTTTTTTAACATTTGGTAAAAATTAAATTTATCATTAAAATTTTAACAAAGAATAGTATTTCAATAACTAATTAACAATTTTCTAAATTAAAGTCATAAATAAATATTTCATCATCATCATCATCATCGGCACAACATCTCCATGGTAAGTCAAGGCCGTCTGCCTACTGGCAGATTTCGAGACAAGAGAAGTTTTCTGTTTACAGGATAGGATTGTCAGCCCAACGTCCAAGGCTCTATAGTCATATTAGACTAGGACCAGGTATAAATGTTAATATCTCTTATTAATTATTTTTGAAAAGGAAAATATTTACATTTATAAATAATGATATTACGGAGCATTTTATTCAGAAATTTTATTTAAATTTACAAAAAAAGAACTGTTACCGAAATATTTTTTAAAACAAAAGAAAGATTTTTTTAGAATAATATTTTATATACTAAATATTTTGTAGAAGTCTTAAAAAGAAATTTTAATAAAATGTGATTTTCAGATTAAAACAGAAATGTTTAATAAATTTAAAATTTTATTTGCATCAAATAAAAAACCCACGAAATCCTAATTAATTTTATCATTAAAAACACTTAAAACAAAAACAAAAAATAAGCCTTACCTCAAGTCAAGGATCTTTAGTGTTAGAAGCATTACCAATTAATTTTTATATTACCCTAATTAAATCTAAACAAAAAAATTAACAATCAAAACAGACTAATTAAAAATAAAATATGCTTTAAGAAAAACTAGTATCTCCAATATGTAACTTTCGTATACATTGTAATTTTCTCCTCTATCTAAAAAATTAATTTGAAAAAAAATCTTATCCTTAAGACATTTTCTAACTAACTTTCGAAAATTAAACTCAGATGTTTATCATGGAAGGGAAAATAAGAAGTAAAAAATGAAAAAAAAAAAAAAAAGTTAATCCAGTATTATTTTCTTTAAATTAATGGAATTCTAAAGTCGTAATTTTATTTCAGTTTTTGTGATCAAATTCAATATGAAGAGTAAAAGTATTTAAAGAAATTCAAAAATAAAGACATTCTTTTTTATGAGTATTAAATTTAATGAATGTTTACTTTTAATTTTATAAGAATATTACTTTTATTTCTTTCAATTCCCGAGTTGTAACTGTGAATCTAATTACAAAATTATAAAAGTTATTTTTTTTTTTTAACTTACAAAAAAAAAAAAAAAAAAAATAATAATAATAATAATAATAATAAAAAAAAAAAAATTATAAAATGAGAGGTTAAAATTAATTAAGGGAAAATCCACTTGTATTTTAATTATACAAAGTTAAAACAATTAAACAAAGTGTTAGTCCATTTTAATAGTTAAATGCATATTTTTTAAAACATTTTCTAACAATTAATTTCAGCATTGAAATCTTAACAAAGAATAGAATTTTAGTTACTATTTTTTCCAAATTAAATTCATAAATCAATGTTTAAGAAACAAAATTGTTTTAGTATTAACTTAATACTTGCATCTAATTAACAAACCATTGCAATACTTGTACTTAAATAACAAAATAACAAATATACTTTTTCATTTTCCATCAATATCATCATTAAAAAAAAAAAACCAATGCAGCCCGACTCGTGGTAACCATGCCGCTGGTATTTTTTTTTTTCTTTCTTTAAATTCCTGAGTTGTAACTGTAAGTTAATTACTAGATTAATAAAGTTTTTATTTTTAAACTTAAAAATAAAAGAACAAAAATATTTTATTATGAAATGAAAGGTTAAAATTAATTAAGTGAAAATCTACTTATATTTTTAATTATACAAAGTTAAAACAATTAAACAAAAAAGTTAGTTTATTTTATTGCATAAGTGCATATTTTTTTAAATATTTGGTAAAAATTAATTTTAACATTAAATTTTTAACCCAAATAGTATTTTAATAACGATTGTTTTTTATAAATTAAATTCATAAATAAATGTTTCGTCATCATTGTGTTAATAGACCTTGAGCCAAGGCTGTCTGTCAACTTGCAAATTTCGAAACAGGAGATGTTTTCTTTTTACCTGATAGGATTGTAAGCCCTAAGCTCTAAAGTCATAATAGAGAGGGATCTATGGCTTAAAATGGATTCCGAACAACTACGAACATCCATGGCAGCGCCGAAACTTGAACCAGAAACATGTGTGTAGGTTTATCAGCCAGGTTTATCAGTAGGTTATCCCAACACAATACTAGACTAGGACCTACAATTTAAAGTGAATTCCGAATCACTACAAATATCCATGACACAGCCGGACCTCGAACCCGAAACCTGTGGTACCAAGTGCAAGCCACTCGGCCATTCAAGCAACGATCTTTTAATACGTGTATATAAAGTTAAATATATTATAAAAATATATGTTTATGTATATATTATTTTAAAAATATAAATAAGATACACGCATATATATATATATACACACACACACACACACACACACACACACACACACACACACACACACACACACACACACACACACACACATACACTGAAGAGACAAAAGTCATGGGATAGCAATATGCAAATTTTCAGATGGCAGTAGCATCACGTAGAACAGGTATAAATGCGCAGTGCTTTCGCAGAGCTTTCATTTCTGTTCAAGTTATTCATGTGAAGAGGTTTTGACGTGATGATGACCGCACGACGGGAATTAACAGACTTTGAACGCGGAATGTTAGTTGGAGCTAGACGCTTGGGTCATGCCATTTCGGAAATCGTTAGGGAATTCAACATTCCCAGATCCACTGTGTCAAGAGTGTGCCGAGAGTATGAAATTTCAGGCATAACATCCCACCATGGACAGCGCAGTGGTCGACCGCCTGCACTTAACGACCGAGACCGGCGATGTCTGCAAAGAGTCGTAAATTCTAACAGACAAGCAACACTGAGTCAAATAACCGCAGAAATCAATGTGGGACGTACAAGGGACTTGTTTGTTAGAACTATGCGGAGAAATTTGGCTTTCTTGGGCTATTCCAGCAGAAGACCGACTCGAGTGCCTTTACTGACAGAACGACATGGCTTGCAGCGACTCTCGTGGGCACGTGAGCATATCGGTTGGTCCCTAGATGAATGGAAAACCGTGTCCTGGTCCGATGAGTCACGATTTCAGTTGGTAAGAGCTGATGGTAGGGTTCGAGTGTGCCGCAGACCCCACGAAGCCATGGACCCAAACTGTCAGCAAGGCACTGTTCAAGCTGGTGGTGGCTCCGTAATGGTGTGGGCTGTTTTTTCATGGCATGGACTTGGTCCTTTGGTGCGACTGGACCGAACATTGACTGGAAATGCTTATGTTCAGCTACTTGGAGATCACTTGCAGCCATTCATGGACTTCATGTACCCAAACAACGATGGGATTTTTATGGATGACAATGCGCCATGTCACCGGGCCACAGCTGTTCGCGATTGGTTTGAAGGACATTCTGGACAATTCCAACGAATGATCTGGCCACTTAGATCGCCCGACATGAATCCCATCGAGCATTTATGGGACATCATCGAGAGGTCTGTTCGTGTCCAAAATCCTGCACCATCAACGCTTTCACAATTATGGACGTCTATCGAGACAGCATGGCTCAATATTCCTGCAGAAGACTTCCAACGACTTGTTGAGTCCATGCCACGTCGAGTTGCTGCACTTCGCTGGGCGAAAGGAGGGCCGACACGATATTAAGAGGTATCACATGACTTTTGTCACTTCAGTGTATACATATATATATATGTATATATATAATATTGTTAAATATATAAGCAAGATTTTTAAATATTGAGTTTTGTGGAAAAATATTTGTAAAAATGATTTATTTATAAAGAAATAAATTAAAAAGATAAAAAAATAAAAAAATGAGTTAATCTTATCCCTGACGAAAAAAAAAAGCATTTTATTTCCTCAACACTAACTCGTATGAACTCTTTGCAATGATGAAAACTTTTTTTGTAACTAATATAAACACGACAAAATAAAAAATTTCTAAAGCAACAGAATAAAAAAAAAACTTCATTTTTATTTTCTTCTCTTAAAAAATTACAAGAACTTTTTTTTTGGTAGCTATTTCAGGCCATTTCTTTAAGCGGAAATTCTTTTTCAACTTGTGTTCTTTCATTTTCTCGTCTCTAAATAAATAAATAATTTTTATATTTGTGTTCAATTTTTTAAATTTGTGTAATAACATTGCTACGGGGTGTATTCTTTATTTTGTCATTTTAACATCTTTTTTGTAACAAAAAAAGAAAAAAAAAATAGTGTTACATATTTAAAAAACCTCTTCTAGAACCTCTGATCAAGAACTTTCTTTATTTAACGACGCTGAAATTACTTTGAAACAAATTAAAAGAAGAAAATAAAAAATTTTACTGCTTCATAAACTCAATGTTAATATGCAATATTTTTTTTTTGGTTTAAATAGTCTCTGTTCAAGAAAAAGTTTTCATTCAGAATTTAAATGCCAAGGTGGCTGTTTCAGCTGTTTTCTTTAAACGTAATCTTAACAAGTGACATTTTCATGAAGTTTATTTAAATTATACTGAAATTTTGTTGTTATCATGTGTGAACATGATGTTGTCCTGGTTAGGGGTTCGTGGCGCAGTCCAAAAAGTACAGCAAGCAAATAAAGCGATATTCCAAATTTACAAATTTTGACCCCTTAACTCTTGAAATGATTCATGAATAACGTTAATCCTCAGGAATTTTCTATAGAATTTGGCTTTTGCTTGAAGTGTTTTGTACTATGGTTTTGAGTCACTTTTCCTGTTTTTGGTTGGGATTTTAAACATTTGTATTTCCAATGGCTATAAGTACTCGTAGTGCGTTGATCAATTCCTTCTTGAAGTTTCATGTTTATCACTTTTGGCATTTTCTCATGCCTATTGAGCTTATACTGCTTTTTATTGTATTTGGAATACTTCGTTCTTCATTTATGCCTAGAATTTTCACACTTTGATATATTCTCTTGGCTATTGAATGTGATAGTGATTCTTGTAAAATTATGAATACTACAATCTTCATTTGTGACGACATTTATCTTACTTTTGTATATTCTTTTAGAGATTTTTCAACAATTTATTGTTCATGAAGGACTTGATGTGTTCAACATTGCTATATTCTTGTGGTATTGAATTTGAAAATTCTTGTAGTATTCCAATCAATTGCTTCATATATCTCGTACATTATTAAACATTGGCATATTCCTGAGTTTATTCCTCCCTTCTCGAATGTTCGCGCATGATAAGTTGAAATTTGTCGGCAGATTTCAGTTTCCTTTCTTTTTATTTTTCTGTTTTCATATTTTATGTGACTGATAAAATAATTTTTTTGGTTGCTGAATCAGGTATTGAGCAATTGGGATGGTAGTGCAGAATTTGAGAAAAAGAAAAATGAATGTATTTTCTTCACCAGTAGTGGAAAATGAAAGATTTAAATTCTATTAAACTAACCTTTTAATATGAGCTTGGGGTCTGAGGGTCGAGTGACTAATGCTCTGGCACTTGGTGACACAAGTTTGCGGTTCGAGTCCCGGTGGTTCCATTTTTGCTTGTAGTGGTTCGGTATCTACTTTAAACTGTAGGTCCCGGTATAATATGAATATTGGACGTAGGGTTGACAATCCTGCTCCGTCATGTTTCGAAATCAACCAGAAGGTGGATGGCTTTTTGACCAACATGAGCTGCGGCTAGATGGTCAGTTGGCTAGCGCACTGGCCTTTGATACCAAAGGCTACAGGTTCGAATCCTGGCGGTGGTACGGATGTTTGTTATTGGTTAGAATCCACGTTAAGCTGTTCCGTCTAATTAGACTAAAGTGTGCACAATTAGACCAAACCAAACTAAGCTGCAGAAATGTAAATGTGACCTGTAGAGGGATAGTTTACTATGGTGGTCTAATGGGTAGTGTCCATTTTGCTGCTGAATATAGAGGTTTATGATTATATGAGCCACAAACCAAACCAACATGTGCTGTAGTGCTAAATTATTATATATATGTATATAAAGTATTATTATTATTATTATATATAAGCTTTTAAATATGGCATCTATATCTGCGGGTACAAAACTTTTGAGCTTTCTATAAAAATATTTTTAAAAATGAGTAATTTGAAACATAAATTTATAAAGAAATAAATTAAAACATAAAAAAATGATTGAGTGAGTTAATCCTGTCCTTGAAAAAAAAAGCATTTTATTTCCTCAACACTAACTCGTATGAACTCTTTGCTATAATGAAAACTTTTTCTGAGTAATCTAAAAACGACAAAAATTTTTTCTAAAAACAGAAGGCCAAAAAAAACATTTTTATTTTCTTCTCTTATTTTTTTTTTTTTAAACGGAAATTCTAAAGCATTTTCTCATCTCTAAATAAATAAATAATTTTTATATTTGTGTTCAATTTTTTTTAAGCAAGTTTGTTTAATAACATTGCTGTGGGGTGTATTCTTTAACATTTTTTGTTGAACAAAAAGACAAAAAAAAAAATTGTGCATATTTAAAATGCCAAAAGAACCTTTGATATAGAACTTACAAACGACGCACTATTATACAACATTTTGCATAGATACTATATAAATTTTTATTATATATATGTATTAAAAGTATTATTATTATTATATATATAAGTTTTTAAATATGGCATCTATATCTGCTCGTACAAAACTTTTGACTTTCTATAAAAATATTTCCAAAAATGCAGAATTTGAAGTACAAATTTATAAAGAAATAAATTAAAAGATAAAAAAAAATGAAAGAGGGAGTTAATCCTTTCCTTGAGAAAAAAAGCATTTTATTTCCGCAACAGAAACTTGTATGGACTCCTTCTATAATGAATACTTTTTTGTAAGTAATGTAAAAATGATAAACAAATTTTTTCTAAAGCAACAGAAGGAAAAAAAAAAAAAACATACATTTTTATTTTCTTCTCTTAAAAAATTACAAGAACTTTTTTTGTAGCTATCTAAGATCATTTTTTTAAACGGAAATTCTCTTTCATCTTGTGTTCTTTCATTTTCTCATCTCTAAATAAATAAATAATTTTTATATTTGTGTTCAATTTTTTTAAGCAAGTTTGTTTAATAACATTGCTGTGGGTGTATTCTTGATTTTGTCATTTTAAAATTTTTTTTTTGTAACAGAAAAGACAAAAAAAATATTATTGCATATTTAAAATACCAACTTCTTCCAGAACCTTTGATAAAGAACTTTCTTTATTTAACGACGCTTAAATTACTTTCGTACAAATTAAAAGAAAAAATAAATATTTCTACTGCTTCATACACTCAATGTTAATACTGATTACTTTTTATTTTTCAGTTTTAAATAGTCTTGTTTAAGATGAAGTTTTCATTCAGAATTTAAATGCCAAAGTGGCTGTTCCAGCTGTTTTTCTTTAAATGTCATCTGCACGAGTTTAATATTTTCATGAATTTTATTTAAATTATACTGAATTTTTGTTCTTATTTCTTTGTTTTCATACTTTATATGACTGATAAAATATTTTTTCTTTTCGGTTGCTGAATTAGGTATTGAGCAATTAGGAAAGTAGTACTGAATTTGACAAAAATATGAATGTGTATTCTTTCGCTGTAGTGGAAAATATTTTATTAAGCTACTATTAAACTAAACTTTTAATTTGAGTTAGAGGTTTGATAGTCGAGTGATTAGTGCTGTGGCATTTGGTGATAACTTTTCGATTCGAATCCCGGCGGTCCCATGGATGCTTGTAGTGGTTAGGTATCTACTTTAAACCGTACGTCCCGGTATAATATTACTATTGGACATATGGCTGATAATCCTATTTCGTCATGTTTCTGAATCAGCCAGTAGGTGGTCAGTTTGGTTCAACATCAGCTGCGAACAAATGGCCAAGTGGCTAGCCCTCTGTTCTTTGGTACCGCAGGCTTCAGGTTCGAATCCTGGCGAGGGCATGGATGTTTGCGAGAGGTTCGGAATCCACTTTAAACTGTACGTCCAGGTCTAATTAGCCTGAAATGTGCACGAAATGACCGTAGACAGACTTACCAAACCACGCTGTAGAAATGTTATTGTGACTCGTAGATGGATAGTTTAGTACTGTGGGTTGAGGGGTAGTTTCCATTTTGCTGTTGAATATGCCTATGATTATATGAGCAATAAACCAAACCAACATGTGCTGTAGTGCCAGGGAGTTAAGTAGTTTTAATATGGGCTTAAAAACAAAATATATTATACAACATATAACAAATTGCATAGATACTATATAAATTTTTATTATATATATGTATTAAAAGTATTATTATTATTATATATATAAGTTTTTAAATATGGCATCTATATCTGCTCGTACAAAACTTTTGACTTTCTATAAAAATATTTCCAAAAATGCAGAATTTGAAGTACAAATTTATAAAGAAATAAATTAAAAGATAAAAAAAAATGAAAGAGGGAGTTAATCCTTTCCTTGAGAAAAAAAGCATTTTATTTCCGCAACAGAAACTTGTATGGACTCCTTCTATAATGAATACTTTTTTGTAAGTAATGTAAAAATGATAAACAAATTTTTTCTAAAGCAACAGAAGGAAAAAAAAAAAAAAAACATACATTTTTATTTTCTTCTCTTAAAAAATTACAAGAACTTTTTTTGTAGCTATCTAAGATCATTTTTTTAAACGGAAATTCTCTTTCATCTTGTGTTCTTTCATTTTCTCATCTCTAAATAAATAAATAATTTTTATATTTGTGTTCAATTTTTTTAAGCAAGTTTGTTTAATAACATTGCTGTGGGGTGTATTCTTGATTTTGTCATTTTAAAATTTTTTTTTTGTAACAGAAAAGACAAAAAAAAAATATTATTGCATATTTAAAATACCAACTTCTTCCAGAACCTTTGATAAAGAACTTTCTTTATTTAACGACGCTTAAATTACTTTCGTACAAATTAAAAGAAAAAATAAATATTTCTACTGCTTCATACACTCAATGTTAATACTGATTACTTTTTATTTTTCAGTTTTAAATAGTCTTGTTTAAGATGAAGTTTTCATTCAGAATTTAAATGCCAAAGTGGCTGTTCCAGCTGTTTTTCTTTAAATGTCATCTGCACGAGTTTAATATTTTCATGAATTTTATTTAAATTATACTGAATTTTTGTTCTTATTTCTTTGTTTTCATACTTTATATGACTGATAAAATATTTTTTCTTTTCGGTTGCTGAATTAGGTATTGAGCAATTAGGAAGGTAGTACTGAA
>BPLQ01008976.1:0-192493 GCA_021605075.1 Caerostris darwini
GCACATCTGCTCAGAATTCAAATATAATAAAACGAAGTATCACAGAATTAGCAGGAATTAAAAAAATTTAAAGCAAACAAAGCGAAGGGCTAGGAGGGAAAAAAAGTTAAAAATAAACAATAAATAATATATGGTACATATATATATATATACATGTATATATATATAAAAGCAAAAGCAAACTAGAGATGACAATCAAGCAATATCAAAATACATAAATGCCCAATAGAAGCATATAATACGTAAATACATAGCAGACAGACATATAAACACATATATAATGAAAAAAATAAATATGAATTATAAATATACAAATATACAATCACAAAAATAAAAAACTTTTAAGGAGACAGAAAAACATACGAACAACATTTGAAACTGAAGTATTCCGGAAGTAAAGTTTGTTAATTGTCGGACGGTAGATATTATAAGTTTTCAGAAATGGAGTTTTGTTCTTTTGTCTTTTTAACATAGTTATATGAGCACTATGCCAAGGCAGATAAAAGGACGTTTATTTTTTCTCTAATTCCATTCGCATTCCAGCTTATGCAGTTGATCGAATTAAGGTTGGGTGTACTATTGAATGTTGTGAGAAAGGGGTGACTGAGATTGAAAGAGCCGCCAACAAGGAACTATATTTGAGGTGAGAACATGCACCTCTTTAACAAGGGACTGCAGAATTTGAGCGGTAAGGTTTTCTTGTGAGTGGAGGATGAATGGAAGGACCTGAAAGTTGGGGTTCGACTTGGATTTGGGGAGATTTGTCCATCTTTACTGAGTTTGTAGAAATCGTGTTTTGAAAGAGATGTTGGTGCACTTAATGGTAATTTGTTTGTCTTCATCATTTTCATCTTTCTTCCCAGTAGTTGGTTTTGGGAGGTGCGGCAGGGACAAGTTTGCTGGGTTGTGAGGGCACCCCCGAAAAGTTGGAGGTATGATTACCTTGCAAGAGCACAGCAAGGAGGTGCCTCCTTGGGCTTGGGACAATCCTAGCCTTGTGCTCGGGTTTGAACCGGGGACCTCTCGATCTGCAGTCGAATGCTGTACCACTAAGCTATACTTGCGTCTGTTCCACTCTTGAGATAAATATTATTTGAAATAAACGATAATAATTTATTATTATTAAATAACATTATGTGGTGACCAGCTTTACATTGAAGTGACAAAAATCATTTGATAGCAATATGCAAATTTTCAGATGGCAGTAGCATCGCGTAGAACAGGTATAAATGCGCAGTGCTTTCGCTGAGCTTTCATTTCTATTCAAGTTATTCATGTGAAGAGGTTTTGACGTGATGATGACCGCACGACTGGAATTAACAGACTTTGAACGCGGAATGTTAGTTGGAGCTAGACGCATGGGTCATGCCATTTCGGAAATCGTTAGGGAATTCAACATTCCCAGATCCACTGTGTCAAGAGTGTGCCGAGAGTATGAAATTTCAGGCATAACATCCCACCATGGACAGCGCAGTGGTCGACCGCCTGCACTTAATGACCGAGACCGGCGACGTCTGCAAAGAGTCGTAAATTCTAACAGACAAGCAACACTGCGTCAAATAACCGCAGAAATCAATGTCGGACGTACAAGGGACTTGTCTGTTATAACTGTGTGGAGAAATTTGGCTTTCTTGGGCTATTCCAGCAGAAGACCGACTCGAGTGCCTTTACTGACAGAACGACATCGCTTGCAGCGACTCTCGTGGGCACGTGAACATATCGGTTGGTCACTAGATGAATGGAAAACCGTGGCCTGGTCCGATGAGTCACGATTTCAGCTGGTAAGAGTTGATGGTAGTGTTCGAGTGTGGCGCAGACCCACGAAGCCATGGACCCAAACTGTCAGCAAGGCACTGTTCAAGGTGGTGATGGCTCCGTAATCGTGTGGTCAGTTTTTTCATGGCATGGACTTGGTCCTCTGGTGCGACTGGACCGAACATTGACTGGAAATGCTTATGTTCAGCTACTTGGAAATCACTTGCAGCCTTCATGTACTTCATGTACCCAAACAACGATGGGATTTTTATGGATAACAATGCGCCATGTCACCGGGCCACAACTGTTCGCGATTGGTTTGAAGAACATTCTGGACAATTCCAACGAATGATCTGGCCACCTAGATCGCCCGACATGAATCCCATCGAGCATTTATGGGACATCATCGATGGTGCATCGTGCACAAAATCCTGCACCATCAGCGCTTTCACAATTATGGACGTCTATCGAGACAGCATGGCTCAATATTCCTGCAGAAGACTTCCAACGACTTGTTGAGTCCATGCCACGTCGAGTTGCTGCACTTCGCCGGGCGAAAGGAGGGCCGACACGTTATTAAGAGGTATCCCATGACTTTTGTCACTTCAGTGTATAGTGATTCAAAGTTAAATTTACGTTTTAATACACAAACTTTTCAAATAAACAACAGTCTTAGTTTATTTTCCAATAAGTTTCTTAATATAACAAGTGGGCTGAAAGGTCCATAGGCTGAGAAATAGATGGCGCCACTAGTATTAAATCCATATGATTTTTAGTTGTCCCTATCCTTCAAAAGACACGTGTATAAATTTGACTGCTGTTGCGCTATTAGTATGTGAGTTATAGCATTTTTAGTGAAGCAACTTTTGTTAGTTTGAAAAAATGGATAAAAAGGAATTTCGTGTGTTAATAAAGCTTTGCATTTTGGCGAAAAGAAATACTATTGAAGCCAAGGCTTGGCTTGATAAACATTATTCGGCTTTTGCACCAGGAAAATCAACCGTAGAGAAGTGGTTTGCTAAATTTAAACGAGGCGAAATGAGCACCGAGGACGACGCACGCAGTGGACGTCCCAAAGAGACTATTATCGACGAAAAAATCAAAAAAGTCCATAAAATAATTTCTGATAACCGTTAAGTGAAGTTGATTGAGAGAGCTGAGACCCTAAAGATATCAAAGGAACGTGTTGGACATATCGTGAATGAATATTTGGGTATACGACAGCTCTGTTCAAAATGGGTGCCGCGCGAGCTCATAATCGACCCAAAACAACAACGAATTGATAATTGTAAGCAGTGTTTGAAGCTGTTCAATCGTAATAAACCCGAATTGTTGCGTCGATATGTGACAATGGATGAAACATGGCTCCATCATTTCACACCGGAGTCCAGTCGACAGTCAGCCGAGTGGACTGCACGTGATGAACACTAAAAACGCTCTAACTCACATACTAATAGTGCAACAACTGTCAAATTTATAAACGTGTCTTTTGAAGGTTAGTGCTAACTAAAAATCATATGGATTTAATACTAGTAGAGACATCTATGTGTCAGCCTACGAACTGCTTAGCCCACCTATTAATTTGGATAAGAAAATATACAGTTTAGAAATTTATACGCACTAGAAATGAAAGATTATATCTTTTATTAATATTATTTAATAATCTCTATCTTCTGCTTCCTAAGGCATGCTCCATGACCGTTACAATTCAGGATGTTTTCGTTGCAGAATTTTGTTGTACAATTCTGAAACAGTTTGAAGCCCATCGCCTCTCTTTTATTTTTACAGTTGGTAAGTGTCATTTATGCCAGGAACATAGGAACCTCATTAATGCCACTCTCCAGACGTCCTACGGGCAATGTGGAGAGGACATACCCTTCAGGTAAAACTTTTAAAGATAGTCATCCCGTTATTTGCACGTTTTATGGAAGAACAGCATAAAATCACCCACCAGGCAACTTGACTTTCGATGCGAGACGCTTTAAGGCTCATTTCCACCTAGGCGTGAGGCGGCGATGCGTCACGCGGCAGGAAAGAAAATTTTTTCGACCCGTTCACAGTCATCTTGTGCACACTTTAGTCTAAATTGGCCGGGACCAGCAGTTTAACGTGTATTCTTACCCACTAACAAACATCCATGCCCCTACCAGGATTCCAGTCTGAAGCCTCAGTGGCAATGACTAAATGCTAATTAAGAAAATGTTGTTGTTGTTTTCTGCTGTCGTGTACTTTGATGTAAGTCAACCGTCACTGAACGCCCAGTAGTTAGCCCACAATTAATATCACCCAGAGTGTATCACGGAGAGACTGTCTTACTTCAATCCTAATGGCTCGTTCCCACCGAGGCGTGAGGCGGCGACGCGTCACGCGGCAGGGAAGAAAATTTTTTCGGCCCGTTTACACCGAAAAGTCAGACATTGCTTTACGCCTAGTGAAGTTCCAGTTACTTCTTCTAGGTGGCAGATCTGCTATTGGCTCAATCCACGTCACATGACGCAGCAAGCATTTGAGAGTTGAAAGTTGGTCAACTCGAAGCGGTGGATTTCAACCGGTTTCAGGCGAACGCTGTGAGGTTAGACAACGCCAGCAATCTAAAAAAAAAAAATTGAAATTCCGTACACCCCGGGAATTTTAAATTGAAAATTGGTCTTACTTTTTGGACACAGTAGTATATATTCCAAAGAGGGTCGCGCATTTTAATGCATGACCTACCAGAGACACTGTTTGCAATTGCTTTTGCACGAATGCAATTTTTTAAAATAGAACGTGTTTCTGGCAATCCCATAAAATGTGTAATGAATTTTTGACACAGACATTTGCCATTGGCCAATGTCTTGATAACCAACAGATTTGCGACCCTCGTTTGAAGATATTTCAGCAGAAAAACCGCCCTGTCATAAAAACTTACGCAACCAAAGACTAATCGACGCAACCCAAAAAAGCTGCCAACACGCAACTGATTAAAGTTCTAACATCTCGGTTTTTCTAATATTTATTTGTTTACGTTCTTAATAAACTATAACCAGGGCCGGATTTGCCTATAGGAAAATCCGGCCCAAATAGCAGGGATTTCTTTTTAATAAATGAAGAGAAGTTGAATGATCTGAAATGCATTTTTTGTAGAGTGTTTTAATTATTATCTCACTCATATATCCCTCTCTTATACTTTAAAAGTTAACAAACTTTTAATCTGAAATATGTTTCTTTGATAAAAAACGATAAAGAATAATTCAATACATAACATTAATGAATGTTTGACAGTATATAAATACAAATTCCTAAGCCATGCAGACAAAAAATTTAGATTTCTATAAAACAAGCAGATATTGTTATACATAAACATGAGTATGGATAAAATCTGATATTTTAATTTATTTGTAGTTTGGATTAACGCTTTTAGATGCTAAACTTTAAAAAAAAAAACTAAGTTGATAAAAAAATGCGTGGAAGATCTTTTGCTTACATTCTTATTAGTTTCAAATTTTTCACCATTTTGACTTAAATAAAATATTACCTGTTGGATAAAATCGACCTAAAAGCTTTATGAGTTTTGTGTATAAGAAAATAAAAGCATTAAAATATAGATACATTAAAATACATCATATATTAAAATATAGATTACTTAAATACTGGAAAATTGGAAATAAAACACTTTCAAAATGTAAAAGTGAAATTTTTAATGAAATTCTTATTTTGGCTTAAGAAAATGTGCAGGGTCCGGATTTTCCTATAGGCTAACTAGGCTTCAGCCTAGGGCCTCAAGATCAAGAGCGGCCTACATTCAAATTGTTAGCAAAATCAGAATTACACTATTATAAAAAATAGTCGAAAATAAGGAGAAATTCTACACACATGACTGATAAACAAACATAAAAATGTATTGGTTAAGATCAACGCGTTCGGCTCATTGGGTCTGTTCGTTTGTATATACTAGATTGCACCAAAGTAGAGTTCATACGTTCACCGATTGCTATGGCAAATATTGACGTGCCTTATGCTACTATGTTCTGGTTTGTTCTTGCATAAATAAAGTGCAGATTGGTGTAGATTGGAACAGGCCTATTGATATCCCGACGTGCGGTTATATTCGTATTACTTCGATAATATGAAATACGTGTTCATGTTATTAGAAAAGATTTTCATTTTAGGATTGCGTACACGATCATTTGATATTCGCCTTTTGGGTTCAGTAGGTTCAATACTTTAGTGAAGTGTTTATAGACTATTGAAAAATAATTTTTGTGACAATATTTTCATTTCGCGGAATTTTTTATAAATATTAGTATCAATCACAAGTTGTTTCCTTTAACATATTGATATATATCACAGTAATGATGTATTTTATTATCTCTCATATACACTCATGTCCATAAATTAAGGATCATGAAGTTCAGGCAAAGAAAGAGACAGAAGCAAAACAAATTTGACTTATTTGTAAAGTCTATTTATTAAACAAAAGGTAAAGAGCAAAAAAGATGCTATATGTTTGACATAATTAATAAAAATTGCGATTTTTACTCCCTGGAGCAAATTTCAAAAAAGAACCTATTTACAAAAAACAGTATAACATGGTTAGTATGATGGTTAATATGGAGTATGCCACCCGGACGATGCAATACAGGCCTTACAACGCCTAGGCATGCTGAGTATCAAATTATCAATCTGATCTTGGGGAATATTACACCACTCATCAAGCAATGCCCTCCGAAGTTCCGGTTGACAGGTGGGAGGGGTTGACGGGCTGCAATTCGTCGGCCAAGCATATCCCACACATGCTCTATTGGATTCAAGTCCGGTGAGTATGCTGACCAATCCATACGGGTGATATCCTCCAATTGAAGGCATTCGTCTACAATGTTTGCACAGTGAGGACGGGCGTTGTCATCCATAAACAGAAATTCAGCACCCATGGCGCCCCGAAACAAACGTACATGTTGTTCCAGAATGACATACCGATAGATGTGGAATGTCATTGTTACACTCTGAACATGCTGGTCAGTTCTGGAACCAAGAATAATTCCTCCCCAAACGAGCCATCCTGCTCCACCGTAACGGGGTCGTTCAATGATGTTCTCTTGGTGGTAACGGGTACCTGACGCTCTCCATATCAAAGTCCGGCGAGAATCAGACTGCAAACTAAACCTGGACTCGTCGGAAAACATCACACAAGACCACTGTTGCGGTGTCCACAATGCATGCTCTCTACTCCAGCTTAATCGCAGGCGACAGTGAGTTGCGGTAAGTGGAACACATCTGACAGGCCTACGAGCATCATATAGACCAATGTGCACTAAGCGTCTGTACACGGTCTGCCTTGAAACTGTCGTACCGGTAGCTGACGAGACAGGTCTGATGCTGTGCTCCGTCTGTTTCTTTTGGCAGTAACTGCTAAATACCGGTCCTCATTCGGCGTTGTAACTCGGGGGCGACCTGTGCTGTAACATCTACTCACATTACCATCATCTTGGAATAGTTGCCAGAGCCTGGAGATGACACTCTGGGTGATTCCAAGTTCCTCGGATACTTCCAGCTGGGTACGTCCATATTCCAGTCGTCCGATAATTCTACCACGTAAAAAATCATCCAAATGCTTCCTTTGTGCCATAACTATGCGGTTGTTGCACTGAAAGGCTTTTAAAGCGTTTGTGAACAATTTTACTTCTTTGCCACCATTCCTTATATACCCCTCTCTTACACTTTCGTTATTGTGACGTACTATCCTGTAATTTGCATATTCTTCTTCAAGATGTGTGTGATAATTCTACAGGTGAAATTTTTATTTTAGAGTTCAATTTCTGTGTGATTCAGAATTATCCTTAATTTATGGACATGAGTGTAATTTACAAACTTAACAAGTAATATAAAAAATAAAAAATAAAAATTGAAGTCAATTCCTACTTATTTTTCACTATATTGTAGAACAGTCCATTACAAATGCAGTTGAAATTTTCCTGTTACATCTGGCGCCATCTATTGGTAGATACATGCAACTTAAATCTAAAAAAACACTAAAATTAATTAATTAAATTTAATTAATGAGTTAGTATTTGAACAAACTGTATTAACATTCAGTGACATCCACTACAAGTTCAAAAAAAATGTATTTGAAC
This sequence comes from Caerostris darwini, assembly GCA_021605075.1. Classification (NCBI taxonomy): domain Eukaryota; kingdom Metazoa; phylum Arthropoda; class Arachnida; order Araneae; family Araneidae; genus Caerostris; species Caerostris darwini. The sequence continues at coordinate 7,866 of BPLQ01008976.1, forward strand.
TTGACTGGATGAATAAAAAGTATTTTATGAACAATCGAAAATTTGAACAAGATATATACAGGGAGAGTGCGAACTAATAGTAGGAATTGAAAAATGGGAGGTGAAAATGCCTCAAAAGTGGAATAGCCCAGGACCTCTTTTCATCTAAATCGGACCCTGACTATAACTCTGTTGAAACAGCACACATTTAAAATACTTGACTCAAAAATACTTTTATGGTCTTTTATAAATGCGATTGTCTTGAATTTTTAATATTCTTGGTGGATATGGCAACAGAGGCGTTGAAAGTTGCCTAGCAAGTGACGGTTTATTATTATTATTATTATTATTACGTACATAATAGGGATCTTTATTTCAAAACGGTTTATACATATTGTTAAAAAAAAAAGAATATGACTTTTTTTTTAAACAATGGGGGAAAAAAACAATTTTGAAAGTGAAATTTAGAGCAAAATAATAATAATATATTCGAAGAGTTCCGTAGAATTTCTGGAATTGTTTACATTTCTGTTCGCTACTCCATTAAAAAAACTAAAGAAAATGAAATCTTTTTTTTTTTTTTTTTCTAAACATACAGAGTCAATCATGATTACGATTTTTTTCAAAGTAGAAATATATTTATATATTTCAAAAAGATAAGTTTCTGTTAAAAAGAATGGCAATTTGCAGGGTTTTCCCGTAGCTTACGAAGCGTGAAATGTAAACAACACAAGTTATTTACATAATGCAAGAAGCTGTCGCAAACTTTTCGGTTTCTAGATTCGCCATTTTTATATTTTATTTTATTTTTTTTTTTTATAATGAAATGGTATAAGTGGAAAAATTTTCAGAAGTGAAAGATTATTAATATCCTTTTTTTTTTAAATATATATTTATTTATTTAATTTTTTTTTTTTTTTGTTGTTGTTGTTTATGAACTCGGAAACGAAAAAAGATTAAAGATCAATTTTGAAAATAAATTTTCCGCTTTTCCGTAAAAGATAATTTGCTGTTGCAAAATTGTTCTCCTTACCTATTTACTTTTGGGGTTACTTTATGAGTAGTAGCTATGGGTACAAAATACAATTTGGTTGTTTTGGATGAATGAACGTGAGCTCAAAATCACAAAAACAAAACAAAATCCCAGTAAACTAGAAAGAAAGACTGATTTTGTGGACTAAAAGGAATTCTCAGTATTTTAGTTTTTAAAAAAACTAGGCAATATAAATACAAATAAGGTATTTGCGTAATAAGATGGAAAGGACTTCTATCCTGTTCGGAAAATAAAAAAGTATTTTAAAGGTATTGTACCTTTTTTTATTTTTTTTCATCGGAAGGTATATGTTTGTTTATTTAGAACACATTTGAAAATTATAGACATATAGTGAATACATTTTAAAGAGTTAAAACCGCTTTTCCACGGAAACATGAACCAAAAAAGACTTTTGACTGGTATCAGCATTTTGCTTATTTTCTTTCACCGGTGTGTTATTGACTTTAACAAATAAACAAAGGTTTTTTGATATTTTTATTTTAAAATATAAAATAAAATTTGTTATTTAAATGTTCCGTCTGATTGATATATCTCTTGCACATACATCTGAAGTATTGTTTTGTTTGACGGCAATATAAGCAGCCAGCATGGAATAGGGCATTGGTTCGAAGATTTGGTTTGGTCTGTCGGTCTACGGTCATCTTGTGCACACTTTCGGCTAAACAGATCGGGACCTACAGTTTAAAGTGGATTCCGAACCACTACAAACATCCATAGCGCCACCCGGACTCGAAACCTGTGGTACCGAGCTCCAGAACGCTAGCCACTCGGTAATTCAGTCCCCCTTCCGATACGAAGACAATATGTGTAGCAGTGCCTCATATTGATAGTCGAGATGGCTGGTGGATATTTTTGGATTGGATTTGGACTCAAATGCTGCCCTTAAAAGCCTTTCCGAAAAGCATAGTTTCACCATTGTTATTGGTGGGTTGTTAGAATCACACTTCAGTGAAATGCAATGCAGGTACTCCAATGTACATAAAAAAGTACTATTACATTGGTTAAAAGGCAAAGATCTGATTATGTTTCAAAATCAAGTGTTTCATACAGTAAGTCCGTAGAATATTTGTCGTTATCATGCTTTAGATCCATATTAGCCCGACTCGGGGCTCAGTGACAACGTGTGCCGATGGTGAGCATTAGGGCTGAGGTTCAATCCTTTGGACGGCTATAAGACATTATACAAATTAGGAGAGTATTCAATAGACGGTATAAAAAGTAAGAGAGTATTCAATATTCGCCAAAAAGTAGGGAATAGTTTAAGTGTTGAGCAATATTATTAATGGCATTAAATTTAACCATGATAATACAGTATGCAATATATCATGATCTTAAATGAAATAGATTTAGGCTAGCATTTTAGACTAATCACTGTAATTCGCATATTTTAGACAAATTGAATATTTATGGAGCTTTTTTAAACTGAAAATTAAGGTAACATTCAATATTCACAAAAAAAAAAAAAAAAAAAAAAAAAAAAAAAAAAGAAATAGCATATGTATTATAAATTAGATTGTTGACCAAATTTATTGTTGCTACCCTAAAATTCAAGAGCAATAACCTGAAACTTGTATATTTAAAATGAAAAGCTTTAAAGAAAACAAACTTATCATACTTTTACTCAAGGCTATACATAACTAAAATAATCCCGCTTGATATATAGCAAGATACAAAAAAACGTTACATAAAAAAATGCTTACAACGATTTTTAGCTAATCTTTAAATAAAATATAATACAGGAAAGTAGATTAAATGTATTTTAGCAACCATTTTTACCTCTATACTTAAGTCACAAAAGCCAACGTGACATATTTATCTGAAAAAATACCGACAAAAAAATCTGTTAGATGAAAGTTTCCTACGCTTCCAGCTGTGTCTGGAATTCGCATCAACCCGTTCATAGGTGCCCAACGAACTTTCTCAAAACATTTATTTCGAACTAAACTTCTCTCACATTCGCAGAACATTCCCATTCCCTTTTTCTTAACTCCCCACCCCCACCTCCTTGCACATACTACAAACATCCCCGACGGACATGGTTTGCATTCTCCGAGTTCACCAAGAAACAATCCATTTGCCTTTTTGACGCATACCTCAGTTGACAACCTTGCCATATTTCACTCCAGACAGGAAGTTAACTGTCAACCGCCAACGACTGATGGTCACTTAGCAACCACCCCATTTCCAAGAAAACATTTTGTCATGGCTGATTTTACCTCCTTTTCCCCTTTCTAAAAAGCGGGAGATTCTATCGGGGTTTCCCAAAGTGGTTTGTTGACTTAGTCAGTCTGAGAGTAGGGGTTAAAAAAAAAAAAAAAAAGAGGGTGGTCTTTTGATGGGGGATTTGACAAGCCCGGACCTGTTGAAAGGGTGACTAAGTGGAAGTTAATGGAAGGACTCAATTGGCGTTTTGGGGAATGTTTAAGAACCCTTTTTCTTTTCCTGTCTCTTCAGGTTGGAGCATGGTAAAAAGAAGGTCATGTCTAACAGAAGCCACGTTTAAAGATTAGATTGTCCTTTTTATCGCTCTTTTAGAGTTCTGATGTTAAGTGCATTTGGAATGAAAGGAATTTTGAGCATTGTGATTGATTTGTTAAAAAGGCAATTGACGTACCAATTATGGAATACTAGTGTGGAACTTAACAGTAAAACTTAACGCAAGTTTCATTTAAGTTTGCTGCATAAATCAAATTAATCTTGTTGCGTTGGTATCACGTTTACAATCCTAAAATGAAATTGAACAAATTAAATTATTTTCAAGTTTTCTCCGAATTTGTTATTTTATTATAAATTTACTGTTTTCCTCATTTTCTATAAAATCTTCACCTGCTGTTCCTACGGGGGAAAAAAACGGAATGTTCACTAATTTATTGATTTTAATTTAAAAGAATTTTTTTGTTTTGAATTTGTAATTATTTATTAATAATGAATAGGTTTCCTTTAAAATATCGCAAACTAAAAAATCACCTTTTTAATTCGCAGGTTAAATTGTACACAATTTACACTCTTGCGTTATTTTCAGTGTTATCTTTCTGTGAATATATTAAATTGTCTTTGTTGTTAGATTGATGAAAACGGACTTGTTGGTACTGATAAAATTAGATGAAAGTGGATACGTTAATTTAAATGCTACCGTTGGATCATCTAAAAGGGCAGGTGAAAACATTAGTATATTAACGAGGTAGTAATATTTTTTTTTCTTCTAATGCAGCTGGCAAAACAGACCGTGATCTTCGCCATAAGGGCTGCACCGATGTTACTCACTTTGCATTACCCAAGGGGCGCGTGTAACTTGAAGGTAAGCCACGAACGCGGAGTAACAATGCCCCGGCAACGCTCTACGATCCTATTAGACCTGGGACCTACGGTTTAAAGTGGATTCCGAACCACTGCAATCATCCATGGGCAAAGCCGGGATTTGAACCCGATACCTGTGGTACCGAACACCAGAGCGCTAGCCATTCGGCCATCAGGCCCCTGTGGTAGTAATATTAACGTAATAATAACATTTTATTATGTTAATGTCATAAAGTTAGAAAATATGATTTATATTTGTTTTGCTTCATATTTTAAATACATAACTGCAATTATTTTAGCAAAATTAATAATTGTAAATCTACAGATAACCAAAAATTTTTTTAATTGATCCCATTTGAAAAATAAATAAAAGAGTCAAAAAGTTGATGAGCGAATCATCTAAATGTAAAAATATTTCCATGGTCAAGTTTCTTGACATTTACAAGTTAAAAGCTCCTATCAAAATTCTTCTCGTATTCCATATTTAAAACCATGGTCCTGGTTATTATATGAATTTTATTCGTCTAAACTTCAATCATCCATGTATTAAATTAATTAATGGATCTCTATTCGCATTAAGTTAACGTGATAAACATACATATTTGAAAAAGAGAGAGAAAAGGGGAAGGGGACTGTTGAAGAGGTGGTTAGTATGAAGATAATTTACTATTAGAAGCTACATAGTATTTATGTTGAAGACTCGAGTAGTCTAGTTGGTAGTGTGTTGGGTTTCATACACAATTACTTTAGTACGGTTTGATTTGTCGCTCTACAGTCATTTTGTGCACACTTTGGGTTAATTAGACTGGGACCTACAGTTTAACGTAAATTCCGAACCACTAACAAACATCCAAGCCACCGCCAGGATTCGAACTTGAAATTAGTGCGGTAAGAGAAGCTGAATTGAAAGTTTCCATATTAATGGCGGCGATAACCACGATAAATATGTTATTCATTACGCTTTGCTGCGTAATGAAGGATGGATTATTCCCAGATGCTAATTCTTTGCTGAAGAAGAGCTATTTTAAATTGCCTGGTACCAGGTGAGTATAGATATCAACATCCTCCCACACACACACACTTCATGATTCCCTTGGGTTAGGCTGAATGTGCTGCATACTTAAGCATCCGTATAACGAATGATCTAAAATTAAACACCAGTCATTTTAATTAATTTTGGTAACGCTAGCATCTTGTTTGTGGCATGCCCTGACATTAATTTGCCTATTTCCACAGAGTGAAACCAGGACACCAGATATTTCACGAGTGGAACATCCCCCCTAACCCATCCCCGTTAATGAAAATTTTAGAAATTTATTACTTCTGAAACAGATTTTTTTATAATTTTTGATAACCTTTCTCCTCTCTTTTGACAAAATACTTACAGATTTGGACTATTTTTGATGTTTACTCCTCTCTTTTGGCAAAATACTAACAGATTTGAACAATTTTTGACAAGATTTCTTCTCTCTTTTGACAATATACTAACAGATTTGAATAATTTTTGATGTTTTCTCCTCTCTTTTGACAAAATTCTAACATTTAGACAATTTTTGTTTCTTTCTCTCTACTTTTGACAAAATACTAACAGATATGGACAATTTTTGATAAGCTTTCTCCTCTCTTTTGCCAAAATACTAACAGACTTGCCTAATCTAAAGTTAACTCGTATTATCGTCAAATTTAATGAGTTGAAAACCTATTTAATTTTATGCCGAATTTGACTACCGACCGAGACAGAAACAAATCCGCTGGATGGAGCAAGAACCGAAAATCTGAACTTATGGACAAGCCTACTTAACACAGCTTGGAGAATCAAATTGATTTGGTCAAGAATGTCAGAGAGTTTCTCATCCGAAAACTGTGGTGGCCGCAATGAGTCCAACCTCTTTCAGACAAATACAACCCTTCTTCCATGATGAATGGGCCACCGGACAGTGACATCATCATCGTCGTTCTATTCCAGTCAGGGAGGGGGGGGGGTGGGGGACCTTCTGCAAGTGTCTTCCCTCGATTCGGGTGGCGTCTTCATCTGCGTTTTTCGAGGTGTGAGCCCTTTTAATGACATCATTGCAGGTGACCCATTTGGAGGTGACGTTTTTATGGTAGCCTTTGATTTAGACGCCTTTTAGACCTCCTACATGGACCTTTCTGGTCGGAAATTTGTCGCCCTGGGGATTTGTGGAGGACGATCGTTAAATTGATAAGGCAGAGTTCGCAGGTTATCGAGTTGAGCAATTTCTGCTGGCATTGCAACAGATTCAATATAGTTTTCCATCAGGGAAGAGAATTCAGAGTTAACTGTCAATAAATGAAGTGTTGTTAGCAGATCTCGTCTTATGACGGAAATTCTGTTCCATACTTTTCGTAAATTGAGTCTGTCTTGAATGGAGGGCTTACGTAATTAAAATCTTTTCTTAATTTTTAAAAATCTTTTGGAAATTTTAGTTTCATTTTGTCCGTGAGGTAATTATTATAATATATATATATATATATATATATATATATATATATATGATTTCCAGAATTTCGAGTAGTTTCGTTGTAAATATTTAATTTCTTCTTTTGTCAAATTCTGTTATCTGTAGTATTTTAATCAACATTTGGTCAAATTGTTAGTGGTTTGGATTTCACGTTAAACTGTTGGTTCCTATTTTAACCTAAAGTATGTACAAAATGACCGTAGAGAACAAACCAAACCAAACAAAAAGCTTGCTGGTTATTTTCTTCTAAATCTTATTTGTCCTTTGTTTGTGAATACTTTTTGTTCTACTGACCCCCCTTTTTCCTTTAATGAAACTACCATTGACCCCTTCCACACTATAATATGTTTAAATGCATGTAATGCAATCAAATGCTGCAATCAAAACCCACAGTTAAGAACTCATGAATTATGCATTTTTAAATGTTTCAGAATATTTTATCTGAGTTATCAGAATTGTCAAAAAAGAAGGAAAAAACTTTGTAGAAGATAACTTATCTTGATCTCAAAAAAAAAAAAAATAAATAAATAAATAAATAAATTAAGATTTATATTATCTTCTTTCGACATTTTGTACGGCAATTAGTTTTATTAATAACTCTCTTCTATGCAAATGACTTTAAAAAGATCTGTACAAAAGAATCGTAAAAGAAAAATTAAAATCTTTGATTTAGAAGCAGTTTTCATGTTTCAAACACAACATCGATTTGCCATCAATAAATCTGTCCAAATCTTTTTAAAGACAGCTTGTTTTTCTTGGTTTGAATAATAAATGGATAAAGAAGGCTACGACGATTTATGGCTCGAAAGGGTTATAAAACATCATCTTCAGTAAATACAACATGACAAATGAATGGGTCAGTGATGAATGGGTATTCGAGTAACATGTGAAAGTCGCCGAGGAAAAATATGCAGAATTTCGGACCCATAGGGAAAAAGAAATAAAAACACTCACTCATTTAAAATTCCTTTGGTGTTTTTCTATGCTTTCCTCTAGTCAGTAAAGTAAAATTTATTGTTATAAAAGTGAAATCGCTTTGTAAAAAAAAGAGACAAAATGCAATTACTTCAGAATAATTTCCTGATTTTATTTCTTGTTGAATGGCCTTGGTTTGCTATATTAGGGTTGCAAAGCTCCAAAGGCAAAGTCGAACCAAAAGCTTTCATGTCTATGCTGTAATAAATGAAATCTGTTGGCCAGAATATCCTACAGTTGCACTTAAGGAGAAGGAGAATGGTTGGCTACTATCGCTAGATTTCATTCATTTGAACACTTGCCCATATAGGAAAATGTGTCATAAAATATTAAGATTAAAGTCGTAATTTTTTTTCGAAAGCGTCCTCTTATCTATCAATAGTAGTATCTTAGCTAGAATACAGTCCTTCACGGGGTTCTTTATTGAAAAAAATTATTAAAATAATAAAATTAAAGTCATAATTTATTTGAAAGTGTCCTCTTATCTATTAATAGTAGTAGCCTAGATAAAATACAGTCCTTCATACGGTTCTTTATATAACAACTTATTAAAATATTAAGATTAAAGTCGCAATTGTTCCCGAAAGTGTCCTCTTATCTATAATAGTAGTATCCTAGCTATATCACAGATCTTCACAGGATTCTTTATATAACAAATTATCAAAATATTAAGATTAATGACATGCCCTCTTATCTATTAATAGTAGTATCTTAGCTAGAATACAGTCCTTCATGGGGTTCTTTATATAAAAAATTATTAAAATATTAAGATTAAAGTCATAATTTTTTTTGAAAGCGTCCTCTTATCTATTAATAGTAGTATCCTACCTAGATTACGGTCTTTCATAGGGTTCTTTATATAACAAATTATTAAGCTATTAAGATTAAAATCATGTCATCTTATCTTGTAATAGTAGTTCCTATCTAGATTGCAGTCCTTCATACGGTTCTTTACGTAACTAGTTATTAAAATATTAAGATTAAAGTCATAATTTTTTTGTCCTCTTATCTATTAATAGTAGTATCCTACCTAGATTACGGTCTTTCATAGGGTTCTTTATATAACAAATTATTAAGCTATTAAGATTAAAATCATGTCATCTTATCTTGTAATAGTAGTTCCTATCTAGATTGCAGTCCTTCATAGGGTTCTTTACGTAACTAGTTATTAAAATATTAAGATTAAAGTCATAATTTTTTTGAAAGCTTCCTCTTATCTATTAATAGTAGTATCCTACCTAGATTACGGTCTTTCATAGGGTTCTTTATATAACAAATTATTAAGCTATTAAGATTAAAATCATGTCATCTTATCTTGTAATAGTAGTTCCTATCTAGATTGCAGTCCTTCATACGGTTCTTTACGTAACTAGTTATTAAAATATTAAGATTAAAGTCATAATTTTTTTTGAAAGCGTCCTCTTATCTATTAATAGTAGTATCCTACCTAGATTACGGTCTTTCATAGGGTTCTTTATATAACAAATTATTAAGCTATTAAGATTAAAATCATGTCATCTTATCTTGTAATAGTAGTTCCTATCTAGATTGCAGTCCTTCATACGGTTCTTTACGTAACTAGTTATTAAAATATTAAGATTAAAGTCATAATTTTTTTTGAAATGTCCTCTTATCTATTAATAGTAGTATCCTACCTAGATTACGGTCTTTCATAGGGTTCTTTATATAACAAATTATTAAGCTATTAAGATTAAAATCATGTCATCTTATCTTGTAATAGTAGTTCCTATCTAGATTGCAGTCCTTCATACGGTTCTTTACGTAACTAGTTATTAAAATATTAAGATTAAAGTCATAATTTTTTTTGAAAGCTTCCTCTTATCTATTAATAGTAGTATCCTACCTAGATTACGGTCTTTCATAGGGTTCTTTATATAACAAATTATTAAGCTATTAAGATTAAAATCATGTTATCTTATCTTGTAATAGTAGTTCCTATCTAGATTGCAGTCCTTCATACGGTTCTTTACGTAACTAGTTATTAAAATATTAAGATTAAAGTCATAATTTTTTTTGAAAGCGTCCTCTTATCTATTAATAGTAGTATCCTACCTAGATTACGGTCTTTCATAGGGTTCTTTTATATAACAAATTATTAAGCTATTAAGATTAAAATCATGTCATCTTATCTTGTAATAGTAGTTCCTATCTAGATTGCAGTCCTTCATACGGTTCTTTACGTAACTAGTTATTAAAATATTAAGATTAAAGTCATAATTTTTTTTGAAAGCGTCCTCTTATCTATTAATAGTAGTATTCTACCTAGATTACGGTCTTTCATAGGGTTCTTTATATAACAAATTATTAAGCTATTAAGATTAAAATCATGTCATCTTATCTTGTAATAGTAGTTCCTATCTAGATTGCAGTCCTTCATACGGTTCTTTACGTAACTAGTTATTAAAATATTAAGATTAAAGTCATAATTTTTTTTTTTTGAAAGCGTCCTCTTATCTTTAATAGTAGTATCCTACCTAGATTACGGTCTTCATAGGGTTCTTTATATAACAAATTATTAAGCTATTAAGATTAAAATCATGTCATCTTATCTTGTAATAGTAGTTCCTATCTAGATTGCAGTCCTTCATACGGTTCTTTACGTAACTAGTTACAAATTATTAAAATTAAAGTCATGTCCTCTTATCTATTAATAGTAGTATCCTACCTAGATTACGGTCTTTCATAGGGTTCTTTATATAACAAATTATTAAGCTATTAAGATTAAAATCATGTCATCTTATCTTGTAATAGTAGTTCCTATCTAGATTGCAGTCCTTCATACGGTTCTTTACGTAACTAGTTATTAAAATATTAAGATTAAAGTCATAATTTTTTGAAAGTATCTTCTTATATATTAATAGTAGTATCCTAGCTAGATTGCAATCCTTCATAGGGTTCTTTATATAACAAATTATTAAAATTAAAGTCATGTCCTCTTATCTATTAATAGTAGTATCCTTCCTAGATTACAGTCCTTCAATAGGTTCTTTATTGTTGTTCTGGTTATTTAGGTGAATATATATGGTTTGTATTTATAATATTAGGGCACAAAGAAAAAAAATGTTAATTAAAATTAAACATTGTATGTTTGGAATAGCCTGGGGATAGCCCGTTAGGGTTCCAAAATAGGGAAGCCTAGTTTAAAATCCGACAACAGGATTCGAACTGAAAGCTCTGATGAATACACTGCGGATAAGTTCGATATATCATTTGGTTGGAATGTGTTTCCTGCTATGAACGAAGTGCATACCTCTAAGATGCCATTCTTAGAGCAGCATACATTAGAAATTATGACGGAGCATTGTGACTATAGAGCATCAAGCCTTCCTAGGTAACGTTGAATGTGTTATATATCTGCCCTTTTAGTGGTGAATGACCTCAGGTTAATGTATCTGCATTCGAAAACAGCAATATTTCTTGCTAAAACGTGTTTTCAAATCCTACTGTTAGCTCACACTCTCCCTATATATATCTTGTTCACATTTTCAATCGTTCATAAAATACGTTTTATTCATCCACTCAAGTTCAAATACATTTTTTTTTAAAACTTGTAGTGGATGACACTTGATGCTAATACAGTTTTTTCAAATATTAATTCTGTAATTAAATTTAATTAGTAATTTTAGTTGTTAGATTTAGTTGTTAGTTGTTTTTAGATTTAAGTTGCATGTATCTACCAATAAATGGCGCCAGATAAACTTCAAAAAATGAATGAAAATTATTTATAAAGGACTTTGTGCAATATAGAGAAAAAAAAAAGTAGGAATTTACTTTAATTTTTTTTATTTTTTATATTACTTGTTTATTAATAGTGATACTCTAGCTATATTACAGTTCTTTATGAGGTTCTTTGTATAAAAAAAAGTTATTAATAAATTAAGATTAAAGTCATGTTCTCTTATCTATTAATAGTAGCATCCTAGCTAGATTACAGACCCTCATACGATGCCATTCCTAGAACAACGTACATTAGAAATTGTGAAGGCGCAATGTAATTGAGGTGCATCAGGCCTTCTCTAGGTAACGCTGAATCTGTTACATATCTGCCGTTTTAATGGTGAATGACATGTCAAAGTATCTGCATTCGAATACAACGGTATTTTTTGCTTAAACGTGTTTTGTTATATATTATGAATAAAAATAGAAATTAATATTAAATTTCTTTTAGAACACCAATGAGTATGTGTACACTTAGTTTTTTTTTTTTTTTTAAATTGAAATTAATAGTGAGCAGCAAAAATAATAAACTTGCTAGAGAAATTATTTACTACAAAATTCCTCAACTCTGAAACCAAAAGAATTCCTCGTGTGTCAGTACTCGTCATATTTTACTCTGCAAAGTGAAATTGATTTGTAAATATAGTAACTCTAGAATACCCAGGTCACTATCCTTAAAAAAAAAGGATGTTGAAAATTCTACAAGATGGCATCACCACAGTTGTGTAAGACGAACGCTGTACATGCGTGACAATTATGAACAAGTATGGGCTCAATTTACGGAACGTCCTCATTTGCTTTATAACGTGAAATCTTCCTGGTCATTAATAAATAATAAAGTAAATAGAGACAAATTAATAAAATAAAGTATATATATAGCAGAAATAATGAATAACAAAACCAAAAATTATAAATAATAGAGTAAATCGTGCACAATAAAAATAGAATAGATAGGTCATAGCAATAATAAAAGAGTAAACAAAGTATAATAAAAATAATAAGACACGATAAATATGTGAATATTAATTTTTTAATACATATGTATTTAATTTTTTACTATTTATGCTATGGCTCGCTGAATGTTTGCTCAATTTAATTTTCCTCTATTTACTTTATCATCTTTATTATCCTCTATCAACTCTTAATATTTTTATTATATTCTGTTTATTCTATTATTATTAGTAGTATGCCCTATCTATTCTATTATTTTTATTATGCTCTATTTACTCTATTATTTTTCTTATTATTGCTTATTATTATTTATTGCTTATTTACTCTGTGTTTACTCTATTAATTAGTTATTATGTTACTCTTCATTAATTTTGTTATATTTAATTTTTTATTTATTATTTTTGTTTTACTAACTCTATTATTTATTAGTTTTGTTCTACTTATACTCTATTAACTGATTTCTATTATTTACGGGCGCCTGATAGTCAATTGGCTAATAACGCTCTGGCCTTTGGTATCACAGTCTTCTGATTCGAATCCTGGCGGTGATATGGTTGTTTGTAGTGGTTCGGAATCCACTTTAAGCCGTAGGTCCTGGTCTCATATGACCGTAGAGCGTCACAGAGCTCAATCGAGACTTTTCACCCACATCATTCCCAAACTGTAAAGGGGAAACTCAGGTCTTGACACAATGATGTGGTGTGGTATAATAGTAGTTGTAGTGGTTTGGAATTCATGTTAAACTGTAGGTCCCGGTCTAATTAGCCTAAAATGTGCACAAAATGACCGTAAATCGATGAACCAAACCTATTATTTATGTAGAATCTGCTTATTGTGCTTGAACTAACATCAGATGTCACCATGATAAACACAAATTGGAGGATTCTCTAGTTAAGTAATGGATATTTTTATAGCAATAAAAATTGTGTAAGCTCTATAAATGCAACATTAACACGAGATACACTTTATAAAATGACAAAGAAAAGGTCAGGAACTCAGTTAAATTCAGAAGTTTAAAATGATTCGCTTTTCATGAAAATCTGAGGAAATTTATAATGTAATCAATAAAGTAACTATAATGGAAGGAGGACAGTTAACTCTACTTCAATAGTTGTATTAGTAAAAACGCAGGCAATAGGCTAAAATTAGCTCTTAGCTATAAGCGTTCAGTCCTGAATGGTAAAACAAAAATAATAAAACAATTCATTGACAACAATCATTCAGGCAAAATAATTGACAACAAACGAGCTGGTAAAACAAATTCACTCCTTCAGTCTTTGAGTCCTCCCATTAAAATATGAGCTGTTTCACAAATGTAAACTTAAAATCACATAAGAAAATATTGTGTATGATAATTTATAGCAAATTTGGAGATCAAAACCTTCGCCAATAACATGGTAATTTTATTTGTATTTCTAGCATATATATTTCCCAAAACATATTTAATTTCAAAATAGCGTTCAACAAAATCGATGCGATTCTTTGCTAAATAATTTATTATAATGCTCATGCCTATTTACATCGAAGCATCTCTGTTAGCAAACCTTTTACGGCATGAATAGCTTTTTAAGTCATATGAAAAAAAAAAAAAAAAAAAAAATGTGTAATGAATATCTAATTAACAATTATTTCATTAGTTTCCTTTGTGCTTGGTGACCACAAAAATAGAACCATATATAGCAGCACTCATAAAATTAATATAAAAACAAGCATCAAATTATTTATTTAATTTTTATTCTATATTATTTTTTTATCATAAATAACGAAACGAAATATGTTAAATAATTTTTGAACATGATAGTAATTAGTTTTAACATTTTAGATTTTATTTTATATATTTTTTTTTATATTTTGTCTGAAAGGCCTGCTATCAAGTTACTAAGCGTCTTAATCCTGTACGAGACACACGATTTTACGCAACTAAGCCAAACTCTTTGCGCAATAAATTCATCAAACCCAACCACGCGTCCTACTACTTCATGTCAGACCTGTTACTAACCGTTCCATTTCCTGATTCCAAACTGGCCCACCGGTGTCCTCCGAAATCTCGTCTGCAGTCAAAGAGCCAACACCCCTCCAACGGGCCTCGTTAAGGGATTAGACAGAGGAGGCAGTGATATATGGTTCTAATCCCGATAGCGAAGGCCCACGCAGAACCAGCAAACAAAGGGTTTGGTCAGAGATTAGGGTAAACAATGAACGCGCGGGCGAATGGCTGGAGATAGGGACTCCATTGTGTAGTGACCACTATCTCCAAGATCGAGAACAGGATTACTCCGTCTCCAGGTGGAATGTTACCAGGAAATTCGTCCTCTTATCTACCTGTCTGGTCTGTCTTCTGGTAAGAGAGAGAGAGAGACAGAGACTTAAAGTCAAGTTTAGAGACAGTATAATTCCATTGGCACCGGCTATATTAGTCACGGAATACCTGGCTTGTGACATTTGTGTAGGGGTTATCGGTTGTCAGTCCTGGAATTGCAAAAGGGGCAAGGTTAACTGGTGATTACAAAAATGTCTTAAGTTTTGGGGAATAAAAAATAAGGTAACAAGTGTCTATTAGTTTCTTGAGTAACAAGGTTATTAGGTTAATAAAACAGTCTCATTATACGAATTCCTATAAAACAAAAACAAAACAAAGAAATACTGAAAGCTACAAAATAAAAATTATATATTATATGGACAAAAACTACGGACAGTGCGAAAAACTAAGGCAAAATCAGAATGAGAAAGAACAAAGAACTTTTAACCAGCTTGTATAACAAGTCCCAAATCACACACATACATATATATGTATATATATGTATGTATACACACACACACACACACACACACATATATATATATAAAGGAAATTGTAAAAGAAAATTATAAAGGATTTTTTTTTTTCTTGAAAAAATTGGAAAACCACAGGGTACATCTGGCAATCTTCTAAGGTCCATCCTTTAAAAACCACTGCTTTACATCCAAGCTAGCGCGTTATTGACAAAACTCCTAACATTTCAGTTTGCAATAAACTAAAAAACAATATTTAAGTAATAACTTTTTTTTTCTTATCAAACCAGGGCCGAATCATGGTGTTTCAACAAAATGTGAATCGTCATTGCATTACGTATATATGTCATCCTTAAAATATCTCACATACTTTTCACAGTTTTCGGTACTTGATATACTTCAGTATTAGGCGGGGGGAGCGAAAGGAACATAAGTGGCAAACATACAGCATTCATTCATTACCTTACTCAGCAAAGATTATATTTGCAGTAATAGCAGTAATTTGTGATTTTTTAAACTAGTGTAGCTTTTTTATTTTTATTTATTATATATATATATATATATATATATATATATATATATATTATTTATATTATAAATGTTTTCCAGATCGAAATTTTCGTGAACATTTCGGAAAAACTTCTCAAGAGTGCCGGAGTGTAAAGTATTTTATATATATATATATATATATATAAAATTTGCACTTTCTTAAATTAATTAAATATAGTGATTCTTGCATTCTTGCCTCTTCTATACTTTCTCTTGAGAAGATTTTCCGAGCATTTTCTGAAATTTTCACGAAAATTTATATATACACTCAAGAGCCAGAACATTATGACCACCCCTACATTTTGCAATGAACTCGCCTGGATGACGTGGAAGGCACGTGATCAGGTGGAAGTGGTATTTAACAGGTATTAAGTGGTATTATTAATCCATGCCAAGGCGGGTTGAAGCTGTGTTGCGCGCCAAAGGTGGGCCAACTCGTTATTGACAGGTGGTCATAAATGTTTTGGCTCTTGAGTGTATATATATATATAAATTATTTATATATACATATATATAATAATATATAAAATAAAAAGTAAAGCTTACAAAAACTGTATTCTGGTTTTAATTTAAATATGATTAAATCATATTGCCTACAAACAGCCCTCTCTTCTTTCCTTTCTCCCTCTAAATTCCACACACTTTATGGGCTTTATACATCCGTGCCCGACGTCACAATCCATCATATGTTTTCAACATATCACCTCGAATGCGGATGTAAAGCAAAGATTAGCAAATTTTGCATGAATAAAAGATTAGAACAAACATGCCAACAACCAGTCCCCCCTCATGTAAATTATTTTTCAATTCCTTCTATTAGCTCACACTCCCTATGTACATCTTGTTCAAATTTGCAATCGTTCATAAAATACTTTTTATTCATACACTCAAGTTCAAATACATTTTTTTTGAACTTGTAGTGGATGACACGTGATGTGAATACAGTTTTTTGAAATATTAATACAGTAATTACATTTAATTATTTCATTTTAGTTTTTTTTTCGATTTAAGTTGCATGTATCTGCCAATAGATGGCGCCAGATAAACTTACAAAAATGAATGAAATTTATTTATAAAGGACTTTCTGCAATAGCGTGAAAAAAGTGTAGGAATTGACTTAAAAAAAGTTTTTTTTCATACTACTTGTTTACAAATTAACTCAAGCCTATAGTCATGTTGGACCATAGACATATAAACTAAAAAATAGTTTAGATGGTGCTTCATCACCAGAAGTTGAAATGAGTTCATCGATGCTCTGCTGTTCAGATAATCCAAGTCAAAAGTCATAGTAATTCATCTCTCAAAAGATGTGCACGAGTTAATTCAATTTTTTGATTGACGTAAAATTTTCAAGTAACTGTAAAGATAAAAAAAATGGAGTTCGTATAAATAAAAACTCTGAGTAAGTAATGGTAAAAAAAATTTCAAACTTTACGAGGAATATGTGAGATGGTATCACGCAAAAAAAAGGTGCATAAAATTTTTGATACACGCAAAAGCAAGCGCTATTTTTCTAGAAATCAATAGAAGTTTTTAACTGAGAAAATTTTAATAATATGAAAGAAATAAAAGTTTCCATAGAGACATTATAGTTGGTGCCCTATAGACATATAGAGTTCTATTTATAGTTGGTGCATCTGATTATAAATATATTTTTTTTTCCTACGCTGGGACGGGGGCCATATTGGCCATGAGCTTTCTGGCAGCCCAATAAAAATCAGTCTGGCTGTCTGGAGAACAGTTCATAAAACAGAGCGCAAGGCAGCTTGTCAGATGTTTAAAATCCATAACAGTGCCTGAAGTACACATTTAGGATACGGCAAAGGTACCCTTCTAAAACATCATGTCCAGTCAAAAGTGCAGAAAAACCTACACCAGGTCCAATAGAACCCGTTGCAGGTGACAGGGATATGACTAAGGGTAATATGGAGCTTCACTTTAGCGAGGAACCACGAGGGCTGAAGACTGTCTAAACCTCAAAACAACGCTCTACGATCACATTAGACCGGCACCTACTGTTTAAAGTGGATTCCGAACCACTACAAACAACCACAGCACCTCCGAGACTCGAATCCTGTGGCACCGAGAGGCAGAGCGCTGGACATTTGACCATTCCAGGCACAGATGAACTTTAAATCTTACCCTTCACAACTTCAATAGTGCCATTTCGGAGGGACATTTGCAATCTATTTTTTTACTATACCCCAACCTCTAAATATATAATAAAAGTCATAACAAAATTAATATATATATATATATATATATATATATATATATATATATATATATATATATATATATATATATTCTAATGCAGCTGGCAAACACTTAGAAAGCTGTCTTTTTTATGCCTTAAGGCAAGCGCTGCACCGACATACTCACTTAGCACTGCCCAGGAGGTGCGTGTAGCTTGAAGATAAACTACGGACGCGAGTAGCAATACACCCGCAACGCTATACGATCATGTTGGACCGGGACTTACAGTTTAAAGTGGATTCCGAACCACTACAAACACCCATGGCACCACCGGGACTCGAACCCATGGTACTGTGGTACCCGTGATACTGTGGTACTGTAGTAAACCTTTGGTACTGAGCACCTGTGGTACTGTGGTAAAAACTGTGGTACTGTAGTAAACCTGGTACCGAGCACTTGAGGTATTGTGGTAAAAACTGTGGTACTGTAGAAAACCTTGAGCCTGAGTATTGTGGTAAAAACTGTGGTACTGTAGTAAACCTGTGGTACTGTGGTAGAAACTGTGGTATTGTAGTAAACCTGTGGTACCGAGTACCTGAGGTACTGCGGTAAAAACTGTGGTACTGTAGTAAACCTGTGGTACTGTGGTGAAAACTGTGGTACTGCAGTAAACTATAGTACCGAACGCCAGAGCGCTTAACTACTCGACCATTAGGCCCCTATATATATATATAAGCGCTAAATACACAATACGAAAAACAAAATAGATAAAAAATCAACTAATCAACACTATTTATAAGCAAAATACGAAGCTATTAACAGCAAAAAATACAATCACGTGAAAAAAAAAAGACAACAATAAATAAACAATGGCCGTTGTAAATCGCCAGGCTATTCAATATTTCGTTTCAATAACTCGCCAAGTCCGCTGAAACGAAAACACGTTCCACATTAAATCAAAAAAGAATGCTAATTTCCCAGCTGCCATAAAACAAACCTCACGTGAAGACACAACAACCGCGTAGGAGAGTCAGAGGCAAGCACAGGAGAGATTAAAAAGTTTTTCTTCAACTGCAAAGTCTGCATCAAAAATGAGAAGGTAGGGGGGTTTATAAAAAGGTAGGGGGTAGGGTAGGGGAAGAGCTGTGCCAAACACGTAATGATGATGTCAATCAAAAGGGATGATCTCCTGTGTTTGAGCCGTCCTTAAAAACACCCGCCTTCGTGGTTTCTGTTTTCCTTTTTTTTTCTTTCTGCTTTCTGTCCGTTTCTTCTATCCTTTAAATATATGTAATTTTTTTTTTCTTTTTTAAAAGAAATGTGCGATGAAAATCAGACAGAAGTTTTTTCTCGTCATCAAGATAATAGCTCTTTGTTTTATGGAGTACGATTTGATTTGAATCAAAGTGGATGAGTGAGTCACAAAATAAAATTTTTGGTGTCATTGAAAAAATAAATAATAATAAATAAATAAGTGCACGGTTTGTAAACGTCTCAATTAACATTTTTATTCTAAAGTTTTGAGTGTATCGTTAATAATTTTTTAATTTATAAAGATCAGGAGTATTATATATATATATAAAGAAACTCTTTAAGTCGAACCTCGATAAGTCGAAAACCTCCACAACTTGAAAATTTTTTGTTCCCTTCCGTTCAAGCCCCAAAACCTCCATTACTCGAAATTTCAACCCTCTATAAGTCGAAATAATGAGTCAATCCCCACAAGCCATTTTGGTATATATTTTCCCTCCGTAACTCGAAAAAACAAATTGGACCTCTGTATTTCGAACATTAGCAATGTTTGATTTTACAACCTTTTTTACTACCTTTACAACTCGACCATTTCAAACTAATTACCTCTAGAGCTCGAAAAAAAATAAATTACCGTCTTCAAGGATTTGCCGACAATGCACGTCATTGTTTCTTATAAAACAATGTGAGTGAGTATATAGTAAATAGAATAACCAATTCTATGCAATAGCAACTCGGAAGAAAAAGAATTTTCTGCTCTTTATAGCTTAGATAATGCTACAGATAGAGAACGATCGAATTGTCTAAAGCAAAAAAGTTAATAAATAAATAAATAATAATAACTGACTTTTTTAATACATAATATTTTTAATTTTAAGGTTGTTTCGGAATTATTTTGATTTTTTTATTGTAGTACATAATATAACTTTGAAGTTGCAAATAAACATGTTTATTACCTCTGTAACTTCCATTTTTATTTATTTTACCTCTCTAACACAAAATAAGTTAGAAAGAATCTAAACCCCTACTAGTGGAATATTTCCTTACAAAATCCGCGTAAGTCGAATTCCTCCATAAGTCGAAAACTCTACAACTGGAATTATTTGGCATAAATTCGACTTACAGAGGTTCTACTGTATATATATATATACATTACGTTTTTTGCCACATAAGGTTTTTCCCCTGCCTTAATTAATTGTAACTGTCTTTATTGAAATATATTAGCAGACAAGTGTGTTTGTATGAATCGATTCAATATTAGTTAGCTTCCGTCAGTATGCCACGAACAACCCATCAAAGGGCAGTGAAGAAAATACTATTTATGGGTGACTATCCTACCTTTCCGGGTGGTACAGAAAGAAATCCGAAAATTGCCGAATGGGCTGCCTGACTGTCGATGCCTTTACATGGGCTGTTATCTTCATCGAGTCCTAAAAATAAAAGAATTCATATTATCCGCAGCGTGGTATGATCAGTGGTGTAATTTTTTTTTTTTTTTTTTTTTTTTACCGTAACCCTATATCACTGGTTTTATAACTATGGCACTAAACGAGCAAAACGTTTTTCAGATTTAAGCGATTTTTAATTTTTGTTCTTTTAAAAAATGTTTTCTTTCAAAATTTTTTTTTTTTTTTTTTTTTTTTTTAAGGTGAAAATGAAAGGCGGAATTTTTCCAGCAATGTTTGCTAAAGAAAAGTCTTGATAAACATCGCCGTAAATTATGAATTTTTTTTCTTTCTGTAAAGTATTTTTAATTTTTATATATAAATTCAAGCCAGGTCTTTTCTATTCACTAACACACGCCAGTGTAGAATATGCGCCCTATTTTGTTTAATTTATAAAAAAAAATTAAAAATTGGACAAAATATGACCAGGTTTCCTTTTAAATTTCTATTTCGATTTATTTTTTTCTGTTTAAAAGATCGACAAAACTTTAGATAATAAAATATATTTAAGAACAGAATTTATATATACGAAACATCCAGGGGGAAAAAAGCACGCATAATTTCCAAATTTTATTTAACATATAAGCAATCCCTGGATTATTGACAGGAAATTACGATATCCGCAGTTCCGATTGACAATACAGTTGGTGAAAATCTACAAAAAGAATCTAATAGGCACAATTCCCATAACCACACGTGAAAAAAAAAAGCCATCCACAAGAGCTGTATCCGTTTAAAATTCCATAATCACTTCGATGTCTGCTAAGACATGACAGGAAATCAAGTAAGATATGTATCTCTACCTTGTCTACTATAATTCTATGCACGCTCTTTTACGAAGGATGTGATGTCACACAGATATTGCCAAGTTTCTTGTAAAACCGCTGTGACAACAAGAGGTATGGCCATTATTACCATTCGTTCTTTCGCTGCTTATTCAGTTCCTTCTATCAGCTCACACTCTCCTTATATATATCTTGTTCAAATTTTCAATCGTTCATAAAATACTTTTTATTTATCCACTCACGTTTAAAAAAATGTATTTGAACTTGTAGTGGATGACACGTGATATTAATACAGTTTTTTCAAATATGAATTCAGTAATTAAATTTAATTAATTAATTTTTTTTTTTTTTTTTTTAGATTTAAATTGCATGTATCTACTAATAGATGGTGCCAGATAAATTTAAAAAAAAATTCAATGAAAATTATTTATAAAGGACTTTCTGCAATATAGCGGGAAAAAAAATAGGAATTGACTTTAAAATTTTTTTCTTTATATTACTTGTTTTAAATATGTCATGATATATATATATATATATATATATATATATACATGTATATACAGGGTGATTATAATTATAAACCTGAAAGCTTTTGCTAGACGGTGGATCAAAGGACGAAGTATTGCACTGCAGATCGTTTCAAAAATGGAGAAAGATTATGCTTGGTTATTTAAAATTTTATGGACGTATCATTCAAACTATTTGCTAGATGAGGAAGTTAATTCTCAAATTGTTACCTTTGGATTACTGGCAAAGAATAGAGCAATGTGAAATATCGTTGCAACCAGAAAAAGACATTGTACAGTGAATCGGCAGGCCATCCCTGCCGATGACTTTTTAGCATGCATTGAGGATTGAAACAAAAAGTACATTGTGTCCGGAGGGGATTACTTTGAAGGCGAAGAAATAAATGTGGAAGAATAAATAAAGAGTTTTTGAAAAAAATAAACAATTGGTCTTACTTTTTGGGCACAGTAGTAAAGTCCCACTTTCAAAATGCAGTAAAAAAAAAAGAAACATTCGTCACAATGAGTTCAGATTTTAACTGAAGATACTTGAAGAAGGGAGAAACGGTACGGCGACATAAGAAAAATGCTCCCAAGTGTATAAATAGATGGCGCTGTAAACGGCATAAAGAAAGTGAATTCGGCTGCAGTGATATTTTGAATCGAAATTACAACATATTTGAAACGAGTTGCACATTAAACCTGTAGGGTTCAATGTGCTTGATTGCTTCGGTTTTTTGACGAAAAAAATGACTTCCAAGTCATTCAAGAGTTGTGACACTGTTAGTGGAAAGCCCATTCACCACGGAGAGGCCATACCAAATTGGATGGGAAAATTTGGTGGAACCTTTTTTTTTATGTCTACAGTTTCCCCCTTCTTCAATAGTTGTGACACTGTTAGTGGAAAGCCTATCCACTACGACGAAGCCATACCAAATTGGATGGGAAAATTCGGTGGAACTTTTTTTTTGAACATTTTTTTATGTCATACAGTTTCCAATTTCTTCAAGTATCTCCAATTCAAACTTGAATTCATTGGGACGAGTGGTTCTTTTCTGACAGCATTTTGAAGTGACATTTTAATTATAATCATCCTATATTATATATATATATATATATATATATTCTTTCTAATGCAGCTGGCAAACACTTAGACAGCTTGGTCTTGGATGCCTTAAGGCAAGCGCTGCACAGACGTTACTCACTTTGCATTACCCAGGGGGCG
Organism: Caerostris darwini; assembly: GCA_021605075.1. NCBI lineage: Eukaryota > Metazoa > Arthropoda > Arachnida > Araneae > Araneidae > Caerostris > Caerostris darwini. The sequence continues at coordinate 31,072 of BPLQ01008976.1, forward strand.
CGTGTAACTTGAAGATAAGCCACGGACGCGAAGTAACAATGCTCCCTCAACGCTCTACGATCCTATCAGACCGGGACCTACGATTTAAAATGGATTCCGAACCACTACATACATCCAAGGCACCGCCGGGACTCGCCGAAACCCGTGGTACCGAGCGGCAGAACGTTAGCCACTCGGCCATTCAGGTCATATATATATGCGTATATATGGCGATTCAGGTCATATATATATATGATTTTGCAATTAGGTTAAGATGAGAACTGAGAACGCGGGGTATGCAAACATAGATCTGACATTTAAATTATCCATAACCACGGTAAATAATGGTTTGGCTTGTCGCTCTACGGTCATCTTGTGCACACTTTAGGTTACATAGACCGGGACCTAGTTTAGCGTGGATTCCGAACCACCAGCAAACATCCATGTCACCGACAAAATTCGAACCTGAAGACTTCGGTACCAACGGCCCAGGCCACCCGGTAAATAATGGAGAATGAAAATATGAAATTGATAGATGTAAAATATTTTGAGCGTTCTCTTTTTCAATTGTTGCACATCATATTTGTCTACCTGGCGTAATTTTTTTTTAAAAATATGTTTTAAATATATTTCGACCAACCTGTTTATGCACATAAACTGAATAAAGTTTCCCCCCTTTATGGTGCTATTAAAGTGATTTATCTGAATGATAGATCGGTTTTTTGACGAAAAAAAATGACTTCCAAATGAATCAATAGTTGTGACACTGTTAGTGGAAAACCCATCCACCACGGCGAGGCCGTACGAAATTGGATGGGAAAATTCGGTAGAACTTTTTTTTTAACATTTTTTTTATGTCATACAGTTTCCCCCTTCTTCAAGTATCTTCAATTCAAACTTGAATTCATTGTGACGAGTGGTTCTTTTTTAAAAGCATTTTGAAGTGGCATTTTAATTAAAATTATCATATATTTTCTATACACTCAAGAGCCAAAACATTATGACCACCCCTACATTTTGCAACGAACTCGCCTGGATGACGTGAAAGGCACGTGATCAGGTGGAAGTGGTATTTAACTGGTATTAAGTGGTGGTATTAATCCATGCCAAGGCGGGTTGAAGCTGTGTTACGCGCCAAAGGTGGGCCAACTTGTTATTGTCAGGTGGTCATAATGTTTTGGCTCGTGAGTATATATATATATGTATGTATGTATATGTATGTATGATAAGGTTAAGATGAGAACGCGAGGTATGCAAACATAGATCTAAGATTTACATTATTCATAGCCTTGTTGAATAATGGGGAATATGGATATAAAATTTACAGAAGTAAAATATTTTGAATGTTCTCTTTTTCAATTGTTGCACATCATATTTGTCTACCCTGTGTAATTTTTAAAAAAAATATGTTTTAAATATATTTCGACCAACCTGTTTATGCGCATAAGCTGAATAAAGCTTCCCCCCTTTATGATGCTATTAAAGTGATTTATTCGAATGATAGATATCGCTTCAAGGTTAACAGCCGTAATGAACCTCCGAGTAACAACTTGTCTACCATTTTAAGGATAGAAATAAATATTAACTCGGAAAATTCAAACTGCGTGCGATCACACGGATTTGCTGCGGCAGCGGACATTCTTCGGATATTTCATTGAACCACTAACCGCTCCTGCGAGAAGCAATACATCAGGAATTCCAGTGTTTTTTTAGCAGAAAAAACAAGACGAGAAACGACAGGCATCCCATCGAAGCAGGCGGGAGATTTATTCCGGGCCCGAACGCCGCTCTCCCGCCCCGCTGGGCCCTCACCTACCGTCGGCCCCCTGGCTGGGAGGACGCCGGTGGCGGAATTCCACGATGCCTCTGCCACATCTGGCGACTTAGCGCCAAGTCGGCTGAAAGAGCGCCAACAACAAATCATCTGAGATGCGCAAGTCTTTTTTAATAGTGCTATGAATGCGGTCCAACATGAAGTTGTAAATTTCCTCAAGTCAATGCGATTTAATTGTATTCATTATATTTCTGCCCAGGGCATGAATGGCCGAGTGGCTGGCGCTCGGTACCACAGGTTTCGGGTTTCGAGTCCCGGCGGTGGCATGGATGTTTGTAGTAGTTCGGAATCCACTTTAAATCGTAGGTCCCGGTCTAACAGGATCGTAGAGCGTTACGGGGGTAGTGTTACTCCGCGTCCGTAGCTTATCTTCAAGCTACTCGCAGCTCCTGGGTGCTAAGTGAGTAACGTCGGTGCAGCGCTTGCCTTAAGGCATCCAAGACAATTGTCTAAGTGTTTGCCAGCTGCATTAGAACAAAAAAAAATATTTCTGCCCGACTTGGTTTTCTGGATCAAGGGTGTTAGGTTCGAAACCCAACAAGTGATCTAAATGAAAACTTCGGTGTCTCTGCTGGAGATACGCTTGATATAACTGTTGGTCCGAATGTCTTTTTCTTGATTTTGTGGAGGAATTGGATGATGCTAACCCCCAGATGACCCATGGGGTGTGGGAGGGTTATATTTTTCCGAAATCGCCTAGGTCCAACTTCACCCCTAGTTGTAAAGAAGCATCTCAGCTCTAGCCAATCTGATATAGTGTAGAGTAGTTATGGTAATATTTATTATGTATACATGAATTACAGTACCAAAAACTATTATATTAAAGTTTATTTGTTGAGTTGAATATCTTAATGAGACCTGATGGCCAAGTGACTAGCTATTCGTCTTGGGTTCGAGCCCGGCGGTGCCATGGATGTTTGTAGTGGTTCGGAGTCTACTTTAAACAGTAGGTCCTGGTCTAATATGACTGTAGAGCTTTGAGTAACCCTATCCCGCTGACAATCCTATCCCGTAAAAACAAAACTTCTCCTGCCTCGAAATCTGGCAGTAGGCAGATGGACCTGGCCCATCATGCGCCAATAAAGATGAAGAATACCTTAATATGTTAATTTTTCAAAATTCTTAGATTACTAGTAACTGTTAAATTAGTAATATTTCATATGCGGCACGAAAGTGTTTTGTATATTCAAATGCTGTCTGTAAGATTTTTTTTCCCAATGCAGCACAAGGAAAGTGGCAAGCTGTGAATATTTCGCATCGATAGTCAGGTTGGCCAGTGCAAGTTTTACAGATTTTCTCTCATTCTGCACGCAAATGTGGGGAAGTCCCTCTTAAAACAATTTCTCTCCTCAACCACTGTTAGAGAGGTGCTCTTGCCATACATAAGAGGAATATGGAGCTCACTGATGTCCAACTCCTTCCCCCTCAAAACAAAAACATCAAATAGATCTTTCGTATAATGTTTCGTTAATTGTTTACTTTCAGATGATTTAATTTTTTTTTTTCTTAGATAATGCGTCATCGAGGGGTGCAGAATGGATGTGCACATGATTGATTTTTCAGGGATCGCGCCGCACTGTTTTAAAATCACTGACGTAGCCCCTTTTTTGACATTGCGAATACGAATATTGGTGCATTTCTTTTAGTAGAGTTAACTAATCGGGAAAGAGCTATTCTCCATTTGTAACTTTACTTATTAAAACTGTAACTTCAAATTATGGATCGGAGATATTTGAAGGTCAGAACATTGAGATTTTGGACTTAAGGAAGCAGAGTTCAAACCCTGACAAGCGAATCCTAAACGCTAAATGTGGCCCCGCTAGTGATGTCACGATAAATCTAGAGCTTTATGGTTGAGTGACTTGCGCTCGGTGCCACGTGTTTCGTGTTCGAGTCCCGGCGGTGCCATGGGTGTTTGTAGTGGTTCGCGATCCACTTTAAGCCGTAGGTCCCGGTCTAATATAACTGCAGAGTGTTGGGTGTAGGGCCAATAACCCTGTTGTTGTTTCTTATCCCACTTTGCTGGCCAAGCCCACGAGCCCATACGACTCATGATTGAAGGGGAAGGAAGCAGCTTCTGTTGTGATGGAGCATCCGTAGGTAGAAGTCTGACTTTGGCTCCGTGACGCTCTTGCAATCATAGGAGACCGGGACCTACGGCTTAAAGTGGATTCCGAACCACTACAAACATCCATGGCACCGCCGGGATTCGAACCCGAAACCTGTGGCACCGAGCGCCAGAGCGCTAGACACTCGGCATTCAGGTTCCAAATTTGTGAATGCCAACGGCACGCGGTGTTCCCAGGTGGTCACCCACCCAAGTACTGACCGCGCCCAATGATGCTTGACTTCGGTGATCTAACGAGAACCGGTATATTCAGCATGGTACGGCCGTTGACTAATAACCCTACCCGTAAAAAGTCAGCGTCACGGAGCCATGTCAGACTTCTACCTACAGGTGTCCCATCAGAGCAGAAGCTGCCCCCTCTTTTCTTTCTTCCATGAGACTACATGAGTTCTTGGACTTGGTCTAGATGTTTGCAGTCAACCTCCTCAAAGTTCCTGAGCACCCTGAATAATGCTGCATCTACCTCATAATCTAAGTTCTGGCCGCGAGCATTTAAAAACAAAGCTGTATGAAATTCCTTTACAGATTTTGAAAGCAATATTAGAGAATTGAATTTTTTATACCTTGTAACATATTTTTGGAAACAAATTTTTCAAAAATATTATTTGTAAGTGTGTTATTGTTGATTTTTACTGAAATTTTAATATAGTTTATATACAAACGTCTTTCTAATTGATTTTCTGAATCGCACATCAAAAACGACCGCGAAATAAACAAGGATAGTGAATATTATCGTTGTAAAATTTTTTTTTTTAAATAAATTGTTTCCTTTCTTGAAGAATTAGCCATCCAACAGTGTTCTGGTTTTCTTTCGATTTCTCCGAAAGTTTTCGATACAACTATTTATGCTGTTTATCAGAAAGAATGTGTTGTCAGCAGTTAATGTAAAGAAAACAGGAGCTAAACGCTACAAAGTAAATTGCTCATATTCTTTACCTGCCTTCAATAAGAAGGGGAAACTACTTTTCCCAAATAAACTCGTTTATTTCTTGAAGAAAAATATTTTTGTTTTTCTTTGTATATTACATGCCTTATTTGTAAAAATAGGTTTATTATGGGGAGATTGGTGGCTCAGTGGCAACGTCCGCCGCTGGTGAACATTAGGCTGAGGTTCAATCCACTGGCGGCTTTGTTGTTGATGCTGTTTTAAACAACGAGGAGATTCGATGGCATTTCTGTTGTTCAGCACCTTGCCACGAGAGTCGAACTACCTGGTGGGAGTTTCCAGGTCTTCTTCCATACGACACGCAAATGCGGGATAGTTCCCCCTAAAAACCCTCCCAGAAGGCACTGTCCTCCTTTCTCAGCGACACGGAACCAAGTCGTCGGGTGCTCCATCACATCAGAAGCTCTTCCTCTCTTCCATGGGAACACACGGGTACATGGACTTGGTCTTGATGTTGCTGTCGACCATGTGACATAAGAAACAACAGATGAACGTTTACTATTGAAATTAAGAAACTCAAACTGCACAGAACTGCGAATTATTGCTGAGCTAGTAGCAGCAGAACCAGCCTAAGACTCTGTAAGCATTAAAATATGTATAAGACAATTGCAAAGTTTTCAATTTTTAACGCCGTAAGAGCTGTTAAGCAAAACACTACCCGACTCGTGACTGAGATTCGAATCCAAGGGTGGCGTCTGTTGTAGCCATCGCTTTTAGGAACGTGATGGCAATTGTGACAAAAAATGTATTGATAGACAACTGTTACAGGCACCTGTTCCGTAGGGCCTGAATAGTCGAGTGTCTAGCGCTCTGTCACTCGACGCCACAGGTTTACACAGGTTACATATTACTGTAGAATATCACAGAGCCCAATGGCTATCTTCTCACCCACATCATTCCCAAACTGTATAGGGGCAACTCAGCTCTAGACACAGTGATGTGGTGAGGTGTAGTAGTAGTAGTGGTACCTGTTTAAGTGTTGAGTGGGAGAAAACTAAGAAAACGCCCACCTTGCAGACCGATACAAGACGTTTCTACATACTGTCCCAATCAAAATCGGAATCGGTATATAGTAAACTGCAACGAGCGCCATCAATGGATTTTCCCAGTACGCTAAGTGCGGGACACGATTTGGGCCAAGTAGACATTCATATCAAATGCTGAAAAGTTCATCCGTTGTCGAAAACGCTGAAAAGCTGTCGAGAAAAAAACTTCTTCAGAAAATAATTGCGCGATGAATATTTATAAAGGTTTTTCCCACCGTTAATTCCCGCACTTGATTTCACAACAGAGTGAAATCATGGGGGAAAAATATTATGTTAAGTTAATTTGAATTTTGTGAAAATATATAAATAAGCCCAATAATAATTGACAGCCTACTTTGATGATTATTTTATCTAAAAAGGCACACACACCCACATCCCACAGATTATTTTAATACATTTATTTATTATAGTCAAAAAGAATGTAAACCTTAAAAAAATACATAAATAATTTCTTTATCGGTTTTCCCGCCATATATCTTAATGGCTCCATGGATCTCAAGTACTTTATTTATTTATTTTGCAATTTTGTGCAATAAAATACTGTTTAAGTATGTTTATTTGTGTTTAATTAGTTTTTGATTAGATTATGGCCAATTATGTGGGAATTCCATAGGATAATGCGTAACCTTTTTCAATCAAATTATTTTTTTGATAGCATATTTCTCTGTGTAGTTTCTTCTTCTTCTTTTTCTTTCTATTTTTATTTATTTATTTGTTTTTATTTTTATTTATTTATTTATTTGCATTTTTATGTTATTCATTGGACATTCGTCTTTATGCTTATTTAAAATTTTTCTTTCCCTGTATACTTTAATTGCATCAATTTTTCTCACTTTAAACATTGTGAGGCTGGAGCGGTCTGGTGGATAGTTCGTTTGAGGAGGAGGGTACAACCTCGTAAACGTTTAAACTGCTATATCTCTGCGACTCTAGTGTCGAATGAGCACAGGTCAAAGTCAGGGACGGATTTAGATGAAAAGAGGCTCTAGGCTATTTCACTTATGAGGCCCTTTCACCTCTCATTTTTAAGTTTGTAAATTACGTGAGAGATAATAAAATACAACATTACTGCGATATGCATCAACATGTCAAATGAAACATGTTGTGATGGGTACTAATCTTTATAAAAAATGGGGCACGGATAATAAATAAAAAAAAAAGGTCGAGAACACTTATTTGGACATTTATTCTCAGCAACCTATATAGTACTTGTAACAATAACTAATCAAACATAGCACAAAACATTTACGAAGAAACAAAATTCAAATAAAAAAAATGTTTGACTATGAAAATAAAATATACAATAAAGTTATCATATTTTCTATCAAATTAAATAGACCCGAACAGACCCACTGAGTCGAACGCGTTGATCTTAACCAATACATTTTTATGTTTGTTTATTAGTCATGAGTGTAGAATTTATCCTTATTTTAGATTCAGTGTTTTAGTGTTTACTGTTTTTAGAATAGTCTAATTCTAATTTTGCTAGAAATTTGAATGTAGGCCCCTCTTGATCTTGAGGCCCTAGGCTGAAACCTAGTTAGCCTATACGAAAATCCGGCCCTGCCTATCTGCTTAAACATATTCTCTATAGAAAAAGTCAAATGGCGCCATTTTGAAGATATCATCCATCCTGTGGTATCTGCATATAGCACGATCTTTTCATCTAGGGAATGCACCCAAGACTGCAATCATCCTTTACATTTCGAGGGGGTGGGCCTTATTCTGGCTCACCCTGTAATCACCCCCAGACGATATGATGGATGAGAGGAATGACAGACTTTTGCTGCATAAGCCGTCGACGGATGACACTGGGATTGGGATGCGTCCTTGGGAAGAAGCACCACCAAGCATCGAAACTCTTTGGGATCTATGTTATGCAACTTTTTGTCTAGCCTTTTCAAACGTACGAGTTAATTATTATGTCTGAGTCGCCCACAGTTCTCAGTTCCCTGAATTCCCAAGCACAGTCGAAGAAATTAGACGCAGGGCCGGATTTTCCTATAGGCTAACTAGGCTTCAAGATCAAGAGGGGCCTACATTCAAATTGCTAGCAAAATTAGAATTACACTCTTCTAAAAACAGGAAACACTGAATAGAAAATAAGGAGAAATTCTACACATATGAATAATAAACAAACATAATAAATAATTTATTCATCATCATTTGGCGCGACAGCTCGGTGTGGGCCAACGGGGGGAGTTACGATTTAAAGTGGATTCCGAACCACTACAAACATCCATAAGTAATTTGCAAGCTTAAAAAAGGGAGGTGAAAGGGCCTCATAAGTGGGGTAGGGCCTCTTTTCTTCTAAATCCGGCCCTGGTTAGAAGGCTCCGGTTATATTACTTTGGATAAAGATTCCCTTTGACATTGACATAAAAACTTGTCATGCTCCATTTTTACTGTACCTGAGAACTTGGGGAAAATATTTCTTTAATAATTAATATGGCTATCACTTATCGTTGGAACATCAGATATGCAGCATATTCAGTAGTGTACCATAAATAGCTACACTATACCCGAAAAGTGGAAAGCATGAAGCGAAATGAAAAGCGTAGTTTGCTAACATTTACACTACACCACCACCATCTCTCCATTTATACCACCACCGGAAATGCCCTAATCCTGGCTGTGGCATGGATGTTTGTTAGTGGTTTGGAATCCACGTTAAATTGTAGGTCCCGGTCTAATTAGCCTTAAGTGTGCACAAAATGATCGTAGAGCGACAAACCAAACCAAAACCAGAAAGGCTTGTGCTCCGCAACTTGTAAGGAATGGAAAGCGTAAAGGATTATGTGTCCACGTATTACGTATAAAGTATTACGTGTCCACACAGTAATCATTCCAGAGGACATATACTACAGTGAGAAAAATCAAAAAATCACAGAAATCACAATTATGAATATCAGAAATGCAGCAATTCTGTTGACAAACAAAATTTTCTATTCATTTATCACTCAATACTGCCTGAATAAGAAACCTAAGATGCAAGACCCTCTTCCGAAGAACCATAACACAGCAGTAGTATCCAATTAGTATGCAGTGTGGTTTACCTAAACGTAATTTGCAAACATTTATACTACAGCAAGAAAAAGCAAGGAAACACATATGCAGCCATTCTGCCGACAAGACAAATCGTCCCTCTATTTATAAGTTATTACTGCCTGAACGAGAAACCTAAGATGCAAAATTCTCTTCCGAAGAACCATAACACAGCTGTCGTATCCAGTTAGCGTGCATGGTGGTTTTCCTAAGAATAGTTTGTGACTATTTATAATACAGTGAGGAAAATCAAGAAAACACGCACTCAGCCCTTCTGTCGACAGCCCAAATTGTCCCTCCACTTATCATATAATATTGTATATAGGAAAAATCTAAGATGTAATATCCTCTTCCAAAAAACTATAACACGGCTGTCCTGTGCAGTTAGCGTGCAGGGTGGCTTTTCTAAGCATAGTTTGAAAGTACGTTTACTACAATGAGGAAAATCAAGGAACCAAATGCAGCCATTCTGCCGACAAGACAAATTGTCCCTCTATTTATCACTTAATACTGCCTGAACGAGAAACCTAAGATGCAAAATTCTCTTCAGAAGAACCATAACACAGCCATCGTATGCAGTTAACTTGTAAAGTGGTTTTTCTAAGAGTAGTTTGCTACAATGGGGAAGATCAAGAACACATACATGCCAAATTGTTCCTCCATTTGATCACTTAATACTATCTGGACGAGAAACTAAGATGTAATATCTTCTTCCAAAGAACCATAACACAACTGTGCTATCTAGTTAGAAAGCAGGGTGGCTTTTCTAAGCATAGTTTGCAAACATTTATACTACAGTGAGGAAAATCAAGAAAACACACATCCAGCCATTCTGCCGACCAACTATATTATCCCTCTATTTATCAATCAATACTGCCTACACCAGAAACCTAAGATGCAATATCCACTTCCAAAGAACCACAACACAGCTGTCGTATCCAATTAGCTTGCAAAGTGGATTTCCTAAGCTTAGTTTGCAATCCTTTATACTACAGAGAGGAAAATCAAGAAATCCCACAAGCAGACATTCTGCCACAAACAAAATTGCCCCTCCGTTTATCACTCAATACTGCTTGGACGAGACACCCTAAGATGCAATATCCTCTTCCGAAGAACCACAACACAGCTATTGAAACCAGTTAGTGTACAGGGTGGTTTTCCTAAGCGTAGTTTGCAAACATTTATACTACAGTCAGAAAAATCAAGAAAACACACATGCAGCCATTCTGCCGACAATATTATCCCTCTATTTATCAATCAATACTGTCTTACACAAGAAACCTAAGATGCAAGATCCACTTCCAAAGAACCATAACACAGCTGTCGTATCCAATTATCATGTCGGAGGGCTAAGATTCCAATCCGCTAGCGGCACCCATCGCTGTCCGTACTTTCAAAAACAGAGATAGACAACGCGTTTAAATGTATCAAATTGACAGTCATATTATTTTGGGGACAGTCATATTATATGGCATACAAATGAGGGACACGTATCCCTTAAAGTCGTCTTGGAAAGCAATAACTGTCGGAGAAGGGGAGGAGAGTTTTGGTATACATAAATGGATACCAAGGAAAATAAGGCTCCCTAAAGTACGAAAAAAAAATCTTCTTTTATTTCTGTCTAGTTATGGTGTTGTACGGCCCAAATTTAAACTGTAGCATAAAATACGATGATAACATTTATTTTAAACTTTATTTTTATCCGCTTTAAAAAGTTTGTAGTTATTATTGGAGAAAGAGCAATGAATGCAAAAAAAAAAAAAAAAAAAAAAAAAAAAAAAAAAAAAAAAAAAACTATTATGAGACGATCAATTTTTTTAAAAAAGTGAAACGCTTTTAACTCTGAGGAGAATTAAAAAAAGAATCTGGAAAGTGACTTACTAATCAAATTATTCGATTGATGGCTTCCGATTTCTACAATGATAACAATATCTCTATTTCAGAAAAATCTAACCGACAAACAATGCTGGGAGGATTTTTCGAATCATTCTATAACTCGAAGAAAGCAATTGGTATTACCTAAGTAAAACATTTCTTTAAAATAAAACAAAGCAATTCATTATCATGGTCGTGATGGCCGAGTGACCTGCGCTCTGGCGCTCGGTGTCCCAGGTTTCGGTTCTAGGCGTGCCATGGATGTTCGAAATCCACTTTGAACAGTAGATCCCGGTCTAATATTAACTGGCACAACCTACCCCGAAAAAAGAAAAATATCTCTTGTCTCGAAATCTGCCAGTATGCAGACGGCCTTGGGCCACCATGGGGTTATTGCGCCAATGATGATGAAGAATTAACATTCTAAACTTAAAAAAAAAAAAATGCTTTTAATGGATATTAAAGAATTTATTCATTTGATACTATTTCTATAGTGGAAATAGTGGGAGCTTTTGATTTGATGTAAGATTACATAAATACATTTATTTATTTGTGCACTTTTAAATTGAATTGAGTTCAATACGTGCGCATGTTATTTGTTACACACATTCATTGTCGCATTTCAATTGTAGAAAAAAACCCAATGGAATATAAAATTAACATTTTTATTTGCATAAAGTGTTTTGATTTTTTTTCTCATCAATTACAAAACCACAATAAAATTATTATTCAGCCGAAACCTTGCAATATTTTAATAAAATGTTGCAATAATTAAATAAATTTAAAAAAACCCCACTTTTACGCATATGAAATCATAAGTTACAACAACAAAAAAATTTAACAATACTGTAGACTTTTTTTTTTTTTACATCCTACTAATAGTAACGACGGGAATTGATGAATACTTTTATGTAAAAAATAAAAACAGAAACAAAATTTTCACTCGATTTTTCGGTTATAAAAGGTCGCGAGCCCTTTTGACAGAAGCCCAACTTGCCATTAATCATTTCAATTTATCATATCCTTACTTCAAAATAAAAATGGAAATAAAAAAAATAATAATAATAAAATAAAAAATAAAAAAAACACTTTCAAAAACCCTCTTAACCAGTTACGTTGTAAAAATGCATCGTTTTCTGCATGGAGCACTATAAAAAGTAAAAATAATAATAATAAAAAAAAAGTCTTCGTCTAAAATGAAAATCAACGCGATCTATCTTGATCATCTCTTCAATATTCTCGCCAAGTTTGGCGTCAAAACTTCAGAATTCACCTGGTAACCCCGAAGTAAGAAGTCGAAACCAAAAGCACACACTCTATCTATGGTTCTTCAGCGGTGTGTTGGTATCGACAGCACTTGGTGTTCCGGTTTTCTTATCTACTGACAAGAGTTTGGAGTGTTTGTTAGTAGTTTTGAACTGATAAAAATACAACTTTTTTTTTGTTTGATGAGATAGACGGATAGTTTCGATTTCATTTGATTGAAAGAGAGAAAAAAAAAAATATTGATAGGTATATATGAGATTTTCTAGTTAAATCATGTGGTTCTTATGGAAAGCAATTTAAGTGATACAAAAAAATTTTATAAAGATAGATTGATTTCATTTTACTATAACGATAGGTAAAAATTAAATTTGTTACCAGTATTCACATAATTTAAATTGAAATCTTATGTCAATTAGTTCTTACTCCATGTATGAGATCTCTTTTTTAAAATAAACTTTGGCATATTCAACATTTGTGGATTTTTTTTTTTTTTACAATATGAAGCAATGATAGATTATCCACTATGAAATTTGTTACCAGTATTCACATAATTTAAATTTAAATTTTATGCCATTATTAAATCAATAATCTTCATCCCTGCATGAGATCTCTTTTTTAAAATAAACTTTGGCAAATTCAACATTTGTGGATATTTTTTTTTTTTTTTTTTTACAATATAAAGCAATGATAGATTATCCACTATGAAATTTGTTACCAGTATTCACATAATTTAAATTGAAATCTCAAGCCATTTATAAAACAATTAGATCCTCCACCTTGCATGAGATCTCTTAAAAAAAACTTTAACATATTCAATATTTGCGGATTTTAATTTTAATTAATTAATTTATTTTTACAAAATGAAAGAATGATAGATTATATATTTGAATATTTTTTTACCATAGATTTCGAAGTTTAGAATAGATGATTTCAGTTTAAAAATCATATTTTTTTGTAGTAAAGGTCATCAATATGTATCAATATTAAATTCGCCTTTCATAGTTGAAATTGCTAATATAAAAAAAAATATTTTTTATTACAAATATATTAAAAAACATTTCCCAATCTAGAATAAACAGCGCTTAAAAATTATCTATATTTGAATATTTAACTACTTAATCTTCATCAAGAAAAAGTAAATTCTTGTTAAAATTAAAGTATTGATAATCTTGATAAATTTAAAGTTATTTGATAAACATTCCTTCAAACATTTCTTAACTAAAAAGCACCAGTGCTTTAAAAAAAATTTATGTTTTCTTACAAATGTATTAAAAAACATTCCCCAAGCCAGAATAAACAGCACTTTGAAAATTATCCATATTTGAATATTTGACTACTTAATCTTCATCAAAAATTTACTTTAACTTCAAATTGGTAAAGTTATTTGATAAATATTTCTTAACTAAAAAGCACCACTGCTTTAAAAAAAATTTATTTTTTTCAAATGCATGGAAAAACATTCCTCAATCCAGAATAAACAAATCTTTGAAAATTATCCATACTTGAATAGCTGACTTACTTAATTCTTCATCAAAAATTTACTTTTTCAAATTTTGGTAAGAAAGGTGTTTATTTGATAAACATTCCTTCAAACATATCTTAACTAAAAAACACTAGTGCTTTAAAACAAAATTATTTTTTTCATATGTATTACAAAATATTCTCCAAGCCAGAATAAACAACTTTTTGAAAATTATCTATACTTGAATAGTTGACTATTTAATCTTCATAAAAAATTTGCTTTAACTTCAAATTGGTAAAGTTATTTGATAAACATTCCTCAACTAAACAGCACCACTACTTTATAAATCACAGAAAACCCCCCGTGAAAAATATCGTTTGCATCTGGTGTTGACACATAGGGGGTGTCCAGGAAAAAGTCGCCGACTCTACAAAGACATACTTGGGATATCAGAATCACCTGAGAATTCAGAAACCGTCGCTGCAAAACTCTTTGTAAACATCACAGGTGTGGTTGGATTTCTAATCCTGCCCCCCCCTCCTTCCCTCTCCCTCCCATCTCTGGACGGCGCACCCCTTTTTTACTACAAGGTCTACCCAACTCCCCCCCTACCTTGGAGGGGACGGAAGTTCCAGTCAGAGAAGCACGTGATTTGGGGGATGAGAGCAGAAGCCTTGCGATTCTCCTCTCAGTTACCTGTTCGTCTTCGTCTGAGGAGGATCGTTTGCTGGCAGACGATTTGATAAGATCGTAACGGATATAACTGTGGCAACACGCCGGTATCTCTTACATAGTTGATACGGATACGTTCTTGTGTGTGTGTGTGCATGTACTTGGTGGATGGTGAAATATTTTCAAATCGACCACCTCTTATGCCGTACTTGAATGTTTTATCGAGAATTGCTATTTTAAGACGATGTTATCATTAGACAGAGTTATCGAGCGAGATTTTTCAGTGTTTATTCTGTGAATTATTCAAGTGCAGATATACTTATCTGTAATTGTGATTTAAAAGTGTTTGTATTTTTTTACACCAACAATAGCAAGATAGCTAGCAAAAGTTTTGGATACAAATTGCGTAAGTGGTGAATAAAAATGCAAGTTTGTTTCTAATGTGATCAACTAATTAGTGCTATTGCTAAGTGTTATAAGAGGATAAATCGAATGAAAGCTTTTAATATTAGAATAAATGGTAGGTACAGTGTTAAAAGTACATGTTACTAAACGTCAATATTTGCAAATATAAACTGCTAAAATAAAAGCTGCATTTGTTTTATCTGTCAACAAGTTGCATAGACAATTAATATTGTCATTTGGAATTATAACTTTACAAATTGTGTACGTATCAATTCTCTACTTAATGAAATCACGTACTGTCATTTTGTTGATTTCAAATGAAAAATGCAGTAATTATTTTTATTGAAAGTCACTGAACTAGTGAAAAAGAGTTTACTTTTGAAAAACTACTTAAAGATCAAAACTTTTTGTACGATAATCTTTCTCTACGCTTAGTGCCTTTTTTCCCAACTCTTGTTAATGCTTGTGTATACTGTCTGCTATGTGGTCGCTTATTAATGAAAAATAATTGCAACCAGATTCCATGCATTGTTATCTGATATGGTGTGATCGACCGAAAAACGAGTTTGACTGATGTTCCACCTGCTACTTCTGCAGCGACCGACACCGATGGTATAGATCTACGATGAAGCTGATGACTGGATCCTTGCTGCCACTGACGACCGGTCGACCTCGTCTGGAACGCCGGTCGATCGCAGTTCCCCTGTCCTTCACGGCGGGCATTCTCATAGGCATCCCCATCACCTACTGCATTCTGTTCCTCTCCATAATGGACGGACAACGGATTCCTCACAGGACTTTGATAGAGGGCAAGTCCTTTATCCCCGGGCGATTCGGTGACCCACATGGACCAGTGTCTTCTCTGTTCAAGTTGAGAAAAGACAAGTCGAGTACCGAAAGATTGGTTCTGACGAACGATCTGCCACTGATCTCGAGCCTTCTAGTCAAGTCTGAAAGGATTATTCCTAACCACGCTAGTGATTTGAACGTTAGCAATAACAAAAGTGTATCCACTAACAGCACAAAGTCTGTTATTAAAGTAGACGATATAGTGGATGGTGTCTACTGGACTGCTTTCTCTGAGAGGCTGGTTCCCAGAGGATATGGGGAATATGACATCAAACTCTGGAAAAGGTTCCTGAATTCGACGCAGGTCCTCAAAGTCGAAGAGGGCTGTGGCCGAATGCAAAACAGGCTAGTTACCTTATCAGAAGGTGCCAAATCGTGTTGTAGATACAGACACAACAATGATCAAATTCAAGGTGAGATATTTTCTTTTTACCTTGGTAGGCTTTTGGGGCTGAGAAATCTGTCTCCCTCCGCCCTGGCTTTGGTGGATGCCAGGAAAAGGAGGTGGTCAACTGCAGCTTCTCAGATAGCTCTTGCCCAGTGGAGTTCAGAACGTCCAGTGGTACTCACTCAATTTGTTGAGAATCTTAAACCAGCCTATGTTCCTCCACATTTCCGTGAAAAAGACAACAGAAGGCTGCATCCCATCTTCCAAGACCTGGGAAACCTTACAACAAGTGATATATCTGATCTTGTGCAGTGGTCCGACCTGATAGTCTTCGATTATCTGACTGCCAACTTGGATAGAGTGGTCAACAATCTGTACAACGAGCAGTGGAATCCAGGTATGATGAAACAGGCTACGCACAATCTTGCAAAGACTCCAGAAGGTCTATTGCTCTTTTTGGACAATGAATCTGGTCTGTTACATGGATACAGACTTCTTGAGAAGTACGAGCATTTCCACAGGGCCTTGTTGGATGGTTTGTGTGTCTTCAGGAAAGATACTGTGGACGCCGTGGACAAACTGCAACGAAGCAATGTCGAACACTTGTTGAAGAAATCTTTCTTCGAAAGTGATCCAGGTATGTTCGATTGGTTACCTTTCTTACCTGAGAAGAGTTTAAAAACTTTGAAAAAGAGGATAGCACACGTGCATAAACATATTAGGACATGTAAATCCAGATTCGCTCCAGAAGTAGCTGTTATTGAAGCACCACTAACTAATTAATCGTGATATATTTTTTTTTCCAATTTTCTCTTATATGTACTAATTTCATGTACATTTTAGAAGTCAGAAAAAATGTCCTAGACACAGAACCAAAGGATTTGAACTTTTAAAGACTTTTAAATACACAAGCGAATCTGTTTTCAAATTTGAATATAGTCATGTATGAAAATAATGTGTTAAACGTGTTTGTGCACGTGAAATATTGCCAATATGTAAATATTGAGATCATATATATTATTTCTTGTTCTTTTAAATTGAAATACTCAAAGTAAATATTTTTTTTAATTAATAAAGTGTTTAAATATTCTTAAAATACTAAGTTTATTATCCTGTGTTGTTTAGAAATTCGTTTTCATAGAATATATTAAAAGTGAAGTCAAGTTATTTGCTAAATTTTTCAAGTAGTTTTAAAAGATTGCTTAATGACTAATTTTTAATGGTATAAACCGATTCAATAAAATTTATATATATATAAATATTGCAAATTTCTAATTTAAAAATTTTATTTATTCAACAAATTTATATTTTTACTTGTTCAAAATTAAAAAAAAATTTAAAATAGGATTGGAAAAGATAAGGAATATTTTAAACACAATGAAATCTTTTTAAACTGGCTTCAGTTGAAAGTAAATAATTTTTTTTTTTGTCTATGAATTATTAAGATATAAAAATTTTAGATACAAAATGTTAAAAATTGTTTTAAATTAGTTTATAAATAGCTGTAAAAGTGCTGAAATTATATTTACCATAAAATTTCTGTTTTAAATTTAAATGAAGTCAAATTTTATAACTTTTGTATTAGCAAAATATTATTTCATTATTATTAGTATTTCATATAATTACTGTCAAATCAGGACGAATTTATCATTTTGATTCAAATATTATAGATTGGAATTAAATTATAAATTATTTTCGTTTAATATAAATGAGGATAAAAAGTAAAATATGTTTTCAATGACTAAATTCTATATTTCCTATTTATTGAATGTAAATATATGATATATTGTAGCATATCATTAGACATTTGTTTGAATATTGTGCTTATATTTGATGTCTGATATATTTTTGAGTTAGTCATATATATTTTTGTTAACTAGAAAGATTCACATATTTTTCTATGCATTTTGCATATAACTAGTCTTGATATGTGGAATCTCCTTGTTGTACATAATTTAAATGTATTTTTAATAAACATCTTCATGAAAAAAGTTTAGTAGTATGAGTTTTTTCTTATTTAATGGAAATATTATGATACAATTAATATACAAAATGCAATAAAGTTATTTTAGAAAGCTTCGTTTATCATAGCATAGTACAAGTGCATTACATTTTTTTAGCTATGATTTTATTCAAATGAGTAGATTTTATTGGCACACTGTAACTCAAATTAGCATTTGTTTACGTTAACAAATGTTTTAAAAACTATGCAGATTTTACTTGTGATATCGAAGATGCTGATATTATTTGTGGAAGAAAATTTTGCTTGGAACTTGTTTTTACTTAAATAATAATAATCTAAATTTAATAGTTTATAAATTTTATATATAAATTTTTAATAACTCATTTCTGCCATGTTATAATTTAATGAATTAAAAAAATTTTCGTGTGTTTTTACAATCATTTATTATTACAATGTTCGTATGATCTATTTTGTTTTATTGAAAATATTAATTGCTGGTGTTTTGATTAAATATACAATTTTTGGATACATTCTTTTTGAGTTCAAGTTTTAGTTTGATGTATAATTTCAATAAATTTAAGGAAAATAATTCAAATTTATTTATATATTTAAAAAATATATATATTGCATGAAAGAGTAGAAAATGTGACAATAAAATACAAAAATAACTATTAAATAACAAAAAATTCTTTACGTATTTCTTTATTGATATGAATAAAAAAATTTTTACTTCAAGGAGATGCATTAATAGCATACTTTAAAACTGAATTATACCTTTCATTTCTGTCTCCTTTTATAAGACCAGACATTTTTTTTGTTTTATAATTTTAAAGCGTACGCTTGATTGTTTCTTTTCCAAAGTTTCCATTGAAAAATTGCATATTTTTAAAAATTTGCTTTAATGAAAAGTAGTTTGTGCTGATGCGACATTTAACATTTAATTTCAGAACAAAGGCTGAAAAAATTTCAATATTTTTAAAATTGTAAATAGACAAGAATAAAATTTAATTTCAAACCCCCTTTTAACATTTTTTTTAATGAAAAACTCGATGTTGAATTACAAATTTTTCATCATATCCAATAAACAAAACTTGTGTTAGCTCAAATTTAACATAGATTAAAGTAAAATTTTGGCTTTCCTTTAAATAAAATGATAATTATTTTTACTCCATAATGCTGTATTATATTATATTATTAACGCTGTATTATTTATTTATTCCTTAAATAATGCAGCAACCTTCTAAAAATATCATATACTAAAATCTGCAAATGGTCTAAGCAAGTTAATAATTATATATTAATTATTCATGAAATTCAAGTATATTATTAATTAAGGTATAAAAGCAACGAAATTTCCTTGTGAATTTATAATCGTCGGCGGTCTGTCAGAACTTCATGTAGACGAAATAAAAAAAAAAATTTCAAACAGTGAATTTTTAACATTTAATTTTTTTTTTTTTTATGTTTTGTTTTATTTATTTTTTGAAATTCTAATTGCATAAAAATTCATTAAAGCTCATTAAATTAGTGAACTTTTCATTTTGTTTGAATACTTATCTATATCTCACAGCTTCGTTTTTTGAAATATTTTTATTTTAATAATTGAACTTTCTTTACATGCTTAAAAATTATTCAAAAACAAAAAAAATTCTGAAATAAAAGAAGTCCGAAATTTACTAGACTAAGACTAGACATTTGCTTATTTGTCATATGGAGTGTATAAAATTATTAATTTTCGTCTTAGTGATCATGCTTGATGTTGCAGTTCTAGTCTACGAATGCATCGAAAATTAAATTATTTATTATTATAATTTAATCATTATCATTATCATTATTTATTACAATCATTATTATTTTAATGCAATTATTCTAATGGAATAAAAATTCATTAATTGATTATTAAATCGTCTACGAATGCGACGAAACAATTCGAATGTTTAAAAAATGGCGTATTCATAAATATCAATTAATTAATGCATAAAAAGCAAAAAATTTTACATCCTTATGTAATAAAAAAAGCTTTACAAGTTTTGATTAAATTTTTATTAACAAAAATTTACTAAATTTTACAAGACACTTTTGCTTATTTATCATATGGATTGTATAAATTTATTAATTTTCGTCTTAGTAATCATGCTTGATATTGCAGTCCCAGACAATTTATGTTTCTGCGTGTATGACGAAAAAATTCAGATGTTAAAAAATGGCTTAATCATAAATATCTATTAATTAATATATAAAAAAAGGAAAAATTTATACATCCTTATGTGAAAAAAAGAAGTTTTGCCAGTTTTGATTAAATTTTTATTAACAAAATTTACTAGACTAAAACACTTTTGCTTATTTATCATATGGATTAGACAATTTATGTTTTAACGAATGCGAAAAAAAAATTCAGATGTTAAAAAAATGGCTGAATTCTAAATATCTATTAATTAATATAGAAAAAGGCAAAAATTTATACATCCTTTTATAAAAAAATGTAGTTTTGATGAGATTTTTATTAACAAAATTTACTAGACTAAAACACTTTTGCTTATTTATCATATGGATTGCATAAATTTATTAATTTTCGTCTTTGTAATTATGTTTGATGTGCAGTCCCAGACAATTTATGTTTCTACGAATGCTATGTAAAAATTCAGATGTTATAAAAAATTATTTAATCACATATGTCTATTAATTCAAGTATAAAAAGTCAAAAATTTATGTATTCTTATGTAAAAAAAAAGAAATTTTGCCAGTTTTGATGAAATTTTTATTAACAAAATTTACTAGACTAAAACACATTTGCTTATTCATCATATGTATTGTATAAATTTATTAATTTTCGTCTTAGTAATCATACTTGATATGCAATCCCAGACAATTTATGTTTCTGCGTATATGACGAAACAATTCGGATGTTAAAAAATGGCTTAATCCTAAATATCTATTAATTAATATAGAAAAAGGCAAAAATTTATACCTCCTTATGTAAAAAAAGTAGCTTTGTTAGTTTTCATGGAATTTTTATTAGCGAAATTTACTAGACTAAGATACTTTTGCTTATTTATCATATGGATTGTTTAAATTTATTAATTTTCGTTTTTGTAAACATGGTTGATATGCAGACCCAGACAATTTATGTTTCTACGTATGTGACGATAAAATTTGGATGTTAAAAAAATGGCTTAATAATAAAACTCATAAATATCTATTAATTAATATATAAAAACGCAAAAAATTTATACATCCTTATGAAATAAAAGAAGATTTGCCAGTTTTGATGAAATTTTTACTAACGACATTTACTAAACCAAGATACTTTTGCTTGTTTATCATGTGGATTGTATAAATTTATTAACTTTCATCTTAGTAATCATACTTGATATTACAGTCCCAGACAATTTATGTATCTGTGAATGCAACGAAAAAATTCGGATGGTAAAAAAAATGGCTTAATCATAAATATCTACTAATAAACATATAAAAAGGCAAAAATTTATACATCCTTATGTAAAGAAAGAAGCTTTAAGCAAAGATTAAATTTTTATTAAGGAAATTCACTTGACTAGGTTATACATTTTCGAACATCTTTTATTACATTTTTTTCCTTATGTAATGAAAGAAGCTTTTCCAGTTTTGATTAAATTTTCATTAACAAAATTTACTAGATTAAGACACTTTTGTTTATTTATCATGAGGGTTGTATAACTTTATTAATTGTCGTCGTAGTAATTATGCTTGATGGGCAGTTCTAAACAATTTATGTTTCTACTAATGAGATGTAAAAATTCAGATTCTAAAAAAACGTCTTTATCATAAACATGTATTAATTAATAAATAAAAAGGCAAAAATTTATACATCCTTATGTAGTAAAAGAAGCTTTGCCAGTCTTGATTAAATTTTCATTAACGAAATGTACAAATCTAAGACACTTTTGCTTATTTATCTTATGGATTGTATAAATTTATTAATTTTTGTCTTAGTAATTATGCTTCATGGGCAGTTCTAGACAATTTATGTTTCTACGAATGCGATGTAAAAAAACAAATTCTAAAGAAAATGGCTTAGTTATAAATGCTTATTAATTAATATATAAAAAGGCAAAATTTTATATATCCTTATGAAAAAAAGAAATTTTCCCAGCTTTCATTAAATTTTAACAAAATTTACTAGACTGACACTTTTGCTTATTTATCATATGGATTGTACAAATTTATTAATTTTCGTCAGAGCAATCGTGCTTGCTGTTGCAATCTGAGACAATTTATATTTCTACGAATGTGACGAAAGAATTCAGATGTTTAAAAATATGGCTTAATCCTAAATATGTCTTAATTAGTATAGAAAAAGGCAAAAAATTATACATCCTTATGTAATAAAAGAATCTTTTCCAGTTTTGATTAAATTTTTATTAACGAAATTCACTAGACTAGCTTATACATTTAACTCATACACTTATACATTTTCATAGATCTTTTATTGCATTTTTTTTTTCTTATGCAATAAAAGAATCTTTTCCAGTTTTGATTAAAATTTTATTAATGAAATTTACTAGACTAAGATGCTTTTGCTTGTTTATCATGTGGATTGTATAAATTTATTAATTTTTATTAATTAAAACTTTTTGCTTATTTATCATATGGATTAGACAATTTATGCGAAAAAAATTCAGATGTTAAAAAAATGGCAGAAAATTTATGTTTCTGCGTATATGCTTATTTATCATATGGATTGCGAAACAATTTGGATGTTAACAAGTATAAAAAAAAAAAATGCCTTAATCATAAATATCTATTAATTGATATATAGGCTAAAGTTTATACCTTTTTATGTCAAATAAGAAGCTTTGCGAGTTTTGATTACATTTTTATTAACGAAATACTGTTGAAAAAATATGCGAAAATAAAAAAACGTAAACAACATATAAAACATACAATGTCAAATTGTTATCAGCTCAAATTAATTGTTTAATTTTTCACGACATATCTATAAGACAGGAAGGAATGACATAAGCATGATATCAAATTCTTTATTATAATTAAAAATAAATTCATTTTATAACATTTATTTATATTTTAAACACATTTATGTATAATTATACACATTTATATATTATTATACACATTTTTATAATATAATTTTGTTATATCTTTTTATAACGTCGATATAAAAATTCATTACATTTTTTAAAAGAACTTCTGTGAAACTAAATATTTTACGAAGAATTATCAACATTATAATCTGTTTAAGGAATTTCTACTTATAAACATATTCGAAATAAAGAAAAGATAAAAAAAAAAAAAAAAATAAATAAATAAAGAGAAGATTTTCGAATACTTATTATAACAAAAAATATTGTTATTGATATATTTAAAAAAAAAGAAACGGAAATAGCAAATAACTTATAATTAAAGAGGCATAGTTATAAAGCCGATGCCATTTTACAAAATAACTGTATTTAATTACCTAAAATAGCGAATATTAAGGTTAATTATTATCGAATATTGTTATTGTTAGTTATTTTAGTTGTAGATTTGCAATTTATTACATTTTCAGTTACTTAATCTAACTAAATTTAAAACTTCAGTAAATTGTAATAGTTTTTTATCGCGCTTTTATGAATAAATTGTAAATCTACGATTAAAATAACTATAAATCATAAATGATAAATCATGGTATTCTTTGAAATAACTAACTAAGTAGAGATCAAAGTTTTCATTGTCACCCTTCTTAAGAAATTTAGAAAAACTATAAACATCTGTATTGCGTAGTGGATAAAATTATAAAATATGTAGTAATGTAGAACCAAAAAATTTGTAATATAACATACAAATAGTTTCAATTTATGTAAATGTTTTACTCTTTAAATTCCATAACAATTTAAATATCATGTATAACCATATTCAGTTGATTTTGTGTTTGTAAAATACAACATTTTTTTTACTCAAATATGAAATATTTGGAATAATATATATTATTATTATTATTTAAGCAATATACATATACAGAATTGTAACGAAAATTAATTAACAGATATTTGATTTCTAAGTGCACAAACAGTTAAAAATTCAAACATCATAGCTGGTCTTTGAAAAGTTTGACATATTTTAAGATTATTTTTTTCTCTAAAACATGATAAACTATGATGAAATTCTCCTAAGGTTGGTTTTAAGAAATAATTAGTGTAATTAATAATTAATAATAATTAACAATTAGGAAATAACTAAATAATTTAGTCATTTCTTAATTGTTGCCAATAAAAAGTCCCTTCTACTAAAAGCATTGTTTTAATAACTATTTTGACAATAAATGCTTTTAGATTTAAATTTGGAAATTGTTTACTAATTTAAAATTGTTGCAGTTTAAATTTTAAAATTGTTGACTTTGCCTGTCTAAAATTTTGTCAGCATTATTTATTATTTAATAATATTATTATTATTTTACTTCTTATTTATTTAAAATTACGTTGCCTACATACTCAAAAAAAGGGCTTAAGTTGTATTATCTATGTTTTACTAAATGTAAATAATGTAATGAAAAATATATAAAATACAAAGAAAATAAATGAAGAAATAGGTTTAATAAGTGTTTTAAGAATTAGCATCCATTTTCATTATAATCAAAATCGAAAAATCATAACTCAAATTGTTTCTGTTTGATGATATTCTTTGAAACTCACTTACTGATTACAAAAATATGTTGATCCAAATAGTTTGAGTTTTTTCAATGCATTGTCAAAACTGAGCACAATTTAAAAAAAAATAATATTGTAGCAACTTCATAAAATTAATATAATGAATTCTTCCAACGAATTTTCGCATACAAATTAAAATAAAGTATTCAATAAAAAAAACTGTAATCATTTACTAAGTTCAATTTATCACGTGCAAGCATAATTCTAATTTATCACGTGTAAACACAATTTGTTGCATAATTAAATATAATTTATCGCGTGTTATTAGTTCATCAATCGCACTTGAATACATACAGGATGGTTAAAATTGTTTTCAAAAACATAATTGATCATTAGGCACTATTATTTTGAGAAATTTGAAACGTTAATATCATTACATTCAGAAAGCCAGACAAATCAAAACAAAATACAAAGTACGTGACTTGATACTGGTAAATCGTTAGGCTTAGCAATAAGAAAGAAAAGCAAATAATAATAAAAACAAGTAAAATGAAAAAAATTTTGAAGTCAATTCCTACTTAGGTCAACAAAGAAAATTTTTATTTTAGTTACTTTTTATTAAATAATTACAATTAATATAAATATGTATATACATACGACAGAATCACACTATTAAGTGGCAAAATAGAAAGCGAATTTCCTTGCAATTTTCCATTTTCCTTTCTATATATGGTGTTAGGACTATTATTTTTGTTTGTTACTATTTATTCGCTTTCTATTTTTTTTCGTTTCTAATTTATGAAGCTGATGGCGATCTATAATTTCTCATTCTATCCATGTCTTGTAATGCTTCATTATTGCAAGGAACCTTTCCAGTAAGTTTTGAGCAGTTTCTTCCATTAATTAAATTTTTTAATGAATTAATATTTGAAAAAACTGTATTAGCATCGTCATCCACTACAAGTTTAGAAAAATGTATCTGAACTTGAGTGGATGAATAACAAATATTTTATTAACAAATGAAAATTTAAACAAGAATATATAACGAAATGTATATAGTGAGAGTGTTAACTAATAGTAGGAATTGAATAAGAGATTACAACCCTGCATTCAGGATAAAGTGTTATTAAAATTTTTTATCTCCTAGTTGACAAATTAGAAAACACTAATATTTTTTTCTAATATTTAAGTGTATACTTTTCTTTGAAACAATATCGAATCATTTCTATTTTGATTTTTCATCAAAATTTTAAAAGCTTAATATTTGAAAAAACTGTATTAACATCAGTGTCATCCACTACAAGTTTTAAAAAATGAGTTTGAACTTGAGTGGATGAATAAAAAGTATTTTATGAACAATTGAAAATTTGAAAAAGATATATATAATAAAATATATAGAGAGAAAGTGTGAACTAATAGTAGGAATTGAATAAGAGATTACAACCCTGCATTCAGCATAAAGTTTTATTAAAATTTTTTATCTCTTAATTAATAAATAAGAAAACACTAAATGTAATATTTTTTTCTAATATTTAAGTGTATACTTTTCTTTGAAACAAAATCTGAATCATTTCTATTTTTCGATATTTCATCAAAATCAGAAATTTTTTTTTAAAATTGCATATCAAAGGACTTTTTAAAGTAAAATTAATATGTGAAGATGCTTAGAATGTATACAACCCTCGGTTCACAGTTCGCGCAGTCCCTGAGTTAATGTTATTTTTTTTAAAAAAAACATCTGCTCCTCAACTACTTGGCTAGGAAAATTCGTTATCGAATAAACTAATACTTTGCAGATTGTTTCTTTAGTAGTGGAAAGGATTTACGCCTCACAAAATAAAAATGTTCTGCAGAATGAATGTGACTTTAAAAAATAAACATTCCAAATATTGTTAAAATTTCATTGCCATATTTTTTTTGTTCTTTATAATTTTGTAATCTGCATTTTTATTCGAAAATGAATTAACAAGCAGCACAAAAGAATTCGAAATTTAACGAAATTTGAATATTTTCTCGGAAACAATAAAAATTAATATCATTTTCATTAAATTTTTTGCTAATACAGATATGAAAAGTGGTTTTGTTAATAAGCATCGGTATTTTAAATACGTAAAGTACTTACCTGTTTAATTGAGAGTAATTTTTCTTGATTACATTTTTCCACATATTCCAAAAATATTTTTTAATGATTGACTTTTTTTGGCAAAATAAAAATGTTCAACAGAAGGAATGTGGTTTTAAAAAATTCATATTCAAAATATCGTTAAAATTTCACTGCCATATTTTTTTGTTCGTTATAATCTTGTAATTTGCATTTTTATTCGACAATGAATTTACACTAACACAAATAATTTGTTTGAGAATTCGAAATTTAAATTTGAAATATGAATATTTTTTCGAAAACAATGAAAATTAATATAATTTTCATTAAAATTTTCGCTAAGATAGATATGTAAAGTGGTTTTGTTAAATAGCATCTGTATCATACTTACGTAAAGTAATTGTCTGTTTAATTGAGATTGCTTTTTCTTGATTTCCTTTTTCCAGACATTCTAAAAATATTTTTTGATGATTGGAACATTAATTTTACTCGAAAATAAAAATGTTGATGAAACAAGAATAATTGTTTCAAAATTACAATTTGAACGAAGTATAAATATTGGAAATTAATGATACTTTCATTTAATTAAAGATATGTATGTATATAGTTTTGTTAAATAGCATCGGTATTAAATATACCGACGTAAAGTAACTGCTGGTTTAATTGAGAATAATGTTTCTTGATTTTTTTTTTCAGATACTCCAAACATATTTTTTGATAATTGGAACATTAATTTTATTGGGAAAAAAGTTGTATAAACAAGAATAATTGTTTAAAAATTCCAATTTGAACGAAATATAAATATTTTACAGAAAATTAATGATGTTTTCATTAAAATTTTACCCAAGATAGATATGTAAAGTGGTTTCATCGATATTATACTTACGTAAAGTAACTGTCTTTTTAAATAAGAATAATTTTTCTTGATTTCATTTTTCCAAATACTCCAAAAATATGTTTTGATGATTAGAACATTCATTTTACTCAAAAAAAAAAAGTTGCATGAAACAAGAATAATTGTTTGAAAATTACAATTCGAAAGAAATATAAATATTTTCTCGGAAATACTGAAAATTAATAATATTTTCATTAAAATTTTCGCTAAGATCATTATGTAAAGTGGTTTTGTTAATTAGCATTGGTATTATATCTATGTAAAATAACTGCTGTTTTAATTGAGAATAATGTTTCTTGATTTCATTTGTTAAGTAACTCTAAAATTATTTTATGATGATTAAAACATTTATTTTGTTCGAAAAAAAGTTGTATAAACACGAATAATTGTTTAAAAATTCCAATTTGAACGAAATATAAATATTTTACAGAAAATTAATGATGTTTTCATTAAAATTTTTGCCATGATAGATATGAAAAGTGGTTTTATCAAATAGCATCGGCATTATTATATCTACGTAAAGTAATTGCTTGTTTAATTGAGAGTAATTTTTCATAATTTAATTTTTCCAGAAACAATATTTTTTGATGGTTGTGACATTCATTTTATTGGGGAAAAAAGTTGAATTAAACGTAAATAGTTATTTAAAAATTCCAATTCGAACAAAATGTAAATATTTTCTCGGAAATAATGGAAATTAATGATGTTTGTATTAAAATGGTTTTGTTAAATATGATTTGTTAAATATCATCGGTATTATACCTACGTAAAGTAACTGCTTGTTTAATTGAGAGTAATTTTTCTTGATTTCATGTTTCCAAATATTCCAAAAATATGTTTCGATGATTAGAACATTCATTTCACTCGGAAAAAAAATTTCATGAAACACGAATAATTGTTTGAAAAATCTAATTTGAATGAAATATAAATATTTTCTAGAAAGTACAGAAAATTAATGATGTTTTCATTAAAATTTTCGTTAAGATAGATATGGAAAGTGGTTTTGTTAAATATCTTCGGTATTATACCTACGTAAAGTAATTGTTTGTTTAATTAGGAGTAATTTTTCTTGATCTCATTTTTCCAGATATTCTAAAAATATTTTTTGGTGATTGGAACTTTCATTTTATTGGGAAAAAAATGAAATACGAATAATTGTTTAAAAATTTCAATTCGAACGAAATAATAAAATTTTCTTGGAAATACTGAAAATTAATGATGTTTTCATTAAAACTTTCGCTAAGATAGATATGTAAAGTGGTTTTGTCAAATAGCATCGATATTATACGTACATAAAGTAATTGATTATTTATTTGAGAATAATTTTTCTTGATTTCATTTTTTTGGAAAAACTAAAAATATTTGTTGATGATTGAAACATTCATTTTATTGGAAAATAAAAGTTGTGTAAACACGAATAATAGTTTAATAATTCCAATTTGAACGAAATATAAATATCTTACAGAAAATTAATGATGCTTATATTAAAATGTTTGCCAAGATAAATATGTAAAGTGGTTTTGTCAATTAGCATTGATATTATACCTACATGCTACATAAAGTAATTAATTGTTTAATTGAAAGTAATCTTTCTCCATTTCATTTTTCCAGATAGTCGAAAAATATTTTTTTGGTGATGGGAGCATTCATTTTATTCGAAAAAAAATTATATGAAACACGAATAATTGTTTGAAATTCCAATTTGAGCGAAATATAAATATTTTCTCAGAAATAATGAAAAATGATATTTTCATAAAAATTTTCGTTCACATAGATATGTAAAGTGCTTTTTGTTAATTAGCATTGGTATTATACCTTTCTAAAGTAATTGCCTGTTTAACTGAGAGTAATATTTCGTGATTTCATATTTTCCAGATACTCCAAAAATATTTTTTGATGATTTGAACATTTATTTTATTGGGGAAAAAACTTATATAAAACACGAATAATTGTTTGAAAATTCTAATTCGAACGAAATATATATATTTTTGGGGGAACATTGAAAATTAATGATGTTTTCTTTAAACTTTTCGCTAAGATAGATATGTAAAGTAGTTTTGTGTGTGTAAGTAGATATGTAAAGTAGTTTCATCGGTATTATGCATACGTAGAGTAACTGCTGGTTTAATTGATAATAATTTTTCTTGACTTCATTTTTTGTGATATTCTAAAATTATTTTTTGATGGTTGCAACATTTATTTTATTGGAAAAGAAAAGTTGTATAAACACGTATAATTGTTTGAAAATTCCAATTTCAACGAAATATAAATATTTTACAGAAAATTAATGATGTTTACGTTAAAATGTTTGCCAAGATAGATATGTAAAGTGGTTTTGTCAAATAACATCGTTATTATATCTACGTAAAGTAACCGCTTGTTTAATTGAGAGTAATTTTTCTTAATTTAAGATACTCCAAAAATATTTTTTGGTGGTTTGAACATTTATTTTATTGGGGAAAAAAATTATATAAAACACGAATAATTGTTTGAAAATTCTAATTTGATCGAAATATACATATTTTCTCTGAAATACTGAAAATTAATGATGTTTTCATTAAAATTTTCGTTTAGATAGATATGTAAAATGGTTTTGTTAAATAGCATCGGTATTATACATACGTAATGTAACTGCTGGTTTAATTGAGAATAATTTTTCTTCATTTCATTTTTCCAAATACTCCAAAAATATGTTTTGATTATTAGAACATTCATTTTACTCGAAAAAAAAGCTTCATGAAACACGAATAATTGTTTGAAAATTCCAATTTGAACAAAATATAAATATTTTATAGGAAATACAGAAAATTAATGATGTTTTCATTAAAATTTTGATAGAATAAATATGTTAAGTGGCTTTGTCAAATATCATCGATATGATACCTACGTAAAGTAATTGCTTGTTATCGTTTTTCTACATACACTTTAAAGTTATTTTTTGACGCTAGAATCATTCAAAAACTTTTCTTAATTTTAAATATCTAGAATACATTCATGCATTCTAGGAAACAGTATTCGTAATATTTAAAAAATGATCTAGTTTTTCAGATAAATCTTTTTTCAAAACAATTTCTTAAAGGAACACTTTTTTAATTGCTAAATAAAACAACAATGTGAAAATATTTTTAAAATCTCCTTTTCTTTATAATTACTGAGTAAATTATTTATTGATTCAAATACGTGTTATTCTTTTCATTCATAGTTTAGTTTATACTGTTTTTTAAACAACTTTCTATTTATTTAATGAATTTTGATAAAAATATACGAAACTCATCAATAAATGTTTAGTTTCTTTTTCTTAAATTAAATTAAAATATTTTTTAACGTTTAAGAGAAGAAAATGTGCTTTTTTTTAAAAATAAAATTTGAGAATAAAAAAATTTGTTTAATTTTAAATAATTTATTATTGCTATTATTATTATGAACTTTTTAATTGCGTGATTAATTTGATTAATTTTAAAAACCATATAATCATTTGTTTGAATTATATTAATGATTTTAGTTGTAATTTTTGAATACGACTGAACATAAATTTTTTAATTTAATTATGCAACGTATTTAATTATTATTAGTTTTTCTGTTATTAAAAAGGATCATGTTTACTAAACAGTTATAATTATATAAAAAGATTATATTTCAATTGTTGAGTTAATACAGTTGAAAAAATTATAATAATAAATAAAAAAGGTTCTATGTTAATTTTTTTAGGGATATATATAATTTCTTTTACGTTAAATTAAATCAAATTAGTTATAAATAAGTTGATGAAAAAGTTTTATTATAAAAGTTTTTTATTTAACTTTTTCACAAACTATACACAAGAGAAAGAAATCATGTATTAAAAAAATAAAGAAACATGTTGTAAAACGGATATTCTTTTGTAGAAATGATCATTACTAAGCATATAAAAGTAAAAATAAAATGTTAATATATTCGACAAATTATTTAAATCGGAAATCGTGATACCAATCTCAAAGAAAAGCTCTTGAATTGGCATCGTGTTTTCTCGAAATCATAACATTTGAATCTCAAAAATTCTTTTGTTTTTTAAATAAATAATATTTATTTTGGGGTTTAAATAAATAGTTGCTGAACATTTACTAACATTCTATTTTACTTAAAATAAAAAAAATCACATTATTATTATTATTTACAAAAAAAAAAAAAAAACTAGTGTCTATGCTATTGAGAAATGTTCATGGTATAAACACTGCATTTGTTTTTATAAATATTTATGAAACTTGTCTTTAAATTAATAAAAAAAAAATGAAAATACTAATGTAAAGTCGGTAAATATACCCAAATAAAAAAGCAAGTCTAACTATGTTTGATATTGATAATTAATCTCAGTGTATTTTGTAACTTTAAAAATGTGATTTTTATTATATTAATTCAACTATTACAATTAAGTAAATATTTCATAACTAATATCAAATTTTATTAGTGTATAATAAATATATAGGAGTTTTTTAATTTATAAAAGTATCGGAACCCGCTATATTTTGTACTATGCATAGATTTGCACTTTATATCTGTAAGTCACAAATGTATGTTTTTAATTATTTAGCATCAGAATACGATATATATATATATATATATATATATATATATATATATATACTATATACATATATATATATATAGTATATATATAAGATCGTATTCTGATGATAAATAGTTAAAAACATAATGTTTTATACCTGTTGTTAATGTTGAAAAGATGCTGTTATAAATGTTTCATCATTGTTAGATTGTGAATGATTCAACTTTTTAACGGCTGGATATATTGTTGTAAATGTCTCCAGCCGTTGAAATATTGAATTATTCACAATCTCACATTTATGATAAATTATAGTTCAGTTTTGATTTTAGTACTTTTAGGAATGAATTTTTGTTTTTTAATTCTATCCAGTTACTTCGATTTGCAAAGGTTATACATTTCTTTCGGAGATGAAATATTACATACAATATTTACGCATTTCTTCGAAAGATCATACATTACTCGCAAAGGTTATATGTTTGATTTAAGAATATTATATATTATATTTGAGTAAATGTTTTTTAGTTTTAAAAAAATTCGAAGGTAATTCTTATAAATTGATTTTATAAAAATAAATAAATATATTGAATATATTTTAAGTTATATAAAAGTATATTAAAAAATTTCCTTTTAATGTTAATAAATCTATTGTGATGCATGAGTATGTAATATACATAGTCATCACAATAGATTTATTAACATTAAAAGGAAATGTTTAATATTAAAGAATACATGATTATTAGTTTTGATAAAATTATCAGATAGAATAGATGATAATTAGTATTGACAAAATTATCGGTTAGAATTAATGATAATTAGTTTTTTAAAATGTTTATCCGGAATGTTTGTAATAAAGTTCGATAATAAACAAAATAATTTTAGAAACATATAAAATAACAAAAAATATTTCTTAGCAATTATTATATCTCTAATCATCAATTGTTATAGTGTCTGCTGTATATAGTTTACAATTATTTTATTTTCTAAGTGATGTAAGGATACTTCCAAAAACAAACAAGTTTTCTTTTAAATTTAAAGCGATAAAAATTATTGCTTATTCATTTTAACTATATTTTGTACAATGTAAAGCCTCAATTTTCAAATTATTCTATTTCTTATATGTTGTAACGAACGGTTGGATAATAAGCAAGTTTCGTTTTGAGAAATTTTGAGCAATAAAAAATATTGCCTGACAATTATATCTCAAATCAACAGTTGTTATAGTGTCTATGGTATATAATTAATTATTTTATTTCTAAGTCATATAAAGATCATTCCAAAAACAAACTTGCCTTTTTTTTAAATTTAAAGCAATTAAAATTATTGCTTATTCATTTTTATTAACTATATTTTGTACAATGTAAATCCAAAATTTTCAAATTATTCTATTAATTATATGTTGTAATGATCGTTTTGATAATAAGAAAATTTCTTTTTGAGAAATTTTAAGCAATAAAAAATGCTTCCGGACAATTATTATATCTCAAATCATCAGTTGTTACAGTATCTATGATACATAGTTAACAATTATTTTATTTCTAAGTGATGTAAAGATAATTCCAAAAACAAACAATTTTTTTTTAAATTTAAAGCAATAAAAATATTGCTTATTAATTTTTATTAGCTATATTTTCTGCAATATATAGTTTCAGTTTTCAAATTATTTTATTTCGTATATATTGTAATGATCTGTTTGATAATCAGCAAGTTTCCTTTTGAGAAATTTTAAGCAATAAAAATATGGTTCATTAGGTATTGTTCTCTCTATTTTATGTTATACACAGTTTTAAACTTCTAACTACCTTATTACTGTGTGTTGTAAGGATCTATTTTATATATTTCATTGACGACAGATGAATGTAATGTAATAAAATGAAAATTTAAATAAACATTGGCATTTTAAAATAGATTATATTGAGAGATAACGAAAGATTTAAGTATTCAAAATCAAAATGTTTATTATCAATATTTTTTATTTATTTCATTTGTGGGATTTTCCAATAAGCTCTTTTTAAAAATTTTTTTTAATAACACTTTTTTCTAAATCACAAAATAAATGGTTTTTTCCTTATTAATTACTGATTAAGTATTGAATCAAATACTTTTACTTTTTATTCTGAGTTTATTTTTTACGTTAATTTAAACAACTTACTTGTTTGTTTATAAAAAAATTAAGTAAAAACATAACTATATAAAACAATTTCAAAAGCCAAATTCATTATTTATTCTTTTATTCATAAATTCACATTAACTACTTTTAATATTTTAGACAATCTGGTTTAAATCATAAAACGAAAAGAAAAAAAAAATCGAACTTTTCATAAAACATGTAATAAGAAAATAAAGATCTACTTTATAATTTAATAAGACATTTGAAATCTAATCATATTTTTTTTTCAGCTTTTTAGATTAACTTTTATATTCGTGTGCTGAAATCAAAAATAAGTCTTTTAATACTTATTTTTCTGCAATATAGTATGTATACAGGATAATATAATAGATTTATTAACTTTAAAAAAACATTAAAGAATAGATAATAATTATTTTTGTTAACTTTTTTTGATTAGGTACTTTTTATTATTATAAAATTTTATAATAAAAGGTTTAGAAAATAATGATATAAATATCATCATTAACACGTTATTTTTATAATAAAAATAATATTTACATATTGCGTAGTTCAGAATATAAGGAAGAAAAATATTTTTTAAAACAAAATAACGTATAGATTAGGGATTGGCTTAGAGGTTAGAAATGTGAGAATTTTTTATCTAATGAACGATCTACTTTTAAAAATTTTTTTTCAAAATATGATTATTAATAAAGATCACAAATCCTTCGTAAATTATTAAGAAATATATTTTTAAATCTAATATGGGACCACTTCTACTTGGAACAAATAAACATAATGATTATGCATGTTTTTGAACTATCAGTACAGTAGTCGATACAAATTACAATAAATATAATTTTTTCCGTTTTAATTTCTTGAATATTTGATAAATAATAGCCACACGGTAACAATCTTTCTCTGGCACTCGGTGCCATAAGTCTCAGATTCGAATCCCGGCAGTTCCATGGCTGTTTGTAGTGGTTCGGAATCCACTTTAAACCGTAGAATCTGGTCTACTATGATTGTAACAGTGTTGGGAGTAGGGCTGGCAATTCTGCCCCGTAAAAAGAAATCATCTCCTGTTTCTAAATCTGCCAGTAGGCAGACGGCCATGGTCTAACATGGACAGTAATGCCAAGGAGTTAGCTAATTATGTAACAATATTTATCTAATTATGTAAAATCATACTGTAAAAATGTTCTGATTTTCTGTATTAGAAAATTTTACAGCGTGATTTATATAAATATTAAAGATACAAAATTTACAAAAATAAGATTACAAAATTTGTATTTTTTGTTTTAAATATTTTTATCTTGTGATATAGACTATGCAGAAAAAAATATTTTAAAAGAAAATAACGTATAGATAAGGGATTGGGCTCAGTGATTAGAAATGTGAGAATTTCTGATCTATTGAATGATTAACTTTTAAAAATTCTATTTCAAAATAAGATGAATATGAAAGATCACAAATCCTTCCTAAATCTTTAAGAGATGTTTTTTTAATTTAATATGGGACCATAACTGAAGATTATCTTTCTTAATTGTGCTGTAGTGAAAAAAATCAGATAATTGAATGTTTT
The DNA here is from genome assembly GCA_021605075.1 of Caerostris darwini. NCBI lineage: Eukaryota > Metazoa > Arthropoda > Arachnida > Araneae > Araneidae > Caerostris > Caerostris darwini. Next base: position 66,784 of record BPLQ01008976.1, read on the forward strand.
TAAAATTGAAATTTGGAATTCCTTATCGATGAGAAAGAAATTGTTCTTATTTTGTGAGATTTGTTATTATTTTCGAATGGCGGGCACTTTTACTTGGAAGAATTCTCCATTAGTGCGAGACTTGTTGAAAATTCAGCGCATCTCAGGACTCACCACGGAGACCCAGTAACACTGTACACATATATGTCAACACAATTTTGAAAGTATATCAGCAAGGAAGTTTGCTATATTTTCCACGAAAAATGTCGATGGTTAAAAATTAAATTATTGAATATTTTATTAAAAAGAAACACTTTTTAAATTTGAAATATAAAAATAATTTTTAATCATTTTAATTCTATATCGTCTTTAATTCCTTTAGAAATAAAATACTCAGTTAAAAATTTAAATTTTTTTTTCTGTTTTGACAATATTTTATAAAATTAAAACATACTATTTCCTTTTAGTTTTTCTTAATATTTTTTATCTTAAGTCTTGATTCTTATTTAAATTTGGAATTCATTTGTGCACATTAAAAAATATTATGACGTTGTTACAAAAGACGACATTTATTTAATCTGTACATTTTTATGATAAAACTGAAATAAAATTATAATATGAACTTTTTAAATTTAAAAAATTTCATATAATTTTATTTGATATTTTATTTAATAGTAATATAATAAGGTTAAATAACCTAATAATATAATAAGCTAATAACCTAAATAAGTTTAAATTGTTTAGTTAAACAATTTAATCTTATTGGGTTGAATTGTTAAGATCATTAACAATTTAACATTAGGAAATCTAGAAATATGGATTTAAAATTTTTTTAGACTTCTAATGTCATTCATTACATGAAGACATAAAATAAAAAATATGTATTAATGGCTTAAATTAGAAATTAAGTAACGGAATATAAGCAAAATTAAAAATAAACTTTTTTTTTTTTTTTTTTTTTCTTTGAAAAATCTAATTTTTAAATACGATTCGTTTTTAAACTATATGATATTTTAATCAATAAGTTAAGAGGAAAAATAATATTTTTTATAAAATCACTTGAATAACACGGTTTAAGAAATGAAAAAATCATTCTATAACACGGCATTCTTTGTAACATTTGAGAATTATTGGCATTTATACATGCCTATATATGAAAACACGGCACTTGAGTTACGTGTATTTTTATGCAAATTTACATTATTTGTTATTACATTTACATCATTTTTATACATATATATTATTATTTAGAACAGGGGTGGCCAATCCGCGGCTCGCCTTGAATATTTTTTCAGGCCCGTGAAATTTATCACATCCTACAAAATATATTTATTTTATAATGGCCAAAATAGTGAAAGTCAATGCATTAAAAAATACATTATGTGTGCATCCATATATTCAAAATTACATCAAATATGCAAAATAAATAAGAAAACTTACAGTGCTTTTGAAAGTCGATTCAGTAATATAAAGTTAGACAAATACCTCAAAATTTTTGAAATATGTTCATCTCCCTTTCATGTTGAAATCGAGTCGACCCTAGAATATCTCCAAATGGAATTGGCTGACTTACAATGCAAAATTGAATTAAGATACATTTTTGAAGCATCAACATCAAAAATAGATTTTTATAACACTTACATCACAAACGAGAAATTTTACAGTTTGAGAAATCTGCAAATCTGCTGAAGCAAAAAGTTTTAGCACTTTTGGTTCAACTTACACATGTGAATCGGTTTTTTTTCTTTTTTTTTCCGAAAATGAAATTGACTCAACGCAAAACACGCTCAAACATAACGTACTCTAACTCGCAACACCCATTACGACGTGCAAATACCCAAATTAAGATCGATTTGCAAAAGCTAATCGAAAGAGTGGAGAAACAAAATTGCACTAGTACAATAAATATTAGTTAATGATTTCATTTTTTAGTTCATTTATATTTATATATATTTTATATTTCATTGTTAGTGTTGTATATTGCTTTACAATGTGCGTTTAGTATCATTATTATTATTATATTAACTATGTTTACATATAAGAATAATAATAAACACAATACGAATAACTCTTTATGTTTCAATTTTTCACTCCAAAAAATGTCTATAGTGGGTCTAAATCTAATATGGGGATAACTTATATGCGGCCCGCTTAGTTATGATGCATTTCCAAAGTGGCCCGCAAGATCGTTTGGGTTGGCCATCCCTGATTTAGAACATCGCTTTAATAAACTATAGACTGAACAAAAATTTATTTCAAGTTTATTCAATTCAGTTAGAAGACTTTTGGAAATTCTAATCTGTACAAATTATATTTAAATTATTCTATACAAATTATATCATATTATCAAACTTTAGGTTTGTATGATAACAAATAATTCATTTTCTTTTCGATTTATGAAGGCTTGATTCTTAATAACTAATGTAAACTTTGAGCTTTTTCAAAAATAAGATAGTAGGATTAAAATTTTCGCAAACTTAGTTGCCGAACAGAGAATTGAAAGATTTGCAATCGGAAATAATAATATTTTTACAATAAATCTTTTTATTATTATTATTATTTTGATAATTATTTTTAAAATGCAACGTTTGAACTTTTTTTTTTGTTGTATAAATTTTAAAGTATCATGTCAATTATTTTAGTTTGTTTATTACTAATAGTCTTTTCAGTTGTTTAATTTTTTAAAATTCTGTCTTGGAATTTTTTGAGATTTTGATCTAATCTAAATTTTTTCAATAAACATTAACGATGAGATATATATTAAGAAAATATATTATTATTTAGTTTTACAGAAAAATATAATGAAGTCATAATTATAAACTAATCCAAAATTATACAGATTACTGATATATTTTGATTGTATGGCTAGTATAACTAATTATGATTAGTTTATAATACAAATTGCTGATATATTTTGAAAATGTATTATTATTTAGTTTTAAAAACAGTATAACGAGGTCATAATTATAAACTAATTATTGTAGATTGCTGAATTTTTTGGGATTTCCAATTTTTATTTTTAATCAATTTACAAATTTAACAAATAAGAGGAATCTACTATACTTCATTGAACAAGTAACAAATAACAGCTAATTTTAAATCCATCATTATTTTTATTTAACCTTGCATATTTTAGATTAAGACTTTCAAAAATATTTCTGCTTAAATAATTCTTGTTAATAAAATTGTTCAATCTTTAATAACAATATGGAAATAATACAATAATAAAATAATTAAATACGTTACAAATACGCACATCAAATAAATATAATACCTATGCATATTTTTAAACTATCAGTATAGTAGTCGACACAAATGACAATAAATTTAATATTTTTTTTTAATTTTTAATTTCTTGAAGATTTGATAATAATAACCACACGATAACAACAACTTTTCTCTGACATTTGGTGGCACAGGTTTCGGGTTCAAGCCTCGCCGGTGGCATGGATATTTATAATGGTTCAGAATCCACTTTAAATAGTAGGTCCCGATCTAATAAGACTGTAGAGCGTTGGTCGTAAGGCTGAGAGCGCTACTCCGGAAATGAAATACATCTCCCGTTTCGGAATCCGCCACCAGGCAGACGGCCATGGTCTAACATGGACTGTAGTGCCAGGGAGTTAATTAGTTACTTAGTTAGGTAACAATCTTTAATAATTATATAAAACTACTCTATAAAAATTTTTGATTTCCTGATTTATATAGTTGTTTGTTTGAAATATTTTTATCTTTTAATATAGACAATGTGGATAAAAGTATTCCTTTGTCTTATGATAGTGTATGGTTTGGTTGTAACTCATCATTTCTTAGATCCTGCAAATAAGAACATCGATTAAAATGTTTTAATTTTTGGATTTCCCCTCATTATAACAGGGCTGGGCAGAGGTTAAGTCAATCACGGCCTTATGCAGGTTCTATATTGGGAGCCCTGTTTTATTTTTAATAAAATTTGATACAATGTCAAATGTTTAGTTCTCTTTATTAAACATTATATAAAAATACTGGAGAAAATTCTATGGAACTATAATAATGGAAAAAAATTATCGAAAACAAGTGGAACATTATGGAACAAATACAATGGAAAAAATTAACGAATTAACGAATTTTTTAAAGTCTGGCTTGTAATTTGTCATGGCTGTTCGCAGCGATTCTTTAAGATGTTGGTTAGTTAATTGTGATATTTCGACTTGATATGTTTCATAGTGGAGTATAAGCATTTACATGAATATGTTGTATCGAAAATTGAAAATAGTCATCTAGCTGCTTTCTTTAAATTAGGATAATTTGTTTCTGGCATTCATTTGAGAAATTCAATCAACGGAAGAGATTTGCAAGGCTTTTTCGTACTTCTATTTTTCTCGATGTTAGTATTACATCAGAAACTGGAAACACCATATTGAATAGTATTAATTGTAAATGGGTTAATAAAAAAACGCAAATGTAGACTCTTGAAAAGACTCAAGTCTTCAAATCTAGTTTAAAAATTCGTTCTCAGTGTTTCTTGATATTCATTACTTCTATCTTTTTCGATATTAAAGGCACTTTAAACGAGGAAAATGTTTATTTATTTATTCATTTATTTTTGTATCTCAGATAATTTTCGTGGAAAATTTAATATTAAAATACATGCTATAAGTTGATACACATAATGCAAGTTGCTTATTAACGCAGAAAGAGGCTCATTTGCCCTTCGTTGCTTTATAACAAAGGAGGGCAAATCGCCATGCACTGCATTTGGACTTGCATTATGATACTAATTAGATATTTATTTACTGAAAAAGTATATATAGTATCAAATATATACACTCAAGAGCTAAAACGTTATGACCACCTGTCAATTACGAGTTGGCCCACCTTTGGCGCGCAACACAGCTTCAACCCGCCTTGGCATGGATTAATACCACCACTTAATACCAGTTAAATACCCTTTCCACCTGATCACGTGCCTTCCACGTCATCCAGGCGAGTTCATTGCAAAATGTAGGGTGGTCATAATGTTTTGGCTCTTGAGTGTATATATAAAGAATAAGTATATATCTAATATATAAAATTCTCGTGTCACAGTGTTTGTTGCCAAACTCCTCCGAAACGGCTCGACCGATTCTTATGAAAATTTTTGTGCATATTTGGTAGGTCTGCGAATCGGTCGTAATCTATTTTTTAAACCCCTAAGTGATAAGGGGGGTCCACCCCTAAATATTTTTAAAAATTTCTTTGGCAGACCAATGTAGTGGCAACAATGTAGTGTTTTTTTTCGAACAATATAATGACTATTTTTAGATGGCGCCGTGTCTCGATGCCTGTACTACATAACCGTAAAATTCTCATGTTCTGAATATTATTGTTTTATGTACTATTTATATTATTTCTATGCGAAATAAATCAAATGTATGTATTACCTGATTTGATTATGAATATTTTTTTTATTTTCTAAGTTTGAATTTGAATTTGAATAAAATATATGGAATGAAAAGTTGTGAATCAAAACATTGAACTTTTCTATGCTTAAAGTTTGTCAACATGTGTTTTATTTGATTAAGAATTCTAAAATGAAATGTGATCTGCAAGATAATATAATATAGACAATATAATTTTAAAGAAATATGATGAATTTTAAGCATTTTTTGAAAAGTGTCAAAATGAAGTAAACTCTGCAATTATAATAGTTGCAAGTTGAAAATCAAGGACATTTTTTTTTTTTTAAACTTTTGTTATTTGAAAAACAAAGAAGTTGAGTTATAAATTTGAGTGATTTGAATATTGTCGAAGAAAAATTGATAAATGGTACTTTTAAATTGGAAGTTATTTAAAGTAAACAAAACAAATAAATAAGTCTTTATATTAATAAAGGAGAATTTAAAGCTCAATAACATTTTTATGTATGTACATTTGTTTTTATTTACATTTAGAAGTTGGTTTTAATTATTTCTTATTTGAATTTTTACGCATTTTGTGTTCCTTCAAAACATTTTAATACCCATATATTTTTATTTAAATGCTTTGAAACTTCATGTAAAAGTTTTCTTTAAATGTATGAAAGGAATAGAACATGGAAATTAACCTAAATTCATAAATTATTTTTATTTCAGTTTTTAAACTAAGAATTTTTGTAAATAATTTTAAAGAAATATGATGAATTTTAAGCATTTTTTGAAAAGTGTCAAAATGAAGTAAACTCTGCAATTATTTGATATAATGATAACATTAAAATTTTATAAAAGGTATTATAATAGTTGCAAGTTGAAAATCAAGGACATTTTTTTTTTTTTTAAACTTTTGTTATTTGAAAAACAAAGAAGTTGAGTTATAAATTTGAGTGATTTGAATATTGAAGAAAAATTGATAAATGGTACTTTTAAATTGGAAGTTATCTAAAGAAAACAAAACAAATAAATACGTTTTTATATTAATAAAGGAGAATTTAAAGCTCAATAGCATTTTTACGTATGTACATTTGTTTTTATTTACATTTAGAAGTTGGTTTTAATTATTTCTTATTTGAATTTTTATGCATTTTGTGTTCCTTCAAAACATCATAATACCCATATATTTTTATTTAAATGCTTTGAAACTTCATGTAAAAGTTTTCTTTAAATGTACGAAAAGAATAGAACATGGAAATTAACCTAAATTCATAAATTATTTTTATTTCAGTTTTTAAACTAAGAATTTTTGTAAATTTGTAAAAAAAAGTTTCTGTCGACAAACTTTAAGCATACAAAAATGTATAAATAATTAAGATATAAATTTGAAAAGAGTATATTACCTACATAAGGATATTCCCAGCATAAAAATACTTCCAAAGGAAAAAACTATTCATGTTTTATTTATTTTTGAATTATCAAGTTTTGCAACAATATCACATTTTTGCAATGTTTATCCATATTTTAAAGAATAAATTGTATAAAAAATAGTTAAAGTTGATATTCTTATGTGAAATTCAAAGGTTTTGAATATATTTAATCAAAATACTTGCAAAAAGGCTAAATATTTTAAATCCAGGTCATTTCATATTAAAAAGCCTTTGCAAATAGGAGGAAGTTGTAAAAAAAAAAAATTTGTCGTGCAAATTTTAACTTTTTCAAACAAAGCTCAGAAAATATTTAGAGCTTTAAGGAAAAATAAAACAATATTTTTTAATAAATAAGACTATGAACTTGATAATTCAATGGCATTTTAATATATTTACAACATTTTTAAAAGTAATATCTCTAATTAAAAGTTGTTTTTAGCTTTTTCTCAGAATGAATTTTTATGCATTTTGTTTTCATGTGAAACACCATAACACAAGTAATTTTGATCCAAATGCTACAAAACTTTGTATTTATGTTTTTCATAAATATTTACAGGGAATAGACCTCTGAAATGATTATAGCAACATAAATATTTTTTATTTTAATTGTTAAACTTGGAATTACATGCAAATTTTGGAAGAATTTTGTGTCGACAGCATTTAAACTAGCACAAAATAGTAAATAATAAAGATATAAATTTACCAGAGGTCTAATCACTGTAAAATGTTAGTTCAAACAAATACAAACTTAGAAATTTAAAAAATATTGATTTGATTTTAGGTTTTGTAACAGTATCAATTTTTGGAAATTTTTACCCTTATTTTAGCTTATAAAAATTAAAAAAAAATAATAAAAAATTTCAAAAAAATTCCTTCGAAGGTGTTCGTGTACCTTAAACGATCGTTTGCATTTGTATTTTATTGTGCATTTTTTTTTAAAGTCTGTTCTTATTATATCCCGATTTTATTTTAATTGTATTGTATTTTTTCAATTATCATTTTCAGTAAAAGACCACCAAAAAAATTCTAACCTCAGAATCTGTGTTTCTCCCATGGGCAGCTGTATGTTGCATGCTCACGTGTTCGAAAACCATCGAATTTATTTATTTTGACGAAAGACAGACTAACAAGAAATATTGTTCGTCGCTTAGTTTTTAGTTAAATGAAAGTAATGATTATTAAAAATTAAATTAGGTAAAATAATTATAAAACAATGTTAAAAATCAACATTATCTACCTCATTCATTAAATTAATAAAAATGAAACATTTTCTATTCGTTGAAGCTTAATTTGATCTTTTCATCAATCTTTACCAATCACTTCCTTAACAATACCAATTATAGTATCTAATAATTGAACGAAATACAAGAAAGCCACAGCAACGCGTGGCCGGGTCTTCTAGTATATGTATATAGAATAGTATCAGCAGTGCATTCATGTAAATAAAAGTTTTACTTTAAAAAAAAAATTATTTAAAGAATGCAGTATAGTCTGAGTAACGTTGAATCTGATACATTTCTGATGTTCTGATGAATATACAAAGTGATTTAAGAACGACAACATATAAATGTCGCATAAGAGTTTTACAAACAAAATCATAGAGAAATGAAAAGTTAAAATTTTGTTGGTGTATTACTATTTCTTATTCTGCACTATTAAATAATAAATAATTATTAAATAATATATCATTGATAAATGTACTATTTACTATAAAACTCATTTTTATTCTATAAATATAAGAATACATTATTAAAATTTAAAAATAATATGTCATTTCTAAATGATATAAAATATATTATATTTTTCTTATGGTATGCAGGTGCTCGGTAAAAGATTAATTAACAAAGCATTCGTTTTGCAGCTTTTGTGTGATAAGAGATGTTTTTTTTTTCTCAATTAGAATTACTTTTGCACCTGCATTGCAGCTAAATAATTAAACAAAGTTTTTATGTCGTATAATTTGTTTATCAAACGCTAAAGACATAGACATAAAAACAAAAACATAATTTAAAAACTTGCTTCTTTGAAGGTACTGACACACAGTACAGTACCGGCTTCTGTTTATTTATTTATTTTTTTAAAATTGTATTTATTCTAGTCTGAAGAAAAAAATTAATATCTTTTGGAAAACGATTGATAATAAAATTCCTCAAAAATATCAGCATAAAACTTTTTACACTAATATTTTATTCTTAAGATGACAATGCTTTGTAAATATTGTGAAATTAGATCCTGCAGTTTATCAACCCAAAAACAAATTTAAAAAATCATTTAATGATATAATGACAAACATTCTATACATCAAAAATATAAAATAGAATGAGAATATGTACGAAATCTTTTTATATGTCTTTTAACATGAAATGCTGAATTGTAAATTTTTTACTATAGCTGTTTATTTGTTGTTATTGTTATGTTTGTTTATTATGTTATGCTGTGTTTATTTATTATTGTTATACATTTAACATTCTTCTAATTTTTCAGAAGTCAGTGCATTATTGTCAAAATGAAATTAAATAAAAATAAAATTATCGACTATTGAAATTTAAATTACATAAAAGCTAAAAAAAACTGATATGTTAATTTAAGAAATATTTTTACCACTTTTATAAACGAATCTTGATTATATAGAGTGATTGTTAAATTAAATTTAATAAATATAACAGATTCCTTAGATATTATTTTGATATTGAAAAACAAAATTAATCCGCTTGCATTCAAAGCCAGACAATTCAAAATGAAACACAAAGCACGTGACTTAATATTGACCAATCGGTACTCTTAACAGCACATATTTGATGTCAATTTTATATATTTTAAAGAAAAGTTTTTAAATTCAAAATTTCACATGGATTTTAATCTGTTTTAAATACCAATTTATACTGTTTGTTTTTTCCTACTCCTTTTCTATGGATATCACGGATATCATATCCTAAAATACATTTTAACAAAAATTAAATCATTTTTTTTTTTAATTACTGTAAAAAATTTTGGTATAAAATTCACATGATCAAACAAATTTTTACATATTGCAGGAAAATATTATTTATTTAAATAGTTACAAAAAAATTTTAATGAAATAAATGCTTGATAATTAATATAAAAATGTTTGATGTAAGTAAAAATTTGATGCGCTCGGTATCACAGGTCCCATGGTCCTGGCGGTGCCATGGATGTTTGTAATGGTTCGAAATCCACTTTAAAACCATAGATCCCGGTCTAATATGATCGTAGAGCACTGCGGGGGCATTGTTACTCCGCGTCCGTGGCTTATCTTCAAGTTACACGCGCTCCCTGGGTAATGCAAAGTGAGTAACGTCGGTGCAGCGCTTGCCTTAAGGCATCCAAGACCAAGCTGTCTAAGTGTTTGCCAGCTGCATTAGAAAGAGAAAGAAAAAGAAAAAAAATATTATAATGATAATGTAAAATAAATTTTTCACAGGACAAAATGCCCCAATAATTAAAAATATTTCAAAGTACTAGTTATTTTTAAAAGGTGGATAAGACAATTAATTAAACAATTTATATTTTTGTATAAACAAACATGCATCGCTATTTTTTGTATTGTAAATACTTACTTATTTCTAATTTATTCTTATGTCAGTACTTTAAAATATTACTAGTATTAAATGAATATGAATTTGAATATCCATCTATTTGGCATAAAGACGATTCGTATACCAAGTGAAATTTCTGACTTCGAAACAAGACGTTTATCAAGTTGAAGTTATTTCCAAAGCAGACATATACCGAGATACCACTGTACTAGTAAATAAACAACGACGTCAATTTACGATTGATGGAGAGTCTTGTTTGCATAACAACCTCTAATTCCTGCTTTGTGAATGACAGAATTTTATTAAGCTTTAAGCCCATTGATTAGATAGAAAAGGAGTAAGATATATATATATATACATACATAATTTTTTATATTTTTTTATTATAATTTTTAAGTAAGGAATAAAAGTTTAAGAGACAAAAAATTAATAACATCAAATTATTATAAAAAGGCTAGCTTCAAAAGAGCGTAAATGAGGATAATACAAATTCTGATAAAACGAAATGAAAATAATGCATCCAAGGCAAATTGGAGCACTAACTAGTAATTAAAATGGTAGATGTTTTATTATATATTTTTACAATGTTGGCAACTTTCAAATACATATTTCTACTACAAATTCAGGATTTGCCAACAGTTAAGAAGGTAAAAAAAAAAAAAAAAAATAGATTTGAAAGAAGAAAAAAAAAATTTAAGCTTCAAAAATTTCTAAACAACTGAATTATAGCTACAAAATATGGAAGTAAGTCGATAAAAGGTTTGGAGTGTATATAAACAACAAGAGCAGAAAAAATTTTCTTTATGGATGGAATGATGAACAAATTTATATAACTTGATTTATTGAATGGAAAGTTAGGATTGATATCAAAATTCATATGCTATAAGGATAATTATCCTGATCATATAGCTTATGTGAGAGAATCATTGCTATGTCGTTGTAAATTTAAGTTTAGAAAGCTAATGATCCACATATTATTTGATAACAAAGAACATTTAAAACTTAATAATTATGTAGCATTTTTCCTACGGGAAAAGATATGGCAATTCTGTCCCAAGGGGAATGGAATGTATATTCTTTAACAAGTGCATGATAACAATCTATAATTCAAATCTGAGAGCATATAAGCAGTATCGTGGATATTTACATAACATGCAATTAATCTTTTGTTCTAATAAGAACAATTTGTCGCTCAAATCTGATAATCAGTGTCATGGATAATGAGACATCATGAAATTAGCAATTGTCTATTCGACCTTCACAGGTCGAAACGATTACAGATGGGATATGAAATGCGTCATATGTTGTTGCATCGGGATTGTTGATAGACTATGGGCTGAGGAAGTGTCGACTCGAATGAGAAGGAGAGAAGCTGACTGCCTCTCCCCCCCCTTCTTGATGGATTTTCTTAAAGGTAGGTTTTTGGAAAAGGAGAGGAAGTGATTCTGTTACGAGTAGACAAGAAGTGTTATTTTTCTTTTTTCTGAAAGTGATTGAGCAGACCGAAAAAGTCCACCTGTTTGCAAAATGAGCTCCTTGTGGTTTCGTGTAACACGCTGTGTGATAATTGAGGTATTAAGATCTGCCGCAAACCAATGTATTAGATTCGTCGTAGAACTTATATTGAACTGCACTTATGATTTAAATTTAATTTTTTTTTTTTTTTTTTTTTTTTTTTTTTTAATTTTGTAAATAATCATTTGTAAATAGAATTCTCTATATAAATATATATATATATATATATATATATGATGCTTGTAAATAAAAATTAAAGTGTTCCCTTGAACCTGAAAGTGGCCCTCTTCTTGAAGATGTTGTATGTTTAATAAAAACCGAGACGTTACAATTATATAAATTGTTTACTAAACAATTAAAACTTAAAGCTTTGATGTCACAGCGTTTGCAAACAATTACGAAAGAATAAAGTTATGTTACTATTAATGATACAATAATAAAAAAAATTATTTGGGCAGCTGAATTTTTTTTTTTTTTTTTTCGTATTCCTATATTTTGTTGTTATTTTTATGTATAATTTTAAATAATTATTCTTTTTTATTCACTTCAAATGAAAACAAACTTCACTTTCCGAAAGATTAGTTATTTTTATTTTATTATTATTATTATTATTATTAAAACTCAATCTATTGAACGAAAAACGTAAGTTAAATAAACAAAGAAAGATTTTCAGTTGAAAATTTAATAAATCAAGTTAATAAATGTAGCTTCACCACACAACAACAACAACACAACAACTCATGATCTAACCACAACTTTTAACAACTTTTCGTGGAAGTATTATAAAAGATACTTGTAAGGAATATTATATTTTCCCTGCAAAGATATATGTCTGGTGCTTCCCGAGTATTTTCAAATAATTTAAATAAAATTGTAAAAACTGCGATATGCTTTTTATCTTCTCGAATATGAATATTTTGATATTAGTCTTATTATAGGAGCATATATTTCTGAAAAATTTTCTGTGAAATTCTTTACAATTTTCATTGATATTTTTTCTTAGTTCAGTTAATCAAAATAAAAGATATACCATATCACAGAAGACGAACAGCATCGGGATATTTCTAATATTTTTAATAATACCGTAAAATTGTGAATATGAAATATCCTACACTATTTCTGCAAGTTACTCCAACGGTAGAATATCGTTGCTGATTTTGTCACTAAATTTTACCCTGAAATGGTAACAATCCAATATTATTTCTATTTATGGTTATTTCAATGTGTTATCACAAAACAAAAACATTTTCATAATAAATCAGATCAAATAAGCAATATATTTAATTACTTGCTCATGTTGTTCATTTGTTATTGATGTAGTGGAATTAATAACACATTCAGCGTTACCCAAGGTATCTTCTTTAAAAGTAATAGGTTCATATTTGTATCGTATACGAGGACAACAATGAAATCCTTCCCGTAGCCACTATAACAACAGCCAACTCTATATCTAATTAGGTAACCTGTCTCATTCATGACCATATTCCGACTAAAGGTGGGTTTCCATCGGATAGTAAAATCTTATGTCTTGTTACATAGCAGTAAATCAGACTGCCGATTGGTTGGAATTTTACAATGTGTGATCTTAGTTTGAGGTGAAAATCCACTTTAAAATGAGAATGGTCTGGGATTCCAATTATCATCAGACAGTACACATTACAATGACTACTGTCAAAAACGAAAACTTCCTTTTTTTTGTTACAGCATCTTTAAGCACCTCTCGTCAGGCAAGTGTTTTTGCTGGAAACTTCCTGGTTTCATCAAATGTGGGACAGTTACTCCTGAAAAGTCTTTCGGAAGGATAATAATATCTGTCTACATGCGGTGATTTCTCGTCGTTTATGTACAATGTGGAAAGTTCATAAGACCTAATGCAAATAATTATAATATTAATAATATGTCGATGATTTCACCAACGAAACTATAGTGCGTTCAAAATAAACAGTTTACGTACTAGTTCTATAAGTGATCAATTAATTAAAATTAAACAATGCAGTGTGCAGTTTGAGCAACCAGATTGCAAATGGATGTGGTTGAGGTCAGATACTTGAGGCACAGGTTCGTGAATCTATTTGCACACACCTCTGACAGCACACACACAATTAGCACACAATACATTAAAAGACAGATAATTGTAGATTCGTGAAAGAATTCATCTTCTAAGCCTAAGTATACTTGCTCTCCGGGTGAGAGTCTGTAGGCCATCTAATACACAGGATTGAACTAAATATATTTTCTGTCGGAGTGAGATACTATAAACTAATCGTTTCTCAACAGAAGCGCGTGGTTACGTTATACTTTCTATCGGGTCAGAGTCTCGAAGCCGAATGACCATGTCTCCTGAAAATCCAAGGGGGCGCTCTTGCTAGTGTGTAGGAGGGAGTACGGTTACAACAATTAATTACAAATTTACAATGAAATATATCGTTAGTAATATACAATTAAGAATAACCTGAAACAATAGTTTAGAATCAGTATTAGGTGTTTGTTATTAGGGTCGTTTATGAGACAGCAGCTGTAGCTTTGATGAACAGCAACTACAGAAAACATTTTCATATTTAGCAAGCAAGCAATAATACGCTAAGAAACTACAGAAGAAGTGTTTTTTAACAAATGTGAGATAACATTTTCTGAAAGGCTTCTAGAGGTAATATGCCCATGGTGAGACAAGGCCGTTTGGATAGATTTCGAGATAGGAGATCCTACAAATGCAGAATTCTCCACCAAAAACACCTTACTGACTTCCTTCTCTCTGTGACGTTGGCATATCTAAGTAGTGTCCACATTTATAAGTTAGTGATTCGTAAATCATTGACCATGTACTAAATCTTCATTGGCACAACAGCCCTTTGGTGGGCCAAGACTGGCAGATTTTATAGACGGCAGACTGCTTACTGGCAAATTTCGAGGCATAGATGTCTTATTTTTACGGGATAGGGTTATCAGCCAACGATCTGAAGTCATATTAAACCAGGAAATGTGGTTTAAAGTGGATTCCGAACCACTATAAACATCCATTGCACAGTCGGCATTCGAACCCTGCGTCATTGAGTGCCATAGTGCTGGTCACTCTGCCGTGAGGCCGAGATCATCATCATCTCGGCCACCACATAGATTTTTCATGGTTTACTTACTACGCCATTAGAATCTCATGTAAATAATAATAATAATCAAATAAGGTATAGTCGGACAAAAATAAACAACTAACTACTAGCTATTAAGAAAATGACCAGTTCCTTAAAATAAAGCAATTATTTATATATCGACACTAAAATGTTCCCATCCAGAGAAGACCACTTGAAATAATGAGCCAGGCCTCAGAATTACGTGTTAGACTCGGTTCAGGAGATTCTTTGTGAGGCAGATAACCATCTCGGAGAGACAGAAGACGCGTTTAATATTCAAACCACACAGGTCCTCTCGAAATGGATTGATTGTCTTCCCCTTCCTCCAACAGCTCTTGCGTCTGAGTCATCAATAATAGTTAGCGGCAGTGCAAACACGGTGTGACCACCCCGCACCAACACGGCGCTACGATGACGGATGCACTTGGCAGACAAAAAAAAGTAAATGTTCCGCTGAGAAAGTGCTACTTTACCAACTCTTCTTTTTTTCCAAACACATAACAAAGGATTTCTATGTGGACTTTTATTAATCTCTGCAGATTTCGACGGAGATTTTTAAAGATTTCGACGGAGATACGTCGAGTATAAAAAAAAGAACGAGACGCGAGAGTCGGACAGGGTCCATCAAGATTTGCATATTTGAATTGTTAAAAATGAAAGGAAGAATTCTGGAATTTATAAGTGAGTCTTTTATTTATTTATTATTTATTTTATTTTATTTATTTAGTTTTTTATTAATCCAGCATTTATCTTCCGTATCGTAGAAAATCCCAAAACATTTCTCCCAGCAGTCTTGTTGTCGAAACGAGGACACTCTGCTACAATCTCCACCGAGTCTACGTGTTTCTCAAAGCAGGTGATTAAACCGCACTGATTAATACATTTAAATCTTCGTTCTTCTGCATATTAGTTAATGAACATTATCATCGGGCAACAGATAAGAGGTTTGCGTTATCGCTCAACTGTCATTTTATGCACATGTTAGGCTGATTAGACCAGAACCTACAGTTTAAAGACACTACAAACGGCATCACCGGGACACGAACTCGAAACCTGTGGTACCGAGCGCTAAAACACTATACAGGTAAGGGAATAAGTCTTGTTACTATAGATTTTACCATGCGTTGCAATCTCTATGTTCAGAAACGGGGAGACGTAGCGATCACTGTGATTTGAGATTATTCACCATTAGAAAGATATGTAGACATTTAGCAAATTATGTAGATATTTAGCAGATTCAGCGTTATCCAATATACCCGCTACAGTGAGTTAACAAAGGAACACTACATCAATCTGAATACACTGCAACAGCGTTTAATATTCAAACCACACAGATCCTCTCGAAATGGATTGAGTGTCTTCCCCTTCCTCCAACAGCTCTTGTGTCTGAGTCATCAATAATAGTTAGCGGCAGTGCAAACACGATGTGGCCACCCCGCACAACACGGCGCTACGATGACGGATGCACTTGGCAGACAAAAAAAAAAGTCAATGTTTCCAGCAGAAAGTGCTATTTTACCAACCCTTCTTTTTTTTCTAAACACATAACAAAGGATTTCTAGTTGGACATTTATTAATTTCTGCAGTTTTCGACTGAGATATGTCGAGTGTAAAAAAAGAATGAGATGCAAGAGTCGGACAAGGTTCCATCAAGATTTGCATATTTGAATTGTTAAAAATTATAGGTAGAATTCTGGGCCTACGTGAGTCTTTTATTTATTTGTCTATTTATTTATTTATTTGTTTCTGGTCCTTATTTATCTTCCGCATCGTAGAAAATCCAAAAATACTTCAACCAGCAGTCTGGTCGTCGAAACGAGAACACTGTGCCACAGCCTCCACCGAATCTACTCGTTTCTCAAAGCAGGTGATTATACCACTCTGATTAATACATTTGAATTTTCATTCTTTTGCATATTAGCTAATGAGCATTATCATCGGCTACGTGTAGTTCGATTTTGTTTTGTCGCTCTATGGCCATCTTGTGCACACTTTAGGCTGAAAAGACCTGAGTTTACCTGTAGTTTAACGTAGATTCTGAACCACTACAAACATCTATGGCATCACCGGGACTCGAACCCGAAATCTGTGGTACCGAGCGCCAGAACACTATACAGGTTTGGAAATAAGTCTTGTTACTACAGATTAGTCATGCTTTACAATATAAACAATTTGTGCTTTACGTGGACCACTCGCTCTTTAACATAACATATCATCATGTATGGGTACATTTATGATTTCTTAATATTTAATGGTATTGTCTTAATCATGGCCTAGTGGTTGTAATTAAAGAAACTATTTTGTGCTCTCTAATTTTGTTGTTCCCATTTCCGGTATAAATACAGTAATTTTAGGTTCGGCATTGCTTATTAATACTCTAACCAGCTTCCAATTCGGGAACCTAACAGATTACCTGTAGGTGGCAGGTTGCTTGTAGACAGAAGCCTGTAGGCTGCAGATTGCATGTAGACAGGAGCCTATAGGCGAGGTTTTTAAATATAAATAACCAACAATCTCCGACACTTTTTTTCCTTCGTCCAATGGGAGATTATGCAGCAAAGTTTCTGAATATCATGAGCCTCTTAAATCAATCAAAAGTAGCAGAATCTTTTATTACATTATTAGAATTATTAACACCATTTATTAGAATTATTTAAAAAATGCATGATTATTGTGCTCTTTTTTAAATGGCTCCATTTGCCAGTGCTTTAATAATTGTTATAATAATTTTAATGCTCAATTAGTATGCGGAAGGGCAAGCTCTGAAGCCATGGGATGCAATCTCTATATACAGTAACGAGGAGATATAGCGGGTTATTATTATGAGATTATTCACCTCTTGAAAGGCAGATATGTAGCAGATTCAACATTACCAGTATGCCTATTATACTGTACTAACAAAGGAACACTGCAACCACTTGCTATATTTTTCGAATCTCTGGAATTATAACTCTCGCTTCGGGTATAAATGTTGTTGTTGTTGTGACGAATCCTTAGTGTTCGCAATATGTGCCGGACACCTCAGTAGTCTACTCATGGATGGAGGGAAAAGAGGCAGCTTCTGATGTGATGGAGCACCCAGTAGGTAGAAGTCTGACTTGGCTCCGAGTGGCTGAATGAGGACGGCAGTGCCTTCCGGGAGGACTTTTAGGGGGAACTAACCCCGCATTTGAGTATCGTATGGGAGAAAACTCGCAAAACACCCACCAGGTAGTTCGACTAACGAGGCAAGAGGTTTGGAGGATTTTTTAACATTATGGTTTCTAAAGTGGATGTCGCAAACAGTTTTTTTAGGAGAGGTCACAAAAACGTTTTGGAAAATTGCTTCTTTTTAATTTTTTTTTAAAGCTTGTTATTAATACTGCTTATGTTTTCTTTAAATTTGTTTTAATGTTGTATACAAATATTTTTATTCAATTTTTATTTCTCGTGATTGAGATTTTCAAGATGTGTTTACTATATTTATATAATAAAATATGCATTTAATACATTATTTCCTTTTTTATTTATACATATTATAGGAGGGGACCTTTTTACATTTTTTAATTTGTGGCAATCCCAAAAAATTTATCGTATTAATAAACTGTTATATTTTTTTAACTGTTATCGTAGTGATAAACTGTTTATAATGATTATAGGTTGAAAAAAATGGGCGCTTTTAAAAGTTTTACTGTAATTACTTGCTAATTGTTAGATCTAATAGTTGGATTTAATTAAATTATCGCTTAGTTTACTTTCGTGAAATGAAACAAAGTTGTCAAATGAAATTAAAACTTTGTAGTAGTAGCTGAATATTTATCATCAAAACTTTATGCAAAATCACTTTTCGAACATTCAAGTTAAAAAATAAAAAAGAACATGTATCCTACAAGTTTAGTTTTAAGATATTCTTATGCATACTATGACTTTGACACAAAAGGCTAATGACCTTTGAAACGAAACAGAAATATTTGCCTCTGATAATACTCGGAGATATTTTTAAAATATTAAAAAGAAAAAAAGAAAAAGACTTAATAATCTTACCTCTTTTGCAATAATTTTCGTTTGGCCAACTGTCTTTTTATATTCAAAGTCAAATATGTAATCCCCAACTTCAATCTAAGACAAACATACACCAAGGGGGATGGAAGGGGGAGTTTCTGCAGCAGACGAGAAAACTTCACCCCTCCTTGACCTTCTCCCTTCCCTTTCGCTGTTAATCCATCCCGAGATGTCAGACGATTTTTCCCAGGTACTACAAATCGTCTGCGCGCATGGAATAACACCAAGAGAGATGTATTACTTCTTCTTTTTTTTTATTTATTTATTTTTTTAGTTTTTCATTCTTATTTTTTTCTTTTTTTCTTTTTCATGTTTTTGTTATTGTGTATATGAAGGATAGAGGGTGAATGATATGTTCGGAGAAGGTTAAAAGTATGAACTGCGTCAACATTCTTTTTTATTTATTTTTATTTTTTTATTATTATGATTGTTTTAATACTTAATTGATATTAAGTGATCACACTTCTGATTTTTTTTTTCCTTTTTTCTTCGTCATTTTTTTTTTTTTTTTGAACTTCGTCATTTTTGATGGCACTAGTGCCATCCTCTTAAAAGAAATCTTTCTTTAATTTCATTAGAATTGATTCAATGATGAACACAGCGATAAACAATCATCTAAACTCATCAAAGACTTCTCAAAGAAAAAAAAAATGGGCAGTTATGCAAATTAGCCTGAAGCATAATCTGAAGCACTTAGGTAAAGAATACATCCTCATTAAAAATACGAAGGTATTTTAAACATGCGTACTGAACTAGGGGATCACTGTAAATCGACATCTGAAGCAAAAATTGACGCATAAAATTGTCTGTCTACATTACGACTTTCAATCTACTTTGTAACTTTACAGTACAAACCCACAGATATTCAATAAGCATAGTGAAATTTGCGATTTATTTTCTTTTTCAACGATATATGATATTAATATGAAACTATTGATAATTTCAAATCTAATTGAGATTTATTGGAAGATCGTTTTGGAAAGAAAGAAAAAGTTAATACATTTCATTTTGATACCTACCTCTTATTTTAACATTTAGAACAAGGGTGGCCAACCCAAATGATCTTGCGGGCCACTTTGGAAATGCATCATTACTCCGTGGACTGCATATAAAATTATATGTCCCCATATTACATTTAGACCACTATAGATATATTTTTGGAGTGAAGAATTGAAACATAATGAGCTATTATTAGTGTGCTTACTAATATTATTACAAACATAGATAATATAATAATACTGATACTAAACGCCCATTGTAAAGAAATATACAGCGTTAAAAATGAAATATAAAAAAAATATAAATATAAAAGGAATGAAATGATTCAAAAATATTTATTTTATTAGTGTGATATTTGTTTCTCCACTCTTTCTTTTCCGCTTTTGCAAATCGATTTCGATTTATGTATTTGCACATCGTAAATGGTGTTGCGTCCGTTGAGAGTGTTTTGTGTTTGGTCAATTTCATTTTCAAAAGAGTAAAAAAAAAAAAAATTCGCAGGTTTAAGTTGAATTAAAAGCGCTAACAACTTCATCTAAGAATCTGGTTTGCTCTGCTATGAACAATGAACTATGCGTATCTAGGGATGGTCACTGAGTTACTTAAAGTGAAATACTAGAAGTATAGGACTACTGGTATAGAACCTGTTATATTAGATGTTCCAAGATGTGCACGCATCATGAGTTAGCAGAATATAATTGAATTATTATGCGAACTCTTAATTGTAAACTCATAAATAAAACAAGCAATATCTGTCATATGTTCGCAAGAATATTATTTTAAAATCAAAGTTAATTTTTTCTCATCATTTCGGCAGTTCATTTTTAAATATGGATGCACTCGTAATGTATTTTTTTAATACATTGATTTTCACTACTTTGGCTGTTATAAAATAAATATATTTTGTAAAAGTGCTGTAAATCTCACGGGCCGGAAAAATATGCAAGGCGTGCAGCGGGTTGGCCACCCCTGGCTTTATTAGTTAATTAGTTAAGGTCGCCCTAGGGTTCGTGAATCTAGTGGATTAATCTTTCTCTTAATCCACACCGTCCTTTTCTTTAGGTTTGGGTGAAATTTAATTTAATTGAAAACTCTACATTACTACTGACAGGACACAACTTACTTACTGAGACCCGTGGCAAGTTTTTCGAATGGGAGCCCCTCAATGAAAAGTATCCTCATTGTATTTCCTTTTTAATAAAGTACTACCTAAATATGCATTATTTTTGGTTGATACTATGAACTTTTAATTTAAAGGGTGTATTGAATTAAAATTACCGGTTATTTTTAATAAAAATTTTATGTATTAAAATTTCTTTTTTCGGGCTTTCTCATCAGCAAAAGTGGCAACGGCAGCATCAATGTTCAAGTTTGGAAATGGAATGTTCGACGGATAAAATAGCCAAATTACGTAATCTGTGCTGCCCCATAGAAATTCTTAAATAGTTTTTCATCAATTTTAATTTCGAGAATGATATCTTAGCACTAGCCCTAGTCACAGGAATTATTACAAATAACATAAATGCAGCACACACTTCAGAAAAGCTTAAAGAATTATTCCTTATGGAGGATTTTATTTCCAATGGCAAGTTTACAGGACAACAGATATCACTAAAAAATAAATACGAAGAACAAGATATAAATGATATCAAAACAAAGAACAAATGATATCAGTTAATCCATTAACTTAAGACTGGCAATCCAATATAACGCTTCCATAAAGAAACCGGAGGCAGCACAAAACAGGAAGCAAGGTGAGGCATACCCACTTCTTCCTGGTTATCACACAAGGAACAGAGAGGGCCAGTTTAATTCTGTGAAGGTGCTTGCGGAGACAATCGTGATCAGAGAAAAGACGTAGCAATGCCACCAATGATAATGGAACAAACCACCTGCGTTCCTCTGCAGAACTCTTAAGAAACTCTCACACAGAGCCAGATTGAAGGCCGCGTTTGTAGATCATTTTGCCATATCAAATATTGCCCGGAGTGCACCACGTGAAGGTAAATCTACTTTACAGCGAAAACTGAGAATTTCGTTGGTAAACAAGACAAATACTACTGAGCCCAAAAAATAAGATCAATTATTTATTTTTTTCAAAAACTCTTTATTTATTCTTCCAAATTTCTTTCATCGCCTTCAAAGTAATCCCCTCCGGACACAATTCTCTTAAGCCAAACTTTTTTTCCAATCCTCAATGCGTGCTAAAAAGTCATCGGACAGGGATGGTCTTCAAAGCACGCGGTGATTCACGTTGAATCTCTTCAATCCAGATAATAACCAGAAATAATAATGTTAATAGCCAGAAGTCGCACGGTGGAAATACGGGGGTTGTGGAACGATATGGGTTTCATTTTTGGCAAAAGTGTCACGAAGAATCAATGCAGTGTGAGCTGGTGCATTCATTGTTTTCGGTACCAAAGTGGAACGGACCGATCCTTTTGAAATTCCAACATCATCAGCAAGGTCTCTAATTGTAAATCGACGATTTGCAAGCACCAAATTTTTGGGACGTGAGCTTCGTCGGTTGAGGTGGGTGGTCGACCAGAGGGCTCTTCGTCTTCAACGCGTTCTCTGCCTTCTTTGAATTGTTTATACCACTTCTAAACATTTTTTTCCGATATAGGAATGCTCACCGAATGCCTTCTGCAACATTCTATACGTTTCCTCAAACAAAATTGAATGCAAATTCTTTGCTCAATGAATTCAGACATTTCAAAAATCGCCGGCATCAGTTTTAGCGTCTGACAAAGCCAATCGTAACTCAAATACTAATTAATATTTTGACGTGTTTTTTTTTTCCCACACACAAATGTCAAATACAATGCCTGCAACCTAAAAAAAAAAAAAAAAAAAAAATTGAAATTCCATAAGCCCCGGGAATTTTAAATTGAAAATTGGTCTTACTTTTTGGACACAGCAGTAAATTCTTTTCTTCTGGCAAATTCTATTTAGTGCCAATAGTACCTTGGTCATCGATCATACTGTCATACCTTCAATAATCAGAAATTTGTGCTCTGAAATAATGAAATAAAATTATTTTAAATGCCACATCTGCAATAATCGATTCTCGCCAGGTCATGACAACTTCACGGGAAACTTTTAAAAAATTCCGCAGGAAAAAAAAAAGATAAAAAAGAAAGAAAAGTCTTCATCTTTTCAAACTGGAGTCTCTCATTAACACGCCGAAATGTATATAATTTAATAAAACAGCTCACAATAAAATAGTTGCAGAAAAAAAAAAAAAAAATCATAATAATACAAACAGCATACTGTGTTTTTATAAATTATTGTTTTCAAGAAACCACTTTGGATACTAGAGGTTAAAAAAGGATTGAAAATGTTTCTCAGAATCAATGTGCCGATCAGTTTGTATTAGCTCATTGCCTTGGCAAAGTAATTGGCATTGGTTTTGTTACAGATTGATTAAAGAGGTGGGAAGAAAATAGCAACAGTTATTTCCTCATCCATTACATAACTGAAGCCCAAAAAGTTGATCGACTGCGTGAGAAGTGTCTCACCCCAAATTAGAAGGTAGCCCAGCAAATATTGATACAAGACATGTGCTGTCAGTGATCCTTTTTTACATGTATTTTAATGGTATGCAATCAGAATTTTAATAAGTCAAACAGCAGGCAATCTGATTATGTACGTGAATCGCTTTGCCTGTAATTAAGTGTTTTGTCTGTGGTAACGTGAGCGACTAAAGTCTCGTTCACATTTTAATGTGTGAATTGCGAATGTATTTTTGAACGGTTCAGTGTGATCTCTAAAATTGGCCCATTTAATAGTTAACAATCCAGTCGACTTCCATAAATTCTTTAATGTATGATTTAGATTCGTGATAATATTAACGTAATTGTTAATTTATCTACGCTGACAAGAATTAGAATTCCTATTGATGAAAGGAAAAATTAATTAATGTTACCGTGCCTCCTCCTACACACTGACAAGAGCGCCCCCAAGTGGCGTTGAGAAGAAATGGTCAATCGGCCTTCACCCGAGAGGAAATATAGCGCAACTCGCTCTTCCGCTGATAAACGTTTAGTTAAAAGTCTCTCATCTCGAGAGGATATATATACAACGCACACTGCATATTAGTTGGTCTACAGACTCTAACCCGCAGAGGAAGTATATTTCGCGCATTCTGCGAGTAGCCGAGTATGGGGTTTTCGGCTTCGAAGTGGAATCCTTCCACGAATCTATAATTGTAAGCCTTTAAATGCGTTAAATATTGTATGTCTTTAAATGCGTTAAATATTGTATGTCTCTGACTGTAAGTGTGTGGTGTTTTTGCGAGTGTAAATAAAGCTGTGAGTTCTCCAATCTGTGCCTCAAGTATCTCGACCCAACTACACACAATTGCAATCTGGTTGCTCAACCTGCACACTACGATACTCAATTAATTATTAGATGATACTCAACCTCGATGAACTCTGGATTTTTATTTTTATTTTGCTGAATGTTGTTGAACAAACCGTATCCAACTTACACGTTCCATATTTCAATTAATTATATTAGACGCATTTAAGGAAATACAAATTTAAATATTTTGCACATAAAAATATTATACATATTGTTGCTTACAGAAAATATAACTAAAACATTTTACGAATTTTATTCCGGTAGGGCTTTTAAAAAACATATTTTATGTTTCATTTCAAAATTACGGTCACTTGAATAACATTTTTCTTATCACACACAGAAAAATTATACGGCGTTAAATTTAGCCGTTCATTTAAATTAAGAGTTTATAGTTAACGCCGTTACTTTTTGGGTTAGAAGTCATAGTTTCAAAAAATTCATATTAAAAATCCATTGTATAGAAGCCTTATAATAATATAATCTAATAACTTACAGTTTTCATTAAATTAAAAAAGAAGAAAAATTGATTCATAATTGGTGGCAACTCATCATTTAAGTCAGAAAAAAATGAATAATATAATAAATGTTATAGTTTGAAATTATGAGAAATACAGACAGGGCGCATAAGTATCTTGCTCGATATTATATTACCTGCAGTTTTAGCGAAATGATATATTTTTTACTTTGATAAATTTAATTTAATTTAATAAAATATCATTGAAAAGTACAAAGAAATCCAGAAAATATATGCTCAACACAATATAAAAATTCAATACTGTAGATGATAGAAGCATTATATAATCCATTACTTACTAAATTTGGGTTTAGTTATATTTTAATACCATTAATTTAACACAAAATATTATATTTATTCTATATATATATGTATATAATGAAGCATGGAATTAAATTAAATAAGCAATATGCATCCATTTAGAAAATATACGAAATCAGCAGTTTGATTTTTTTTCTACATATTAGTTTATAACATAAAAAAGTACATTATTTCTGATGTATAAATATATTAAATATATTTTACTCTCAAGGAAAAATACTCACGTAAACTGGCAAGTGATTTTTTTTTCTTTTTATTAAAAAATTTGAATTCATTTGAATCAGTTATTTAAAAAAAAGAAAAACACTAGAGTACAATAGTCAAAAATTTTCCATTCTAATTTCATAAGAATTTCTAAATAATTTTTATTCTCGTTTTAGAATTGTTTCGTTAAATGATTCGTTTACGGTTCCATTAACAGACGATTTTGAGCCTAATAAGTTTGAAAGCGGAATTTAAAAATATTAAAACAAAATTCTTATTTATTAAAAATATAACAACAAACAGTTGACAAAAATTGTTATTAAAAAGAGGAAAAGCACAATACAATTTGAAAAATTTGCATTTTTAATTTTTAAAGAATTTTTAAAACAATTCTTTTAAATCTCGTTTCAGAATAGTTTTGTAAATGACTTCATTTTCGTGTTCCATTGACAGACGATTTTCAGCCGAATAGTTCGAAAGCGGAATTTAAAAATAATAAAACAAAATTCTTATTTACTAAAAAATAACAACAAACAGTTAACAAAACAGTTATTAAAAAAAAAAAAAAAATACAATCAAAAAATTTTCTATTTTTAATTTGAAAAGAATTAAAAAAAAAAATTCTTAATCTCGTTTTAGAATGATTTGTTTATTAATGATTCGTTTTTGAGTTTCGTTAACAATGGTTTTGAATCAATTAGTTTGAAAGCGCAGTTTTAATACAATAAAATAAAATTCTTACTTATTAAAAAAATAAATACCAACAGTTAACAAAAACAGTTATTAAAATGAGGAATAAAAGCTGGAATACAATTAGGAAATTTTCCATTTTTAATTTCAAAAGAATTTTGAAAATAATTCTTAATCTCGTTTTAGAATGATTCGTTTTTGAGTTTCGTTAACAGACGATTTTGAATCAAATAATTTGAAAACGCAATTTAAAAATAAAAAAATAAATTTCTTATTTATTAAAAAAAATAACAACAAACAGTTATTAAAAAAAGGAAAACACTGGAAAACAATAAAAAAAATTACCATTTTTAATTTCAAATTTTCAGAATTTTTAAAACAATCTCATTTTAGAATGATTCGTTTATTAATGATTCGTTTTTGAGTTTCGTTAACAGACGATTTTGTGCCAAATAGTTTGAAAGCGCAATTTAAAAAGTAATAAAATTAATATTTAATTTAAAAGTAATAAAAGAAAATTCTTATTTTCCAAAAAAATAAAAATAATAATAATAATAACTTTTTCTTTATATTTAGCCATACTAAAATTAAAAAAACCCAAATAAACTCAACAGGAAAATTGAACTTCTAACTTCATCGTTTCCGGAAATACAAACAGACAATTTTGATATTATAAAATATAATTAAAGAGATAAATCTTATTTATTTATAGCCTAATTCAAAATAAAAAATGCCAACTAGCTTAGTAAAACAGATGAGATGATAAAAGATCCTTTAAGTGTTGGACAATAATTTCTCTCATCAGAGGAACCACTGGAATAAATAATTATTTTATGGTCAGTTAACAACACCGAAGAATAAATTGATGGATGCCATTCATATACAATGGAACTGTCTCCCATTTTGCAACAAGGTTTTATACACTTGATTAAGTTCCAGTCAATACTGGAATGCCTCCCTCAAATAGAGAAGTCGCCAAACGGTTTTTCCCATCATCCAATCACCTCGTTAGAGCAAACTACCTGTGGGGTCAGAGGGGAGGGTCAAGTGGGGCGGACACCTCGTTACGGTCACAGTTTCCTCCCTAACGAATACCTCAACCGCGTGCTTTACCTAATGAAGATAAATTTTGGCCCGCGGAATTCTTCGATTGCGATAAAATCTCGGGTAGTATTTTCGTTTGCCACCAGAGGGGATGGGGGACGTAGAAAGAGAGGGGGGAAGGGAAGTTCTGTTTTCTTATCTCTTTCTACCACCAAACGATTTTTATTTACTTGTTTATTGTTTTTGTTCGGGAAAGGATCTTCTTGCTTGGCATTTTATTGTTCAGGGGCTTGACTTGCAATTTTTTTTCTTACTATTTATGGTTTTATTATTTTCTTTTTTTGAAGGGGGAGGGGGGGAGAGAGGGGTGTTTGGTGATTGTTTTCTTTTTCTGGAAAAGAAATGACGGGATGCAGGGTCAGGCGTCGTGTTCGGTATTTAATGTCGCCTGAGGATAATTGAATCAAAGAAGGAATGTCGGCTGCTGGAGTTTGAGAAAGTTACTTGGAAATAAGTACTTTGATTTTCTAGTTCAATTTACAGCATCGACAAGTCTGCTTTTGTCAATCTTACAATGAAAGTATTTTAATAAATTCACTAAAAAAATTTTTTTAAAAAACGAGTAATATAAAAAAAAAATTTTTAAAGTCAATTCCAACTTTTTTTCCACTATATTGCAGAAAGTCCTTTATAAATAATTTTCATTCATTTTTTTAAGTTTATCTGGCGCCATCTATGGGTAGATACATGCAACATAAATCTAAAAAAAAACAACTGAAATTAATTAAATAAATTTAATGAATGAATTAATATTTGAAAAAACTGTATTAACATCAAGTGTCATCCACTACAAGTTCAAAAAAATGCATTTGAACTTGAGTGGATGAATAAGAAGTATTTTATGAACGATTGAAAATTTGAACAAGATATATATAAGGAGAGTGTGAGCTAATAGAAGGAATTGAATAAAACAAAATGAATTCGAATTTATTAAAACAATTAGCTTTAAGTTTTACCAAAATGATTAAGAAATATTATTAGAATTTATGGCAATCTGACTAATTAATAAAAATTGTTTTAAAAGCAATATTTGTAATTGTCTTTAAATGTTCTTATTCGGATACTTTTGTGAATAGCATTCATTCTATCAACGTATATTACTGATTTTAAAACGAATGTATTCAAAATAATAAAATAAAATGAAATAGATGTTCTTTTTAAATTGTTTTTAAGTGTAGCATTTTTCCCAAGAGTTGTAACATTTCGTCCCCAGGAGAGAGGAATGTATATTCTTTCAGTTTCGATTTTCTCATTCAATTTACAACATTGACAAGTCACCTTTTGTCAATCTTACAACTAAAGTATTTTAATAGATTCACAAAAATAAAATAACAATATGTATCTTGATTAACTTGATGCAATGATAAAATGTAGGTATCTTTGACGTTTTCAACCAGTTGATCATGTCTATAACACACATTCTACATAAAACCACATTAAATATGAAATTCTAACATGAGAAAAGAAATTAAATAAATAAATGCAGATACTAAATGGAAATTATGAACTGAGAATTCTACCACCATTACCATTCTTCACAGAATTAATTCTACCACCTGATGCCATATTAAATTAAGGCAACTAAGAAGACGATACGAAACTTAATGAAGAAATTTTGAGAAATTAGTGTTGTAAAGCACAGGCGTTAGAATGTTATATCTAACGTAGAAGAAATCTTAAGAAAACTGGTCTAACATAATATATATACACTGAAGTGACAAAAGTCATGGGATAGCAATATGCAAATTTTCAGATGGCAGTAGCATCGCGTAGAACAGGTATAAATGCGCAGTGCTTTTGCAGAGCTTTCATTTCTGTTCAAGTTATTCATGTGAAGAGGTTTTGACGTGATGATGACCGCACGACGGGAATTAACAGACTTTGAACGCGGAATGTTAGTTGGAGCTAGACGCATGGGTCATGCCATTACGGAAATCGTTAGGGAATTCAACATTCCCAGATCCACTGTGTCAAGAGTGTGCCGAGAATATGAAATTTCAGGCATACCATCCCACCATGGACAGCGCAGTGTTCGACCGCCTGCACTTAACGACCGAGACCGGCGACGTCTGCAAAGAGTCGTAAATTCTAACAGACAAGCAACACTGCATCAAATAACCGCAGAAATCAATGTGGGACGTACAAGGGACTTGTCTGTTAGAACTGTGCGGAGAAATTTGGCTTTCTTGGGCTATTCCAGCAGAAACCGACTCGAGTGCCTTTACTGACAGCGACTCTTTACAGTGCAGCGACTCTCGTGGGCACGTGAGCATATCGGTTGGTCTCTAGATGAATGGAAAACCGTGGCCTGGTCCGATGAGTCACGATTTCAGTTGGTAAGAGCTGATGGTAGGGTTCGAGTGTGGCGCAGACCCCACGAAGCCATGGACCCAAACTGTCAGCAAGGCACTGTTCAAGCTGGTGGTGGCTCTGTAATGGTGTGGGCTGTTTTTTCATGGCATGGACTTGGTCCTCTATTGCAACTGGACCAAACATTGACTGGAAATGCTTATGTTCAGCTACTTGGAGATCACTTGCAGCCATTCATGGATTTCATGTACCCAAACAACGATGGGATTTTTATGGATGACAATGCGCCATGTCACCGGGCCACAACTGTTCACGATTGGTTTGAAGAACATTCTGGACAATTCCAACGAATGATCTGGCCACCTAGATCACCCGACATGAATCCCATCGAGCATTTATGGGACATCATCGAGAGGTCTGTTCGTGCCCAAAATTCTGCACCATCAACGCTTTCACAATTATGGACGTCTATCGAGAGAGCATGGCTCAATATTCCTGCAGAAGAATTCCAACGACTTGTTGAGTCCATGCCACGTCGAGTTCCTGCACTTCGCCGGGCGAAAGGAGGGCCGACACGATATTAAGAGGTATGCCATGACTTTTGTCACTTCAGTGTATATATATATGTT
Source organism: Caerostris darwini (assembly GCA_021605075.1). Lineage (NCBI taxonomy): Eukaryota > Metazoa > Arthropoda > Arachnida > Araneae > Araneidae > Caerostris > Caerostris darwini. Next base: position 96,933 of record BPLQ01008976.1, read on the forward strand.
TTTTGTTTCCCTAGCGCCAAACACAACTTCCTTAAATAGAAATTGAAATCAAGACGTAACATCAAATTTTAAAGCTTGTTATCTATTGTGGACATTCCGGCAACTGATTGATTAAACAGGCGGAAAAGATAAACAATCCATTAGAAATTTTGGAAAGTTTACAACATCTAATTTGTAACTTTGTACAATATCTTACTTGCAATCTTGTAACTTTCCCGATATTATAAACTTTCATGGAATATGGTGGCTAAAAATTGTTTGAGAGGAATATGAAGAATGTATGGCAGGAATTAAACAACCAGGTTAGTACAAGAGAATCCATTGTTGATGTGGACACAATTGTAATGCTAACTGAAGGAGTGTTAGGGATAGGATTTTATGAATTATAGGTTAACTGCATGATTGGATAGTATAAATGAGACCAATCCTCACGACCAATCACAAGATTAGATGATCAACGTATCACGCATCAACATTGAACACTTTTGTGTGAATGTGAATTAACAGCGGAATGTGAATGTGAATTTAATCTCTGCTCATTTTGTGTGAATGTGGATGTAATCTCAGGTCAAAATGTCTGAGACACGATAACAACAACATAATCAACAATGAGTTGTATTTTGTATTTAATATTTAATAATGTAGACTGTTGTTCAAGCGATAAATGTTTTCAAGTAAACTAAAACATTCAAAATAAATTCTATTCTGAGTTAGCAAATGTCCGGCTTTGAAACCTTTAATTGTATTGGTCAGTTAATTTTTACATGATGCGGAAAATAACAGCCACAAAGATAGCCAATTCATCAAAAATGAAAATAATTTCAGAAAACACTGGGCTATAATTATACATTACTTGATTTCAAAATGTGTTTCTGGTAAAAAATAAACCAGACTCAGTTGTAGAAAGAAAATGATTTTAATAACGCATTTAAATAAATTTAAAATAAAAATATATATTTAATATTGCATTATGCGTGGCTTAATAGTGTGGCTAATTCATGTTTTCACCACAATGATGTGAACTCGTGCAGTTGTTTGATTTCATGCCACACCTTTGAACATTCTTTTTTCTCAAAAGTAATGAGCTTTTGCGCTATCTTTGCTATTGAACAAACTTAATTTCACTTAAATGCTCACGAACTTCAAGTCAGGTCAAGTCAGAGAAGAACACGAAGTTCAAGAATCTTTATGTAAAGACTATCATGAACAAAATCCTATTTAATGTTACAGAGATTTTTAATGCGATTGTTCCTTTAAAAGTTCTCAACGTTCATGTGCAAGACTAAATATTTCAGGAACTCATACATAACCAACAGGGACAAATTACAGCAAAACTAAACTATCACAAGAACATTTATTTAGGTCAATGTTTTCTTCTGCGGCCAGCGCATATTTGAATACAAAGAACATTTCTTTTTCTTCTGCATTTACTTCTAAAATAATAGAAAAGCGTTCTTCCGCATAAGCAACTGAGAATAATAGTCCAAAGATCCAACTATAATGGTCAAATAGACAGAAGAAATCTTTTTATATCTAAAGTAAGAGAACATGATCGTATTTACGTAAACAGTTGGATGAAAAACATATACGTCATACATATATCCGCCTACACACATATACCTATATACGCCATACATATACCCGAATACATACATATACCTATATACGCCATACATATACCCGCCTACATACATATACCTATATACGTCATACATATACCTATATACGTCATACATATACGTCATACGTCATACATACTATATACCTATATATTCCATACATATACCCGCCTACACACATATACCTATATACGCCATACATATACCCGAATACATACATATACCTATATACGCCATATATATACCCGCCTACATACATATACCTATATATATATGTCATACATACTATATACCTATATACTCCATACATATATAGGTATATAGTATGAATACACATACCTATACCTATGTGTATTCATACTATACACATATACCTATACACATATACCTATACACATATACCTATACACATATACCTATACACATATACCTACACACATATACCTATATACGTCATACATACTATATACCTATATATTCCATACATGTACCCGCCTACACACATATACCTATATACGCCATACATATACCCGAATACATACATATACCTATATACTCCATACATATACACGCCTACACACATATACCTATATACGTCTACCTATATATGCCTACATACATATACCTATATACGTCATACATACTATATACTATATACTCCATACATATACCCGCCTACATACCTATATACGTCATACATACATACGTCATATATATACGTCATACATACATATACCTATATACGTCATACATACATATACCTATATACGTCATACATATACCTACATACGTCATACTCCATACATATACACGCCTACACACATATACCTATATACGTCTACCTATATATGCCTACATACATATACCTATATACGTCATACATACTATATACCTATATACTCCATACATATACCCGCCTACATATACCTATATACGTCATACATATACCTATATACGTCATACATATACCTATATACGCCATACATATACCTATATACGTCATACATACTATATACCTATATATTCCATACATATACCCGCCTACACACATATACCTATATACGCCATACATATACCCGAATACATACATATACCTATATACGCCATATATATACCCGCCTACATACATATACCTATATATGTCATACATACTATATACCTATATACTCCATACATATATAGGTATATAGTATGAATACACATACCTATACCTATGTGTATTCATACTATACACATATACCTATACACATATACCTATACACATATACCTACACATATACGTCATACATACTATATACCTATATATTCCATACATGTACCCGCCTACACACATATACCTATATACGCCATACATATACCCGAATACATACATATACCTATATACTCCATACATATACACGCCTACACACATATACCTATATACGTCATACATACTATATACCTATATATTCCATACATATACCCGCCTACATACATATACCTATATACGTCATACATACTATATACTCCATACATATACCTACATACGCCAAACATATACCTACATATACATGTATACACCCGCCATGGTGCAAAGACCGTCTGCCTATTGGCAGATTTCGAGTCAGGAAATTCTATCTTTTTACTGCCCCAAACTCAACAGTCATATTGACAGTCACCGTGACCTACGGTTTAAAGTGGATTCCGAGCCACTACAGGCATCCATGGCACTGGGATGAGTCGAGCCCGAACATGAGGCACAGAGCGCCAGAGCACTAGTCACTCGGCCGTCAGGCCCCACATAGATGGTCTACTAAATTTAATTTTCTTCTCTCTTTTTTTACCAACTTAGACTTGGTTAAGGATCTCCAGATCTGATGTATTCTAAACATCTGTCCTACAGAATTTACTCCGATTTTTCTTGAGGATGCTTTGGAAATGTAGCATTGTTTTGTTATTTATACAGTGCTATTAATACTGGTTTAGGATTTGTCGGGATTATACATCTGTGCAAAGTTTTTGGACATCCATTTATTTTGCAAAGATTTGGACGCACGTCAGTAGCATTCTAAATATTCTTGAAATGTGATATTTTCTGATAATTTCAGACTATGCTATTGCGGTTTGTTTGTCGGCAACAAATTTTTTCTGCAAAAGTTTTTACATCCCAGTCATTTGTCAAAGATTTTGACTCATGAGAGTCGTGTACCAAATAAAAGTTGTATGCCAAGCAAAATTTTTTGCTTCCAAACAAGATGTGTATCAAGTTGAACTTATTCCAAAGTGGATATGTACCGAGGTACCACTGTACTTCTTTTAAGGTCACCAAAATCTTTCGAATGATTGGTGCTAGAAAATGTCCCTTTGGGAAGATAATCTAGATGGGTTTCATTAGATTGTTAAATTAAGAATATTGGGGCTATCGAATCAAAATGATGAATGACGATGGACGATGAAGAGGAGATGGAAGATTGAATGGACGATGAAGATACGATGGACGATTGAATGGACGATGATATATACTATGTCTTTAAGAAGGATGGTGTTAAACTTGCTGAAAATTAGTAAAAACAGAGATCCATGACTCCAGAGAATAAATCTCTAATCCAGATCAGTTAAACTACCCACACACACCTTATTTAACTATTAGTAGCATTAGTTTTAAAAAAAGCTTCACCGAAGAAATAAGGTCTTATTTATTTACAAGATACTATCTCACTCTTTTAGCAGCAACGCCCATAATCCGCGCACCGGAACAATTGGACACACGACTCTAATTTGTGTCACTGCCGAGGAGACATCACCCAATGCGTCACCGTGGTATTTTGGAAACAAGTTTTACAGCGCATGCCCACGTAACTCTCCTCGCCTAACTGATTTAATGGACGCCACCAACGCCTGTCCGCAGCATTCGTTATTCCGAAAACAAAAGCACTACCCCCTCTACCCCCTACTCTCTCTCTCATTGTTGTTTTAGTGTTATCCGGGAACTGGAAGTGTCGCTTAGAAAAGTAAACGATCTGTGAGGTCCTCGAGAAAAAAATTTTTTTTTTTTTTTTTTTTTTTTTTAAGTAAACATGTAATAAATCGTTTCGTATGTGACATTCGGTTTTGTTTAACCCTTTTTTTTTGTATATAGGTAGATATTTTGTTTCAGTTACGTATATTTTGTTCGGTGCTAAAGATTGCGGGGATCGAGTCCCGGCGGTGCTATGTATGTTTGTAGTGTTTCGGAATTCACTTTAAATTAAATTCGGAATTCAAATTAAATTAATAGTAGTCATATTAAATTAACCCATTTAATATGACTACTACTACACCACACCACATCTCTGTGTCTAGAGCTGAGTTGCCCCTATAGAGTTTGGGAATGATGTGAGTGAGAAGAAGTCTGATTGGGCTTTGGGATGCTCTACAGTCATATGAGACCGACACCAACGGCTTGCCACTCGGCCATCAGGCCCCGGTCTTCTATAACTGTTGAGCGTTGGGACCGTACCCCGTAAAAAGAAAATAGCATCTCCTGTTTCAGAATCTGCCAGTAGGCAGATGGCCATGATCCATCATCGAACATGGAGCATTGGACGTAGGGCTGGCAACCCTTCCGCATTAAATGAAAAGCCTCCCCTGTCTCGAAATCTGCTATTAGGCAGACGGCTATGACCCACTATGAATTGGGGACGTGGAGCTATATACAGGCATGGTCCACTATGTACTGGGGCCAAGGCATTAGTTAGTTAGTTATGTATATCGATGTGTGATGATGGCCAGGACATTGCATTCCTGGAAGACTTTTAGAGGTTCATGCCAGTAATTACACGTGGTGTGGAAGAAAACCAGAATCGGATTGCCACTGCGAGACGTTTCCATGCACTGTCGCATTCGTCAATAACTCGTCTCGTTTTCGGGTTGTAAAGGTTTGGGCTGATAATGAGTTAGATTTTTGAGCCAAGAGTACTTAGTTTGAAACAATTCAAATAAAAGTTGGATTTCGAGTCAAGTAACGTGAATCGTTTACGTGTTTGTGTCAGGACTGGGCACGATATCTTGGTAGACCAGAAATACCAACAGCTAAGCTCGAGGGGGAGGAGATGAAGGTTCAAACTAAAGGGATTTTGTCTAAAATTGTGGTGGTTTAACTTCGTATATCTATAGCCCCATGATTGGCCAAGGCTATTTGCCTACAGGTAAGATTTCAAGACAGGAGATATTTTCTTTTTACTGGGTAGGGTTGTCAACCCTACACCCAATAGTCATAAAGTGGATTCCGAACCCTTACAAACATACATGGCATCGCCTTGACTCGAACTAGAAACCGAAACCTGTGGCACCGAGCGAAAGTGCGCTAGTCACTCGGCCATTAAGTCCCATAACTTCTTATATACTATTCCAAAAATGAATATTAATATGGATGATTATTAGTTAAAATTGCGTGACTAATAAAAAATTCGAATTTTTATATGTCGAATTTTCAAAAATTTTTATATTTCGAATTTTCGAAAAATTTTATATTTCGAATTTTATTTTCAAAAAATCATACCAATTTATAGAATAGTTATCATATCAATGATATATCACGCATGAAATTCCCGTGACTTTTTGTGATATATATTCATCTCACAGATATATATATATATCATTTTGTGATATATATTCATCTCACAGATATATATATATCATTTTGTGATATATATTCATCTCATAGTTATATTTTTGTGTTATGTATTCTCATCATAGGACGTCTCCCAAATTGTGAAGATCCCAAATTGACAAAAAAAAGTAAGAATTCATATTACTAGTTAAAAGACCAATTAATCTCTTTGCTCACGTAAGACAAAGCTTCATTAAATTTTTTTTTAAATTAGTATTCCTTTGCCACTATGGTTTGCTTTTTTTTTTCTCATTTTATCATGAATTCTATTCAGAATTTATAATCGCAACAAAAAATTAAAAAAAAAAAAATTATCTAAAATTTTAACTATTAATTTCAAGTATCATTTGCATTTTCTTTTATCAGAATATTATTTCTTTTATCAGAATTCTGGTATAAGGTCCATGGCGTCCTCATATAACGTGTGGGAAGAAAAAGTAAGAATATAAATTATTATTTAAAACGGATTCTTCTTCTCGTGAAAACATTTTCAATTCATAAACGTTATTTAAAATAGCCAATAATTTGTCGCATGAATTTAGTTACGCGTTTAGTTTCAAAAAAAGAGGGGGAACAGATGAAGATGCAAACTAAAGGATTTTGTCTAAAATTGCGGTGGTATAACTTCGTATATCTTCTTTGGCGCAACAACACCAGGGTGGGACAGTGCCGTCTGTCTACTTGTAGATTTTTTTTTCTTTTTACGGGGTAGAGTTGTTAGCACAACATTCTACAGTCATATTAGACCAGCTTATTACGATTTAAAGTGGATTCCGAGCCTCTGCAAACATCCATGGCACCATCGGGACTCGAAACTGAAACAGAAATCTGTGGCACCAACGGTCATCAGAACCCATAACTTCGTATATACCATTCCCAAAACTGAATGTTAATATGGATGACAATTACTTAAAATTGCTAGTTTAGTAAAAAATTCGAATTTTTATATTTCGATACTGACCCAAATCACACCAATTTATGGAATAGTCATCATATCAATGATATATCACGCATGAAATTCGCGTGACCTTTTGTGATATATATTCATCTCATTACTCTCACGTATGACCATGATGTTGTCTTGATATGACGTCATCCAAATTGTGAAGCTAACAAATAAAGTAAGAATTCAAGTTACGAGTTAAAAGATCAATTAATCTCTTTGCTCACGTAAGAAACAATTTAATTTCAATTTTTTTTTTTTTAAATTAGCATTCGTTAGCCACTAACTAGAGTTTGCTTTTTTTCTCGTTGTCATGAATTCTATTCAGAATTTATAATCGCGATAATAAATTAAAAAAAAAAAAAAATTAGCTAAAATTTTAACTAATAACTTTAAGTACTGTCATTTGTATTTTCTTTTATCAGAAACAAAACTTGTGAAAATAATTTTTGTTCTGCTATGAGCTTCCAGAAATAATGCATGGGACAAAAGTAAGAATATAAATTATTACTTAACACAGATTATTCTCCTCTAAGACATTTTCAATTCATAAACTTTATTTAAACTAACCACTAATTTGTCGCATGAATTTAGCTACGCGTGTCTCGAAATGGACATGAAATATGTGTTGCCAAGACGAACGATTTGCCAAAATGCTGTCACGTGCTTTGTATTTTAATTTGAATTGTTCATGGCTCTTTAAATGCGACGCAACAATTTAATTGTTCTGGAATATCACTTTGAGCATGACAAGTACATATTTATGATGTCAGTTCTAGTTGTGAATAATAGAGAGTTTTTGCATAACGTTTTTTTATCGTCCGATATTTTTCTTCCTAGCGCGCATGCTCTTAAGAAAGATTGTACCTATTGCGCATGCTTATCTGTAATACTGCAGTACTGAGCTATTCCTATGAGCATATTTCCTAGCGAGCTAGGAAGAAAAAAATATCGGACTATAAAAAAACGTTATGCAAAAACTCTCTAATTAAGTTAAACTGGGAAATTAAATATTGATTTGGTTTAAGTTATGCTTGTGCAGTACCTTTAAACTTCTTTAATTAGCTAAAGGAATAAAATAAAATTTTTCTTCGAAATTTTGAAATGCCAAAAGTATAGGAAATGACACAATTTTGAAATTCTATGATTTCAAGAAAATAAAAATATGGCATCTTGTAGATGAAATAGTATGGGTTAGGCCAAGTTGATGACTGCAAAATTGCTTGACTGCTATTGAGAATGTTTTCTCAATCGTGGGATGCCATAAATATAAGGAATGCCGTAATTCTGGCATTCCATGATTTCAAAGAAGTAAAAGCAGGCCATCCTGTTGATGAAATAGTATCGGTTACCAACCACATTGGGGATTGTAGAATTGCTTGATTGCTATTGAGATTTTTTTCCCAATTCTTTGAAATCATGGGATGCCAAAAATATAGGGAATGACATAATTTTAGCCTTCCACGATTTCAATGAAATAAAAACAGGACATCCTGTTGATGAAATGGTATCGGTTAGACCACATTTGAGGCATCAAAAGGGCTTGATTGCTATAGTGCCAGAAAGTATGGCTTGAATAATAGACTTTTTACGTGATTTCAATATTGATGTCATTACTAAATGAAAATGAGATTTCTATAGTAAATGTTGTTATTGTGACTAATCAGTGTCCGGCATGATTATCATTGTGACAATGTTCTTGAACAATTATACAATAATATGAACATTATATCATTGCATAATTATTTGAGATTTAATCTTGTATTTATGCACTTATACTGGATGATCCACTTTCCACTGCTTGGACAGAATTTGTATCCTGCAATAGATCCCAGCTCATGTGGATTTGGAATTGAATTAGTAGCAGAAGTAGCAGATTCTTTGGCGAAGAATGCCAGAAGTCTTAATCAGACTGCCCTTCCCCTTTCCCTTGCAGATACAAATGCCTTGGCAAAATCTAAACTTATCATTCCTACTAAGATCAAAACTAAATATCAAATGACAGAACTAAATGTGACAGAAAAACAGCTACTACTCTCACAAGATTAAGGATGAAGCACCACAAAAATATGATAACTTCTTCTGATGGCATCAAAAATTACCAAAAATTTGGCAACTGCCCTGATGTCGAACCTACTCCTCACCATGTCTATGATTGCCTAGCTGTTGCAACTGCCATGCATTGTCTGGACCATTCCTCGGAAGAGGATTTATATTCCGATCTGGCAATCAATATGGTTAATATTATTCAGGAGCACCACGATATTGAAAAAGTGGAACGCTCCCCTAATTAATTTCTGTTGAAATATCAGTAAATAATAATTGGTTCGCTATTTGCAATAAGTATAAAAAGAACATTAAATTAATTATAATTGCTTGAATTATTAAAATTAATTATAAATTATGAAAAATAAATGGAACTGAAATTCTTTTTAAATTTCCAACATTTAAAAAAATGCATTGGAACACGACAAAATGAAATTTGCCACAAAGATTGAGGTTTTTTTTTTCACTTGTTTTTGTTAACATTAAATAAAAATATTAATGTAACAAATAATATATAATACATAATCATACACATACATGATATACACTGAAGTGACAAAAGTCATGGGATACCTCTTAATATCGTGTCGGCCCTCCTTTCGCCCGCAGAAATGCAGCAACTCGACGTGGCATGGACTCAACAAGTCGTTGGAAGTCTTCTGCAGGAATATTGAGCCATGCTGTCTCGATAGACGTCCATAATTGTGAAGGCGTTGATGGTGCAGGATTTTTCTCGATGATGTCCCATAAATGATCGATGGGATTCATGTCGGGCGATCTAGGTGGCCAGATCATTCGTTGGAATTTCTCCGCGAACAGTTCTAACAGACAAGTCCCTTGTACGTCCCACATTGATTTCTGCTGTTATTTGACGCAGTGTTGCTTGTCTGTTAGAATTTACGACTCTTTGCAGACGTCGCCGGTCTCGGTCGTTAAGTGCAGGCGGTCGACCACTGCGCTGTCCATGGTGGGATGTTATGCCTGAAATTTCATACTCTCGGCCCACTCTTGACACAGTGGATCTGGGAATGTTGAATTCCCTAACGATTTCCGAAATGGCATGACCCATGCGTCTAGCTCCAACTAACATTCCGCGTTCAAAGTCTGTTAATTCCCGTCGTGCGGTCATCATCACGTCAAAACCTCTTCACATGAATAACTTGAACAGAAATGAAAGCTCTGCGAAAACACCGCGCATTTATACCTGTTCTACGCGATGCTACTGCCATCCGAAAATTTGCATATTGCTATCCCATGACTTTTGTCACTTCAGTGTATAATCTATAATTATCTGTCTTCAAATGTTAAATATTGTATGTCTCTAATTGTATCCTTGTGGGTTTGTGCGTGTGTCAATAAAGGTGCGAGTTCTCCAAACTGTACGTCAAGTATCTCAACCCAACCACACTAAGTTACAATCTGGTTCCCCAACATGCACCCTACAATATTAATTTTACTAAATTTTAATAATTGATATGTGTTGTTGTAACTTAATGCTACCGATATTTTGTATGTGAATATGATGTATCAAATAAATATTCTCAAACAATATTTATTCGTATGTTAATCATTATTTATTCAATTCCTTCTATTAGCTCACACTCTCACTATATATATCTTGTTCAAATTTTCAATCGTTAATGAAATACTTCTTATTCATCCACTCAAGTTCAAATACATTTTTTTTTTAATTTGTAGTGGATGACACTGGATGTTAATGCAGTTTTTTTTTTTCAAATATTGATTCATTCATTAAATTTAATTAATTAATTTTAGTTTTTTTTTTTTTTTTTTTTTAGATTTAAGTAGCATATATTTACCAATAGATGGCGCCAGATTAAATTTAAAAAATGAATGAAAATTATTTATAAAGGACTTTCTGCAATAGAGTGAAAAAAATGTAGGAATTGGCTTACAAATTTTTTTTTTTTTTTATTTTACTTGTTATGTATACTATACATAAAACCATATTTTATGCTGTAATTTATTGTGAAAATATATGACCATTGACAATGTGAAGGCTATTTTACAGTTACAACGGGGATTTATCAGAAACCAGGCGACAGTTCCACATATTCCTGACCTACAGATAACATTCCCATGCTCTCATATCATCTTAACGACCCTAATAAACCTCTGGTTACCACTACCTACCAGTGGTGAATAAAAATACTGTTAAGAACCATAAACTAGACTTCGTGCATCGGAAAACGTTTAAAGGGAAACCGGGTCTCCTGTTTACTGTGCCGGTCGTTTAACGGTGGCCAAACCATAACACTTAAGACTTACAGTGAATCGTAAAACTAAATTGCTGATGCATTTGGTTCCAGAGTTAGGAATAAAGATAGGATCTGGCGGAGAATTCAATGAATTGACGTTAATTTTTTATTTATTTATTTATTATTTATTTATTTTTGGAATAATGTCAATTGCATTGCTAGTGTCCTATACAACAGCAAACAAACAAACAAAAAAAAAAAATTGTTTCTGGTTCTCTGGTTTATTTATGTATATAAAATTGTATTTTGTATCAGTATTCCTATGTAACTTAGAAATTATGACATCGGCGATCTAATTTTATTTTTCTCTGCAATTATTATTCTTCAATATTACTAGCTAACAAATTGCGAATAAATTCGTTTTTAATTAAACAAAAAAAAAAAAAAAAAAACATTTACTTCCTGTCTGGTCTGGTTTTTATGCTACCTGGTGACATTTGTCGCCATCTGGCGAAATATTTTTGAAATCTTAAACTTAATTGCTAAAAAAAATTAAAAACTGAAATGAATTGTTTCAAATATTCAATTTTATACGATTTTAATCATTTTTTATAAATTTTTCTTTCAAATATTCCATTATAAAGGCTTAATATTACATTTTATTTCTCCTGTGGGACAAAATATATGAAAATTAAATACTCTGGCAGTTAATAATAATAATAATAAAAAGTAAAAAAACTGAAATCTGCTCGGAAAATTTCAACTTATCATGTGTGAACATTCGAGAAAGGATGAATAAACTCAGGAATATAACAATGCTTAATAATGCAAGAGATATATGAAGCAATTGATTGGAATACTAGGACAAATTCAATAGCCACATGAATATAGTAATGCTGAATAGATCAAGAACTTCATGAAGAATGAATTATTTAAGAATCTATAAAAGAATATACAAAAGTAAGATAAATGTAGTCGTAAATGAAGAATGAAGTATTCCAAATTCTACAAGAAACGTTATGACATTCAATAGTCAAAAGAATGTATCAAAATTTGAAAATTCTAGGCATAAATAAAGAATGAAGTATTCCAAATACAATAATAATAACAATTCCTATTGAGCTGTATAATAAGAAGTACTATACAGCTCAATAGGCATGGGAAAATGCCAAAAGTGATAAATATGAAAATTCAAGAAGAAGGAAGAAGGAATTGGTCAACGCACTACGAGTACTTATAGTCATTAGAAATAGAAATTTTTAAAATCCCTACCCAAAGCATGAAAAGTGATTCAAAATCATACTACAGAACACTTCAAGCAAAAGTCAAATTCTCCAGAAAATTCCTCAAGATTAATGTTATTCATGAATCATTTAATGAGTTAAGGGGCCCAAAATACGCTTTTCCGCCAAAATTTGCAATGGAGTTTTATTTGCTTGATCCTTTTCGAATAACGCCACGGACCCCGAAACAGGACAACATTAGGTTCACACATGATAATAAAAGCTGTGTTTGTGTTTATTACATAAATAACATCATGGCTCAAAGATGATTGTGGAAATCACAGCTCCGTTTGGCTTGCTTTATGCAAAAAAAGTCAGTATAGCTACCATAAGCTAAAATAGTAATATGGATGTATATTCGGACGTTACAGTAGGATGACCAATAGCATATGATGAATAAATGGCATTGAAATTTTTGCTTGAACCTTATTTTCTCAAAGAAAAATTGCCCAATTTTGGTAATTTTTTATTTTCACGTTAAAGTTAACCTTTTTAACTTTTTGTTATTAATATTGCGTATTTTTGTTCTTTTAAAATTTTTTTAACAATTATTACATTTCCTTTTATGTCAATTTTTATTTTTCACTAATTATTATTTACTAATACTTTAAAAAAAATAGTTCATGGTATTTAAATAATGAAAGCCCGATTCGTGGCAACTCGATTATATGATATTAGGGCGGATGTTTAATCAGCTGGAGACTTTGTTGTAGATACTGTTTAAAAAAAACTAAGAGATTCGATGGCGCTTGGGATGTTGAGCATCTTGCCTCGTTAGCCAGACTGCTACTACTACACCACACCACATCATGGTGCCTAGAGCTGAGCTGCCCCTTTACAGTTTGGAAAGGATGGGGGTGAGAAGAAGCCTGACTGCGCTCCGTGACGTTCTTAGAGTCATATGAGACCGGGACCTATGGCTTACGCCAAAGAGCCAAAGCGCTAGACACTAGTGAGACTTCTACCAACTGATCATCCATCACAACAAAAAGCTGCCCCCCCCTTTCGCTCCCTCCAGGTGCCAGTCTAATTAGCCCAGAAGGGTCTGATGGCCGAGTGGCTAGCGCTCTGACGCTCAGCATCACGTGTTTCGGGATCGAATACCGGTGATGCCATGGATGTTTGTAGTGGTTCGGAATCCACTTTAAAACGTAGGTCCCGGTCTCTTATGACCGTAGAGCGTCACGGAACCCAATCAGACTTCTTCTCACACACACCGTTCCCAAACTGTAAAGGGGCAACTCAGCTCTAGGCACAGTAATTTGGTGTGGTGTGGTGTAGTAGTAGTAGTCTAATAAGCCCAAATTGTGCAAAAATATTACCGTAGAGCGACAAACCAAATCAAACTCTCTTTACATGAGACCACATGGTTTCTTGGACTTGATTTAGATGTTGCTGTCTACCGAGTGGGATAAGAAAATAATAATAATGATAATAAAATATACACTTCATAGAATTTTATCTTCTTATCTTCGCCCCCCTCCTCTTATCGAAGGTGGTTGTGGGTGGAATTTAAATATGTAAGGTGATCGTCACGAACCAAAAAGGTTTCAGAACCACTACACCGAGCCTACCGAATGCTTCTGTTAAATAAATAAAAATAAAAACAAAACGCGAATTCCTATACGTGCAGAATAAATTATAAACGTGGGATAAGTTACATGTGGGATCAGCGTCTAAAAAAGGCATTGAACATTTTCAAATATGCCAAGAAAAAACAAAAACACTTGCCAAAACATAATTTACTATCGCAACTTATTTAAATGTTCCAGCGGCTTATAAATAATCCTTTATTTGACTGAAACAAGCATCAAGCGGAATAAATAAAAAAAAAAAAAAAAAAAGAGACAGAGAAAGAAAGCAAAAAAGAAAAAGAATTGTTATTTCTGGAGAAGACAGAGATTGCAAAATCTATCACCCCACAAGTACGCGCTTTGACAAGTGGCATGCAAAGCTTTCAGAATATTTAGCATGGATGTTTGAGAGTGGTTCGGAATCCAATTTAAACTGTAAGTACCTGTCTAATTAGACCAAAGTATTGAAAAAATAACCGTAGAGCGACAAATCAAACCTCCTTTCCCTCCTTCCATGGGACCACACGAGTTATTAGAGTTAAACAATAGGTCCTTGTCTAATTAATCTAAAGTGTGTACAAGATGACCGTAGAGCGACAACCAAACCTCCTTATGGATAATGAGTATTGTTAGAAGATTTGAAATTGTATCATCTCGAACCAAAAACCAGAACCAGCTAACTCGAACTAAACCTGTCCTACCGAATGCTTCTGTTTAAATAAATAAAAATAATAATAATAATAATAATAAAACGCGAATTCCTATACGTTCAGAATAAATTATAAACGTGGGATAAGTTACATGATGTGGGATCAGCGTCTGAAAAAAGGCATTGGACATTTTACAAATACGTCAAGGAAAAAACAAAAGCACTTCCAAAACATAATTTACTATCGCAACTTATTTAAATGTTCCAGCGGCTTATAAATAATCCTTTATTTGACTGGAACAAGAATCAAGCGGAATAAATAAATAAAAAGAAAAAAGACAGAGAGAAAAAGTAAAAAGGAAAGAATTGTTTTTTGTGGAGAAGACAGAGATTGGCAAAATCTATCACCCCACAAGTACGCGGTTTGACATGTGACATGCACAGCGTTCGCAGCTGCGGCCACGGCGGCTTCGGAATGACAGTTCGCTTGCCACAAACGATTCCTCACGCGGCCATCATCTATTTGTTTTATGTTAATCTGGCGTCGAGGGGGTGACCCCGAGTGTTCTGGAAGGGGGTGGACGGCAGCAGACGAACTCGTCCAAGTCGAATCAGTCATGCACGGAAACCTGTTATTCAAAACAGATCGCCTGTAATACGAGAGCTTGCCTCGTTTTGTTGAACGCGTTGGCTTTGTTTCTTCTGCTCTTTTTTTCTTTTCTCTCTTAATTTTATGTTGGCTATAAAAGTTCGATTAATTTTCTGCAGCAACGAGCGGTCGCGGTTGCGGTTAAGGGAATCTGTAATGTGAAATGTGGCATCTGCAAACGGCTCTGGTGCTAAAGTTGCAAAACAAAACTGCTGAATTATCGCATTGTTTTTTGTTTTGTTTTTTGTCTGTAAGAAATTTATTAATGGTTAATCTTTTTACATTGGCACTATTAACCTCAGATTCAGCAGAATGGTAGCAGTTTCAGCTTTACACAGGGTTAACCATCGAGGTTACTGAGAAGGAATGATTTTCTTTGGGTATCTGACTATCAGAGGCTTTATGGCCGAGCGACTAGAGCTCTGGCGTTAGGTGCCACAGGTTTCGGGTTCGACGAAATTTATTAATGGTTAACCTTTCTTTTTTTTCAATATAGCACACTTTACTTTGAGTTTATTAACCACTGATTCAGCAGAATGGTAGCAGTTTCAGCTTTACACAGGGTTAAACATCGAAGTTGCTGAGAAGGAACGATTTTCTTTAGGTATCTGACTATCTGGCTCCCGAAGGCCGAGTAACTAGCTCTCTGACGCTCAGTGCCACAGGTTTCGGGTTCGAGACCCGGCGTTATGATGGGTATTTGTTGTGGTTCGGAATCCACTTTGAGCCATAGGTCCCTGTCTCATATGACTGTAGAGCGCCACAGAGCCCAATCAGACTTCTCACCCACATCATTACCCAACTTTCTTTTTTTTCTTTCTTAATTTTATGTTGGCTATAAAAATTCGATTAATTTTCCTTGGCAACGAGCGGTTGCAGGTTACGGTTAAGGGAATCTGCAGTGTAAAATGTAGCATCTAGAAACGGCTCTGGTGCTAAAGTTGCTGCACTATCATACTTTTTTTTTTTTTTTCTTTTTTTTTTTTTTTTTTTTTTTGGTCTAAGAAATATTTTAATGGCCAATCTATTTTTTTTTTTCTAATACAGCACACTTTACTCTGGCATTAATAACGACAGATTCAGCAGAATGGTACACAGGGCTTTACACAGGGTTAATGATCGATTTAGTTTGGTTTGTCACTCTACGGTCATTTTGTACACACTTTACGCTAATTAGACCGGAAACTACAGTTTAACGCGGATTCTGACCCACTAGCAAACATTCATGCACCATCGGGATTCGAACCTGAAGCATATGGTACCAAAGGCCAGAGTGCTAGGCAATTGACCGTCAGGCAGCTGGTTAATCATCGAAATAGATGAAAAGGAACGATTTTCTTTGGATATCTAACTATCAGGCACCAGTGACTAGTGCTCTGGTTTGTGACTAGTGCCACAGGTTTCACAATCGAGTTCCGGCGATGCCATGGATGTTTGTAGTGGTTCGGAATTCACTTTAAAAAGTAGTTCCCGGTGGAAGCTGTTTTGAGGATGATCTGACATTCACCGATTATAGGCTACGATTCGGTTTTGCAAAATTAAAGTAATATACATGCCTCCAGCACGGTCTGTGGCCTGGAGGACAGAGTATTGAATTCATAAAGTTGAGAGAGGCGGGATCGAAACCCGATTAGTTAACGGAAACTTGCCGTTCTTGTGATTATTTTCACAGGCTTTTTCAAGGAGGAATTGTAAAATATAATCTCCATTTAATACCCTCTTTATATATACCGTATTAGTACCGTTTATATATATATATAAATTTTTTTTTCGTACATCGGCGGTGGAGATCGTTGGAAACTTTTCCATTTGAAAGGGGTCACGAACTAAGAAAAGTTTGAGAGGCATAGGTGAAACACATGATAATAACTTTACAGTATTAGATCCACATCCATCCATATTATTTTTTTTTATCATATGCCCCTCTCCGTCATTAGTCGACTAGCAGCACAAAAGAACGACAAAAACAATCGCTAAAGGCATTGTCAGTAACATAAAAAGGGATGCAATTAAGCAATATGGCATATGATAAAGTGCTCTCCAGTTATCAGCAAGCTATAGTCGCAAAGGGGGCAGATATCTGTAGCAGCCAGTCTTATTCTGAACAGGTGACTCTGTAAGTAGTTATGGCTCGTGACAAGTCTAAAGCAGGACACGCCGACCACTTTAGGCGAGGTACTGGGAAATCTTCTTGACGTACTCAATAGGGAATTACACCTTTTCCCAAAAGCCTTCTCTCTATACACGTTGAACTCATAACTCTAAACTCATAAAAAAAAGGCTTCTTTACCAATCACTTCCTTAACAATACCAATTATAGTATTTAGTAATTGAACGGAATACAAGAAAGCCACAACAACGCGTAGCCGGGTCTGCTAGTAATTTAATTATTCTGCGAAGTCATAAAACTCATCAATAAATCAATCCAATATATTAATAATCTTTATATTCGCAAGAATATTATTTTAAAATCAAAATTAATTTTTTCTTATAATTTCGGCAGTTAATTTTTGAATATATGGATGCACACAATTGATTTTTTAATACATTTTTCCACTATTTTGGCCATTATAAAATAAATATGTTTTGTAAAAGTGTAATAAACCTCAAGGGCCGCAAAAAATATTCAAGGCGCACTGTGGGTTGGCCACCCCTGGTCTAAATGATTATAGTCCTGGTCTATTGATGTGTCTAATGATTCTAATTCCGCCCGTCATTTCTAAAGTGATTCTAATTAGTTATAAGATAATGTGGCATGTAAGACCACTGATCCTGTCCGTTGAAAATTGCAGCACCAGCATTGACCTAACCAACTAGATTTCTTAGGATTATCATTTGCTTTACGACCATTGGCGCCGTCCGTTCAGAATTGCCACAATTATAGTTGTCTTCGCAAAGTGACCACTTGCTTATTTGTTCCCAAATTGCTGGAATCTTTGCAAAATTATGGATAATAATTGGATGTTCATTAACCTACGGATATGACAGAGCCCAAGGGACGAATGGAATTTTCATCTTTTTTTAAAAGAATTTTGTTTTCTAATTTATTTTAAAACACTTTTACTCAAAGCAAAGTAAGGAGTCAAATTTAGAGCAAAATTACCAAATCCGAAAACTTTTTTTTTTCTCTCGGCGAAACTTTTTCACAGATAATGAGAGATCTATTTGACGGCAAAGTGAACTGTAAACACTATATATAAAATATATTTTCAAACATGTTTCTAACGATGCGATAAACAAAACTCAAAATTGACCACTAATAATATTTGATTGTCCACTAATTGACCACTGCCATAAAATTGACCACTGATCTTATACGTTCAAAATTTCGTTACATTGGCATTGGCCTAGCCAACCAGATTTCTTAGGATTATCATTTGCTTTACGACCATTGGCGTCATGTGTTCCGAATTGCAACAATTATAGTTGACTTCGCAAAGTAACCATTTGCTTATTCGTTCCCAAATTGCTGGAATCTTTGTAAAATTATGGATGTTCATTAACCTATGGATATGACAGAGCCCAAAGGAATGAATAGAATTTTCATCTTTTTTTTAAAAAAGAATTTTGTTTTCTCCTTTATTTTAAAACACTTTTACTCAAAGCAAAACTAAGGAGTCAAATTTAGAGCAAAATTGCCAAATTCGAAGACGTTTGTTTTTTCTTTCGGCAAAAACTTTTTCACAGATAATGAGAGATCTATTTGACGGCAAAGTGAACTGTAAACACTATACATAAAATATATTTTCAAACATTTAGCTTTAAAATGTTCCTAACGATGTGGTAAACAAAGCAGCTTTGTTTTAAAATGCCATAAAATTGGGCCTCGTTATAAAATAACACACGGAGCGATCGCTTTACCAAAACTTTAATTTCAATGCAAAAGCGCAAACAATTCAGACATCGATGCATCAGTGATTGTGAATTCAGGATCGTCTTTTTTATCCCTCGATAACTAATAACAATCACAATTTGGCCACAAAAAAAATAAATAATAATAAGACAATAATTTTGGCTTTTAGCCACATCAGCTTCAAAACGAACGTTCCTATACAAATACAAAACAAAAGGCCATTTCTTTAAAAATAGAAAAAGGATATATGTTAGTAGAACGCTTTGCCAAAAGCGTATCCCTAAATATCTCAAAAAACATAAACAATTCAATAAGCACGGATGATTATTTTGAATTGCCTTGCTATCCGGGTTTTATTTATTGTTATTTATTTTCCTTTTAGGACAATTTAGTATCGAAATAAATGCGTTGTGGTCGAATAACTTCGATTTCGGCATCTAAACTTTTACTTGATGCTTTATTCAGTGCAATAGTTGAAATAAGAGAGCATCTCAAAATTGAGGAATATTTTTTATCCTTATTTGGGGAAAAAAATAGTCAGAAAAGGAGTTTCAGTTGATTGATGTGTCAGGCTCTTTTATCGAAATTGGAATAGGGGGAAAAATTACACGCATACAGTTAAAAGATATAAAATTGCCCAAAAAATAATAATAAAGGGCTCAAACAATTTTAAGCGGACAGTGGAAAATGTCATAAAATTATAAATAATTATTTTGCAATGTAATAAATACATTTTCTAACACAACGCTTTCCTAGCTCACATATCCATACACACTAGCTAGCTAATATGCATAGATAGCTTAAGGTTTGATTCCGTTGGCATTGTCCATTGCAGCCACTGCTTTCAAAAACGAAGAGAAACGATAACGATAACTATGTATATAAGCATCAAGAATCAATAGTGAAAGTGGATTGGCAGTCAACTGGCGAGAAATTTCAGGGGGTTCTTGCATAGATACTTAAATTCGATACCATTATTCCTAAGTATTCTCCCCAACAGCCAAATCCTCCATAAGGGAAATATGTTGTTAGATGACCTTAAAAATTGCAAGAGTTCTTTTAGTGCAATTTACAAGAAATTTTAAAGCTCTTAAAAATTACTACTATTAACATTATTCATTATTGTTTATTCATTTTACATCAAATTTAACTGGCATTCCGTTTTGAATATGAACTTCTTAAAAACAGGATCACATATTAAATTGAAGACTATAATATTTGATTATCTGTCTATGGAGAGGATAAATATTTATTAATTAACTATATTTCTTTGGTATACGTCCTCTTTGGAATAAGTCCAACTTGATGTACGCCCTGTTTGGTCGCGAAAAAATTTGTTTCATATACGATCTCTTATTGGAATACGACTCACGTGCGACCAAATATTTCAAATAGATGCATGTGTTCAAAAGTTGTTACTAATGTTACTGCAATTATAACTAGGACATTGAATTGGTTGTTATTATCCATATACCCTTACAAGTCCTATAAAGGGACAGATATAACATGCCCATATCTATAAAAGCACAGTATCATTTGGACATCTGAAATAGTGCCATTTTCCACAGACTCATACAAATTCTATTAAGGGACAGATTTAACACGTCCATGCATATAGTATAGTATCACAATGGCAAATGAAATGGCTGCTATTATTGACATAATACTAAAAATACTATAAAGGGACAGAGTTAACGTGACTATATCTAAAGTAGATTTTCCCATTTCAAAATGTATAGTAGACTTCAAAATTTCAGTGCCATCATTCATTCATGATAATCTCCAGGACACTTTAATAAGTCATTGTTTTTTAGAACTATTGCAATTTGAAACAAATATCACAGAGGCATCTAAAATGGTTGCTGCCCATATCCATATAACCCCTACAAACCCTATAAAGAGATAGATTTAACATGACCATATCTAAAGTGATATAATATCACCAGGACCTTTGAAATGGCTGCTATTACCCGTATGCATCTACAAACCATATAAAAAGAGAGGTTTAACCGGATCATGGATATGGTAGACTTCATTTCAAAAGCTACAATATGCTAACCTCTAGCCCACTTCATTGAGTGGAACTGTAGTTTGAAACGTCATAGCATCTGAAGTGGTTGCTATTTCCCCCTATTCTATAAAGTGACAGATTTAGCGTGACCAAATACATAGTAACGCAGAATTCAGTGTTCGAAGGGTTTTGCCGGTATTTGCACCGAGATTCATCATTTCAAATGTTACACGTGTAAACCTTCAGGCTACTTCAGTAAGCCATTGTTGTTTTACGGCTACTGCAGTTTAAAACGAATGTCAGCAGTACATCTGAAATGATTGATATTTCCACTATACATACACAAAGCATATAAAGAGAGAGATTTACCTTGCTCATGGATATGGTAGACTTCATTTCAAAAGTTACAACATGAGCTCCAGCCCACTTCATCGAGTGGAAATGCTGTTTGAAACGAATATCGCCATAGCATCTGAAGTGGTTGCTATTTTCCACTATTCTATAAAAGGACAGATTTAGCATGACCATATACATAGTGCGGAATTCAGTGTTTGAAGTGTTTTGTTTTAATTGCACAGAGACTCATCATTTCCTAAGTTACACGCGCAGACATTTAGGCTACTTCAATAAGCCATTGTCGTTTTAGGGCTACTGCCATTTAAAACGAATGTCGGAAGGACATCTGAAATGGTTGCTATTATTCATATACATCTACGTACAATATAAAGGGAGATATTTAACTTACTCATAGATATGGTAGACTTCATTTCAAAAGTTACAACATGAGCTCCAGCCCACTTCATCGAGTGGAAATGCTGTTTGAAACGAATATCGCCATAGCATCTGAAGTGGTTGCTATTTTCCACTATTCTATAAAAGGACAGATTTAGCATGACCATATACATAGTGCGGAATTCAGTGTTTGAAGTGTTTTGTTTTAATTGCACAGAGACTCATCATTTCCTAAGTTACACGCGCAGACATTTAGGCTACTTCAATAAGCCATTGTCGTTTTAGGGCTACTGCCATTTAAAACGAATGTCGGAAGGACATCTGAAATGGTTGCTATTATTCATATACATCTACGTACAATATAAAGGGAGATATTTAACTTACTCATAGATATGGTAGACTTCATTTCAAAAGTTACAACATGAGCTCCAGCCCACTTCATCGAGTGGAAATGCTGTTTGAAACGAATTTCGCCATAGCATCTGAAGTGGTTGCTATTCTCCTCTATTCTATAAAGGGACACATTTAGCGTGACCATATACATAGTAGCACGGAATTCAGTGCTTGAAGTGTTTTGTTTTAATTGCACAGAGATTCATCATTTCATAAGTTACAAGCGCAGACATTCGGGCTACTTCAGCAAGTCATTGTTGTTTTAAGGATACTGCCATTTAAAACGAATGTCAGTAGGACATCTGAAATGGCTGCTATTACCCGTATATATCTACAAACCATATAAAGAAAGAAATTTACCTTGCTCATGGATATGGTAGACTTCATTTCAAAAGCTACAACAGGAGCTCCAGCCCACTTCATAGAGTGGAACTGCAGTTTGAAACGAATATCGAGATAGCATCTGAAGTGATTGCTTTTTTCTACTATTCAATAAAGGGACAGATTTAACGTGCCCATATTCATACTATCACAGAATTAAGTGTTTGAAGTGGTTTGTTTTAATTGTACCGAGACTCATCCTTTCAGAAGTTACACACACTCAAACCTTCAGGCTACTTCAATAAGCCATTGTCGTTTTAGGGCTGCTGCAGTTTAAAACGAATGTTACCAGAACATCTGAAATGGCTGCTATTGCCCGCATACATCTACAAAGTATATAAATTGAGAAATTTACTTTACTCATGGATATAGCAGACTTCATTTCAAAAGCTACAACATGCTTACCTCTACTCCACTTCATCGAGTGGAAATGCTGTTTGAAACGAATATCGTCATAGCATCTGAAGTGATTGCTATTTTCCCTATTCTATAAAAGGACAGATTTAGCATGACCATATATCACGAAATTTATCATTTCAAACGTTCCAGGCGCAAACATTCAAGATACTTCAGTAAGTCATTGTCGTTTTAGGGCTACTGCAATTTAAAACGAATGCCAGCAGAATATCTGAAATGGTTGCTAATATTCCTTTATTCGTGTGAATTTTATAAAGAAGTAGTTTTAATGCCCCTCCATATCTTTAGTAAACATGAAATAAGTGTTAAGATTAATTCGTACCGCGATTCATAAGATTCACCAAGCTAATAACCTTCAAAAGCTAAGACACAGTCAGTAAATTCGTAACAATAAACGAAAATGACAGCTATTTCGTGTTTACTCTTTGATATATATGTTTTTAAAACAATATGTTTGCAAAACATTTACCAGTGTTTTTTGGCTTAAACATAAGTACTTTTTTTTATCATCAGGATCTTCATATTTCTGTGCAGTATACAACATATAAACATCTGTTCAATAGGAGAACTATTTTCAGAAAAAACTGCTATCTTTGCTTGTCACAAGGTAAAACAGACGGCTCAGAAGTTGATATGAGTCATTAACACATACTATCGTGAAAGCTATTAAGATATTTTTCTTCCTATTAGCGACATGTCCTACAGTCGAGGATTTCAGAGACGAGGAGATTCAATGGCGATTGTGTCAATCTGCGTGAAGGTCTTGTATCTTCATGACGGGTTGTTTGCTATCGAAGACTTTCTTCTTCTATACGATAGGTATACAGCTGTCTATATCGCATGTTTTTGTACAGTAACCTCTGTAAAAAAACAGGCGATAAACAACCATCTAAACTCATCAAAGACTTTGAAAAGAGAGAAAAACTTTTAAAAGAAAAAAAAAATTGGGTATTTATGCAAATTAGGTCATAACCTGAAGCCTTTAAGTAAAGAATACATCCTAATTATAAACTACGAAGGTATTTTAAACATGCGTCCTGAACTAGAGGATCACCGTAAATTGACATCTAAGTAAATTGGCGTATAAAATTTTCTATCTACTTTATGACTTACAATCAACATTATAGACTGAACGCATTCAATCAACTTTGTGACTTTATGACGTTACAGTACAAACCCACAGAAATTTTATACATATCGTTGAATTTGCGATTTCTTTCCTTTTTCAATGATATATAACATTAATATGAAACTATTGATAGCTTCAAATCTGACTGAAATTAATAGAAAGACAGTTTTGGAAAGAAAGAAAAAGATAACCCATTTCATTTTGAGATGTACTGAATCTTTTTTTAACATTTATAATTTCCTATATGAAAGTTTACCTCTTTAATCTTAAAAACGTTTAGAAAATTAAAGACTAAACGCATTTTGTCAAAAAAAAAAAAAAAAAAAAAAAAAGAGACTCCTTTTTCTAAAAGGGACTCGTACTATATAAATTTGGTTTAGTTTGTAGCTCTACGATCATTTTTTGCACACTTTAGGACAGTTAGACCAGACCTACAGTTTAACGTGAATTCCGAACCACTCACAAACATCCATGATACTGTCAGAATTCGAACTTGCAGTATCAAGGGCCAGAGCGGTAGCCAATTGGCCACCAGGTCACATCTTTTTAGAGGTATGAATGTCATGTAAGGACTATTTGATAATACATCCGAATATTTTAAATATTATTCAAACGCCATCGAGTCTCCTGGTTTTTTAAAACAGCATCTGCAGATTGAGCCTCTGCCCTAATGCTCACCAGTAACTTGCTTTGCCACTGAGCCACGAATCGGGCATGCATTTCATTTCATTATATATAACAAAACATAAATTATACAAATCCAACAGAGAATTGGATTTGTGTTATAATATTAATTTAATAAATATTTCATAATTTGGTTATATTTATTTCTGTAATCTAGAGCATAAGGGATAAATCAACAGGTTTTTAAGGACGGTTTTTCTTATAGTCATCATCATCATCAGTGGCGCAACAGCCGAGTGGTTGGCCACGGGGCTGTTGTCCTATCCGTCTGTCCTCTGGCAGATTTCAAGACACTTCCTACACGATAGAGTTGTCAACCCGACGCCCAGCTCTCTATAGTCATATCAGACCGAGACCTACGGTTTAAAGTGGATTCCGAACCACTACAACATCCATGGCTCTGCCGGGACTCGAACCCGAAACATGTGGCACCGAGCGCCAAAAGGCTAGTCATTCAGCCATCAGGTCCTTTTTCTTATATTCCTGCCTAAAAATATTTGTTTACAAATATATTTGATCCAACTTGTTGTGCTTTAATACATTATGTAGCAATAGGGGCCTGATGGCCGAGTGACTGGCGCTAGATGCCTCAGGTTTCGGGTTCAAGTCACGGCTGGTGCCATGAATGCTTGGAGTGGGTCGGAATCCACTTTAAACCGTAGGTTCCAGTTTGATATTACTGTACAGCATTATGGGCGTATTGTTACTCTCGTCCGTAGCATATCTTCAAGCTACACGTGATCCTTAGGTAGTGCTAACACGGCATGCCTTATTCAAGGCTAGTTAAAAAAAAAAAAACATTATAACCGCTTTGTTTTGTGAATTTATAAAAATGGAACAGGATTTTTGCCAATAAATATTGTAGAAATAAAACAAAATTACATAGCTAGCAGAACGTGCATGCGAGAAGGTATGTTATTAACAACAGAATCTATGGTCAGCAATAACATGAGAATCTTTGAATAAAATATTTTCTAATATTTAAATCTTTACTTCTTTTTACTGGACTAAAGCTGGCCGTTCACTGTTCTAACCTTTCCTCATGATCTAAAAAAAAAAAAACAATTCAAGAAAATTATCAATTATATTTTTCAAGTCAAACGGATGTGTGATAAGATGGCCTGTCCATCTCTAGTATATACTTACATTCACAAGTCTGTACTTATATCACTTATAGTTAAATTTTTGTTGATGAAGAATGCCTATTTCGTGCATGATTACAATAGGTTTTGGCGTAAACAATCATTTTGCTTTAATTTTTTTCAATTTTTAAGATTAAAGAGGCTTAGTTTCGGACAGAACCCAAATGTTAAAAATTTTCCAGATTTGAATCGCTTGATCTCACAATAAAAGGGGTTATCATCTACTTTTTTTTTTGTTTTTCAATCTATTTCAATTTATTTTTCATATATCGTAGCTATTTATTAAAATTTTATGAATAGCCAACTACAAGTGCAGAAAATGCATTCTATTTTCTGTTGGCTAATGCCTTCAAAAGTTATTAAAATTGCAAAGGGCTGATTTTATCTGAGATAAACATGATATCATACTAACATATTTTCGTTCGATTTTAAATGCTAAATATTTAATAATGTGAAATAAATTTAAAAAATTAAAATTTAAAAATAAAAATAATAATTAAAATCTAAAAATAATAAAAATTAAAATCTAAAAATAATAAAAATTAAAATCTGAAAATAAAAATAACAAAAATTAAAATTTTAAATAAAATTTTTTTTATTAAAATTTATGAAATAATTTTAATATTTATTTTACATTATTGAATATTTTTTTAAAAATATTTCACATTTTTTTATTCCGTCTTTCATTTTTGATTTTAACTTGAAATTTTATATTTTTCATTTTAAACTTCTCTTTGCTACAATTACCCTTTTTTCCTCCATTTCTTGGAGTTTTAGTGGCTATTTTGCAATACTGACATTTTAAAAGGAAACGTCCGTTGTTGTTTCCGCTATTATAGTTATGCAGGGTCAGTGAAGTAAGTGCATCTTTCTTTTAAACAACGGGCTGCTGTCCTGTTCAAAGCAGTGCATGTGAGAATTTTATTCGATTCTATATGTGTTACCGTACTTTACTACAGTGCCAAAAAGGAAAACCAATTTTTTTTTCAAAAACTCTTTATTTATTCTTCCAAATTTATTTCATCGCTTTCAAAGTAATCCCCTCCGGATACAATGCATCTTATGCCAACGTTTTTTCCAATCTCAATGTATGCTAAAAAGTCATCGGCAGGGATGGTCATCAAAGCGTGCGCCGATTCACGTTGAATCTCTTCAGTCGACTCAAAACGGTGTCCCCGGAGTGGTCCTTTGAGTTTAGGGAATGGCCAGAAGTCGCACAGTGTGAATACGGTGGTTGTGGAAGGATATAGGTTTTATTTTAGGCGAAAACGTCACGAAGAATCAATGCGGTGTGAGCTGGCGCATTCAGTGTTTTCGGTACTAATCGAGATTTGATGCGTTTGAGGCCCAACATGTAATGACCGATCCTTTTGAAATTCCAACCTCATCAGCAAGGTCTCTAATTGTAAATCGACGGTTTGTAAACACCAAATCTTTAATTTTTTGGACGTGATCTTCGTTGGTTGAGGTTGGTGGTCAACCAGAGAGTTCTTCGTCTTCAACGCGTTCTCTGTCTTCTTTGAACTGTTTATACTACTTGTAAACATTTTTTTTCCGATATAGGAATGCTCACCGAATGTCTTCTGCAACATTCTATACGTTTCCGCAAACAAAATTGAATGCAAGTTCTTTGCTCAATTAACTCAGACTTTTCAAGAATCGCCGGAATCAGTTTTAACGTCTCACAAAGTCAAGCGTAACTCAAATACTAATGAATATTTTGACGTGAAATTTTACTCAGATGTCAAAGATAGTGCCAGCAACCTAAAAAAGAAAAAAAAATTGAACTTCCATATGCCCCAGGAATTTTAAATTGAAAATTGTTCTTATTTTTTGAACACAGTAGTATTCTCTAACAAGTCCTCCAAGGAAACAGAAGGCAATTGGTCAAGTGCAAATAAAATGGAGGGGGAAATAAGTACATGGACAAAGTCAGATAATCAGTTATTAGTATTTAATAAATAAAACTTATTCCCTTGAGTGTCCTCCATGTTTGAGTTACAACCATACCTTTCATCTGTTTTACTTTCAAGGTCATCGGTCTCAAACATTATTTTATTTTAGGTGACATTGAAAAGTCTGTTTTTTGTTTGTTTGTTTTTGAAAAGTCTGTTTGTTTTCGAAAAGTGTTCTTTTCGTTAACAGCCGCTTAAAATTATATATTATTGCATTTTAGGATTACTCACTAGTCACATTATAATTTAAATTTTATATGGTGTTTTTTTTAAAGGTAGCGATCAATACAATTGTTACCATGCGATGCGATGGCCTGGATGTTTGTGAGTGGTTCGGAATCCACGTTAAACTGTAGGTGCCGGTCTATTCATTCCAAAGTGTGCACAAAATAACCGTAGAACGACCAAACCAAACCAAACCAAATCCTCCATTCCAGTCCCAACGGAAAAACATTCCATTCAACGTTTGGTTTGGTTTGCCCTCTCTATGGTCATTTTTTTTTTACATACTTTACGATTCCGAACCACAAACGGTTTGGTTTGGTCTTTACAGTCATTTCTGCCCATTTTGAGTTAATTAGGCAAGCGCCTAAATTTAACATGGATTCCGAATCACTATGAAATATCCATGGCACCGCCAATATCCAAACCTGAAGCCTGTGGTACCAAAGGCCAAAGGGCTAGACAATTGGCCATCAGGCCGCCCAGTCCCAACGGGAAAACATTCCAATCAACAGATTTATCAGGCCTAGCAAAGTTACGTAAATTTGGTTTAGTTTGTCGCGCTACGGTCATCTTGTGCACACGAGGACTAAACAGACTAGGACCTACAGTTTAACGTGGATTCTGAACCACTAACAAACATCCATGCCACTGCTAGGATTCAATTAAGCAAGAGTTACTCATCTAGAATTTTAAACTTGATTCTCCACGTCCAATTACTGGATTGTTCTGGCTACCATTAAAGGGTTTTGATAAAAATAAAATAAATATATAAAACCCTCCTAACTTATGAGAATGGTTTGTCTGTCCAGGATCAATTTTATTACGAGGAGTACATCTTATACATCGGACAACAGAGTACAAATCATTTATGCAGCGTGGGGTCTTCCAATGCGAGCACCCCCAAGTAATCAAGGTGGCTGAGGTAATAGAGCGTCAACCTAGGGAGCCGCGCAATCGCAGAAAGGGTATATTTCACCCCTGACAGATGTTCCAGTTGCGAAATGGAAAGCGTTATTAATTCCTCCTCCCCAATCAAAAGTGGGATTTCTGGGCCACGCCCTTATCAAGGGCGATGGGTATGAATATTTTTCAATTTCGGAGCCACCGGGCCCCGCCCGACTTCCTCCCACTGCCTTCACTGTAACTGCGCCTCAGTGACACTCGCTCATGATTGCAATTGAATAGAATCGCTGTAACCGTAGATCGCCACCTTCGGCACTTCTTTTCTTTCAAATGACATTCGACTTTGATGGATATCATACAAAAAATAAGTGCATTGCAATTGTATTACGCCAACAAAAATTCCATTAAACAATGGAATAATAATTCAAAAAATAAATAAATAAAGCAGTATGAGTAGCAGTTCATGAGTAATACGTTTGATCTGTTACTATTTTAATTACGTTCTCATTGTCATAATATGAAGTTTAATTAATAATATGAAACATAATTAGTATTACGAAATTTTAATATTTAATAATATGAAACATAATTAGTAATATGAAACTTTAATACTTAATAATATGAAACTTTAATACTTAATGATATAAAACTTAATTAATAATATGAAACCTTAATACTTAATAATATGAAACTTGTAACCGTGTTCCCTCTTACACACTGGACCACGGACCTCAAGTTCGAATTCTGGCGGTGGCATGGATGTTTGTGAGGGGTTCGGAATCCCCGTTAAACTGTAGATCAGGGTCTAATTAACCTAAAGTGTGCACGAAATGTGTGCACTAAACTAAACTAAACCTACACATTGGCAAGAGCATCCTTCTTTGGCAATCAGGAGAAATGGTCAGTAGCTTCGAGACTATCAGTGGCCTCGAAACTCTCACCCGAGAGGAAGTACAGCGCTCTGCTGAGAGGCATTTAGCTTATCGTCTGTCAACCCGAGAAGAAATATATTTAGTGCATCCCGGCTCATTATTTGGCTACAGACATTCACTCGGAGTGGCATTATATTTAGCGCACCCTGCGCGTATCTGAATTTCGGATATTTTATTTATATGTGCAGTCCTTCCACGAACTATACTTATCTATCTTTAAATGTATTAAGTCGTGTATTTCTCTAATTGTATGTGTGGGGTGATAGTGCGTGTGAAAACAAAGCTGTGTGTTCTCCAACCTCCAACCTCAAGTATCTCGACCCAACCACACCCATTTATAACTGGTTGCCCCTTTTGCACACTAAAAACTTAATTAATATTATGAAATAATAATATGAAACTTTTAACCTTGCTTCCTGTTACACATTAACAAGAGCGTTCCCCTTTGGCATTCAGGAGAAATGGTCAGTCGGCCTCCAGACTCTCACCCGAGAGGATGTACAACGCAACTTGCACTGAGAAGCGTTTAGTTTATAGTCTCTCATCCCGAGAGAAAATATATTTAGTGCATTCCGGATCATTATTTGGCTTACAGACTTTCACTCGGAGTGGAATTATATTTCACGCACCCTGCGCGTATCCGAGTTTCGGGTATTCTATTTAGATATGCTGTCCTTCCACAAATCTATAATTATCTGTCTTTAAATGTGTTATATAGTGTATGTTTCGAATTTTTTGTGTGTGGTGCTTGTGCGTGTGAAAACAAAGCTGTGAGTTCTCCAACGTATGCCTCAAATATCTCAACTCAATTACAATCCTGTTGTCCAACATGCTCACTACAAACATAACTAATATTATGGAACTTTAATGCTTAATAATATGAAACTTTTTAAAACGAATAAAAAAATAATAAAAAAAAATTCCTACCATTGGCGCAATTTTAAAAGTCACCAATTTTAAGCGCAATTAGAGATATTAACAAAGGTTATTTTTTAATTTATTTCAGAATTTGCATAAATTGAAACTATTAGATTTAACGTATTATATTCCCTTTCCTGAAAAAAAAAAATTAATAATAATAATAATAATAAATATTTTTTTTTGTTGTTGCTGCTAAGGTGTGGATTAAATTACATTCCAACCATTTCTTTTTTGTATCTGATTTGAAATAAAAAATTACAGTTTTTATTTAATATTAAAGTAATAATAATTAGAATGTTTCATGATTTTTTTATATTCATTCTATATTTAGATAAAAATACTCTCAATTACTTCTCAATTATATCTGAAATACTTCTCAATTACATTTGATATAATTAAAATTTTAAATTAATATGTTTTTATATAATTATACCAAAAATATTTTTTGATTCAATAATATTTTTAAATTATTCTTTAATACTTGAAATGTTTTATTAGAATAGAATTATACAATTTATCGATTTTGTTACTAAATTATCATTAACTATATTATTTGTATCCATATCGTATAACTACTCTACTATGTTATACGCCAGGCCATATGTGGATAATATACAGGGTGATTATAATTAAAGTCCCATTTTCAAAATAGTATTAAAAAAGAACCACTCGCCACAATGAGTTCAAATTTGAACTGAAGATACTTGAATAAAGGGGAAACGGTACTGCATCAAAAAAAAAAGTTCCAGTGTATTAATAGATGATGCTGTAAATGGCATAAAGAAAGTGAATTCAGCTGCCAGTGATATTTTGAATCGAAATGAAAACGTATTTGGCATGAGTTGCACATTAAACCACTGCAGTGTTCAATGTGCTTGATTGTTTCGGTTTTTTGACGGAAAAAAATGACTTCCGAGTCATTCAACAATTGTGACTCTGTTAATTGAAAGTCCAACCACCGCGGCAAGGCCATATCAAATTAGATGGGAAAAATCGGTGGAACTCTTTTTTGAACTTTTTTTTTGATGCCATACCGTTTCCCCCTTCTTCAAGTATCTTCGGTTCAAATTTGAACTCATTATGACGAGTGTTTCTTTTTTTACAGCATTTTGAAAATGGGGCTTTAATTATAATCACCCTGTATAATAAAATTAAGAGTGGGGTCTCTAAATTCAAAAGATAGTTCAGTTTTCGGCACTTAAAGTGTAAAATGATAAAGACAGTATTCGGGTTTAAAAGTATTGAATAAATACATGATTGCGCAAAGAGTCTGAATTTCTGTACTGGTCCCAAACAGTGAGGGAAAAGCTTTATGGAATGTTTAAGATATTAATGGTAATCATATTTTATTCCGTATCCGCCATTGTCTTGTAACACTGGCCTTCAGAAAAATTCCGAACACAGAAAAATTTCACCTGTCGACTACATTTCAAAAAACATTTTTGTGCCTTCTTGACACATGTGCGCTCACCTATCACAGGTGAACATTTATTTATATCCTGCAACAAACTTCGATCTACCACTGCGAGCGGCGCATGTAATCGTAATGAGAAGTGATCGGCTAGAAGTTCGGATATCGCCTTTTTTGACAAGGTCACATTCCGCTCAACAACAACGAAAGCGAAAACCGACAAAAATAAAAAAATAATTAAAAAAAAAAAAAAAAACAAAACAAAAGAAAAACCCAACAGAATTATTACAAAAAAATAAAAAAAGAACGAAACAGAATAAAACAACCAAAATGATGGGAAAAAAAAAAAAGAATAGAACGTTAGAATGGAAAAAAATCGTTTTCTGTTTGCTTTTTCTTCTTCTTCTTCGTTTTTTTTTTCATTCTTTGTTTTCGAATAATATTAAATATAGAATTAAAAAAAAAAAAGAATCAGAATTTAAAAAAAAAATTACTTGAATAAAAAGAATAAAAAAGAATAAAAAAAAAAAAAATGTAGGTTAGAAAAGATTCGTCGTCTGTTCTTATTTTTTTATATATTTTTTTTATATATATTTTTTATTTCCCCGTTCTTTGTTTTTGCTTGCGAAAGCATCTGCCAGCAAAGACAAAGATCTAAAAATCTAGAATATCGCAGTCCCTGCCAATAAAAAAAGATAAGCTCTGATGGAAAGTAGATCGTTATCTTGAAACTAAAATGTTAAGAAATTCTCCATGTGTGTCTACGGCGTGAGATGGCGCTTCGGACGTCGCATTCGATTAATCGATTACAATTATCTTTCTTTTTCGATATTAATGATTTCTATGATGGGAAATCGCTTCTGGTGATGATGTTTAGTTTTTTATTATTATTTTATTTAATTTTTTTTTTTTTTTTTCAAAACGCACTCTTAACCTCTTTATTTATACTGAAGCAAACCGAAAAAAACTGCTGATGAAATATTTTGACATGGTCGAGTTTCATTAAAATCAACATTTCCAGATAACGATCTTTTCCATTAACCTATTACTGGAAGTGTTATTGCTTAGTAATATTTTTAATGGCTTAAGTCTTGTGGAGATTTGCAGATTAGTGTTGAATTGTAGTAACTAAGGCCTAATATTTCAAAATTTAATTAGCTGGGTTCAATAAATATAATCTTGTACAATAATTGAATATTAAGTTAATAAAAAAAATCGGGTATTTTAATCTTGAGTTATGTATTGATTTAAAATTAGGGAATTTACTTTTAGGAAGGAATTTTTAGAATTTAGGTAAAATTGCGTAATATTTTTATTAATGCATTATATTTTATATCGATAAAATGTCGGTGTAAGAAGAATTTTTGAGGGATGTGATTATTGCTTTTTTTTTTTATCAAGTGTGTACATAATATCCTGGTTAGAAGTCCGTAACGTTATCGGAAAATGAGGGTCAAGCAAATAAAACTATTACAAATTTTAGCTGAAAATGGTAATTTGGGCCCATTAACTCTTGAAATGATTCATGAATAACGTTAATCTTCAGAAAATTTCTGGAAAATTCGGCTTTTGCTTGAAGTGTTTGGTAGTATGGTTTTGAATCACTTTTCATGTTTTGGGTTGGGATTTTAAACATTTCTATTTCCAATGACTATAAGTACTAGTAGTGCGTTGATCAATTCCTTCTTTTTGAAGTTTCATATTTATCACTTTCGGCATTTTCCCATGCCTATTGAGCTGCATTGTGTTTTTTATTGTATTTGGAATACTTCATTCTTCATTTATGATTAGAATTTTCAAACTATGATATTTCTTTTGGGTATTGAATGTTATAGCGTTTCTTGTAGAATTTGGAATATTTCAATCTTCATTTATGACTACATTTATCTTACTTTTGTATATTCTTTTAGAGATTCTTGAACAATTCATTTTTCATGAAGTTCTTGATCTATTCAACATTGCTATATTCATGTGGCTATTGAATTTGGCCATGCTTGTAGTATTCCAATCAATTGCTTCATATATCTCTTGCATTATTAAACATTGTTATATTCCTGAGTTTATTCATCCGTTCTCGAATGTTCTCATATGATAAGTTGAAATTTGCTGAGCAGATTTCAGTTTTTTTAACAAACCAAGAATGGATTTGATAGCATTTTAGCATCAAAAGGGAAAATTATTTCAATACAGCAACAAAATTAAAGTATAAGGAAATATGAACTAACAAAGTAAAGTAACAACCCGTTTGCCTATTAGAAAATTCTGAATGATAAGATTTCATACATTCAAGGTCAAATAGGTTCTTTACATTTTTCATATATATATACACAGTCCAGTCACATTAATGTGAACGGAAACGGAAGTACCTGTTTCGGAGTACCAATGGGGTAAATATACCCCAAAAACCTCCACATAATCATTAATATAGTTAAATTTACATTATTGAAATTGCATCGTGAATTTACCTTGGCGCCAATAAGCTAAAAAAAATCTATTCTAAAAGTAAGATTGGCGATACTTAAAAATCGCCAAGGTACCGTTAATACGTAAGCACCAAAAAAAATTATGCTAGTATGTTAAATAATAAAAGAAAGAATTATATTAAGTTACTCAGGTACAATTAGGAGTCCGTAGCACATTTCCCCGCGTACAGTGTATTAATGAAAAAAAGAAAAAAACATTAAAGAATTTAAAACAAATACATTAGAAATGAAAACATTAACTTCTTAAGAATTTTAGATGTCATTTGCAAAAAATTACGATAGCCAGTATTTGTGTTAGTTTTGCACATTGTAGCAATAAATGAAAATTTAAGGAGCCAAATAGACACTTCAGATTTGCAATTTAGCTATTTTGGTCATTTTGAGTTCCACGAATTCTTTTTAGAACATTAATGTGACTACCTGTCAAATTTACGTTTCGGTATATTTATAAATATAAATATAATTTACGTTTATGCATCACGAGAGCGATTGAAAGGCTTTCCGATGCCCTAGGACATGCTTTATATACTCTCCACTGCAATGTGCTGCCACCTGCCGTTTGTGATTGATTATTTCACGTTGACGTCGAAGTAGGTGGTGTATATATATATATATATATATATAGTGAGCTTGCCTTACAGAAACTTCATTGTTGTGTTCCTAGGATACTGATATCTGTATAAACTAACAATAAAAGTTACAAAGCAATAACACGATCTATATAGTAAGAAAATACTTGTGATATAGAGATGTAGATACTTTTATGTGCTACCAAAAGAACATTAAAATATAAATTAAAATACAAGAAAACAAGAGACAATA
This sequence comes from Caerostris darwini, assembly GCA_021605075.1. NCBI lineage: Eukaryota > Metazoa > Arthropoda > Arachnida > Araneae > Araneidae > Caerostris > Caerostris darwini. The sequence continues at coordinate 132,939 of BPLQ01008976.1, forward strand.
CGAAAACTAATAGAATTTTTAACAAATCAAGCATGGATTTGATAGTATTTTAGTATCAAAAGTAAAAGCAATTTCAATAAAGTAACAAAATTAGGATACAATGAAATATAAACTAACAAATTAAAGTAATAACCCGTTTGTCTAGCAGCAAATTCTGAATGATAAGCTTTCATACACTCAAGGTCAAATAGGTTCTTTACATTTTTCACGAATATAGTGAGCTCGCCTTACAGAAGTTTCATTGTTGTGTTCCTAGGATACTGATATCTGTATAAACTAACAATAAAAGTTACAAAGAAAATATAGATATTTGAATTGTTGTAAGGATATAGAGACTTGTGAAAATTGCTGAATGCATGTTATTATTTTTTTTAATTAATTAATTAATTTACTTTTTTGCTAAAACATATATTTTGTTAATATGTTTTATTAAATTTTAATTTTCTTGCTGTCACTGTTGATATTAAAATACCATCAAATCTATGTTTAGTTTGTTAAAAATTCGATTAGCTTTCTACTGTACCGAATATTAAAATTTGTATTTTAAATGTTATTACCCATAATATTGTTAGGGTTTTTATAAGCAATAATATGACGTAGAAAAAACTCGACTTGTGAAAACTGTAGGTCGCATGTCCTCACTATAGCTAGATAGCTGGTGTAGAAAAAAATCTGAGTTTTTTCAATCTATTGATATAGATTGGAAAATCTTTTTTTTATTATACAGGCAGCTGTCCAGTTAAAATGATGGCATACTACTGTGCCCGAAAAGTAAGACCAATTTTTTTTTTTTTTTTTTTCAAAAACTCTTTATTTTTTTCTTCCAAATTTATTCCGTCGCCTTCAAAGTAATCCCCTCCGGACACAATGCACTTTTGCCAACTTTTTTTCCAATCCTCAATGCATGCTAAAAAGTCATCGGCAGGGATGGCCTTCAAAGCGTGCGGCGATTTACGTTGAATCTCTTCAATCGACTCAATACGGTGGTTGTGGGACGATATGGGTTTCATTTTTGGCAAAAAAGTTCACGAAGAATCAATGCAGTGTGAGATGGTACGTTCAGAGGTTTCGGTACCAATTGCGATTTGACGCGTTTGAGGCCCAAAATGGAATTGACCGATACTTTTGAAATACCAACATCCCCAGCAAGGTCTCTAATTGTAAATCGACGATTTGCAAGCACTAAATCTTTAATTTTTTGGACTTGAGCTTCGTCGGTTGAGGTAGATGGTCGACCAGAGGGCTTTTCGTCTTCAACACGTTCTCTGCCTTATTTGAACTGTTTATACCACTTCTAAACATTTCTTTCCGGTATAGGAATGCTCACCGAATGGCTTCTGCAACATTCTTTACGTTTCCGCAAACAAAATTTAACGCAAGTTTTTTGCTCAATTATTTCAGGCATTTCAAAACTCACCGGAATCTGTTTTAGCGACTCAGAAAGCCAAGCGTAACTCAAACACTAATGAATATTTTGACGTGAAATTTCACACAGATGTCAAGGACAGTGCCAGCAACCTATAGAAGAAAAAAAAATTGAAATTCAATAAGCCCCAGAAATTTTGAATTGAAAATTGGTCTTCTTACATTTCTTACTTTTTGGACACAGTAGTACGACCTGAAGACTTCACATTCCGTAATTGTTTTTCAGTATTCCGTAATTTATTTTCACTCAGAGATGTCAGTACTATGTTTTATTTTTAAACCGGTGATTGCGTTTGTCCCACTTTCAAAACTAACTCGTCGGTGTTGAGATGTGATGAGACTGATTCTTATAGAAACAAATAAACTCATCGATGATTGTGTATGTTCAATGACAAACTTCATAAAATCTTAGTAATTTTGCATAATTTGCTTTAATGTTAGTAACCTAAATAATGACGTCATTCATCAAAAGTAAAAGGTCGTCTCAACCAGCCTATAACAGGTTGTCTGACTCACATTCAATCCAGAGTTTTTTTAATGCAGCTCGACTAAAAACATTCCTTAAAAATATTTTTTCACTTTAATTTATTTATTTATTATTATTATTATTATTTAAAATACTAATTGAATGTTGTTTTCGAAGCGGTGCATTTTTCATTGAGGCCATTTGTGATTACAGCGGCAAATATGTAAGTACCCCTGGTGGTCTGTTATACAACTCCCACATTGCTACACCCTAAATATTGTCAACTGAGAAAAGAGTACAGAAGATTAGTAGGTCTAGCTGAGGGGCCTGATAGCACAGTGGCTAGCGCTCTGGCCCTCGGTACAACAGGTTTCGACCTCGAATCCCGGTGGTACCATGGATGTTTGTAGTGGTTCGGAATCTCCTTTAAGCCGTAGGTCCCGGTCTCATATGACTGTAGAGCGTCACAGAGCCCAATAAGACTTCTTCTCACCCACATCATTTCCAAACTGTAAAGGGGCAACTCAGCTCTGGGCACAGTGATGTGGTGTAGTAATAATTAGGCCCTTTTTTTATAACAAAGTATTAAATTTATTGATGATTCTACAAAATGGCTTTTGATAAAATTTTATTCTATCGAACGCTTAACACATTACATTTTAAGAATTATATATTCTATTATGCATATTTAGATATAAACCATAAATTTTTAACAAAAATATTGAATTTATCATAGAAGAAGATACTTGGATAAAGTTCTAAATGTATTATATTTGGAGGTGGGCGTAATCTACTTTTTTCGTTATTTTTTTTAATTTTTTTTTTTTATATAATCTATTAATTTTTTTTTTTTTCTTCTTCGGCTACGTACAATTTAAATCAATTATATTAGTTATTCCTTTATGTTTTAAATCCACAGCTAATTTTCCAAACTGCAATGCCAAATTTAAGAAAAGTAGGAAAGTTTTCTACATTCGGGGTTTTCATAGTCAGATTCACCACTGTATTGGCTGATAGTTGGCGACAGGCGCTTTTTAATGGATTCCCTTGATCTGGACAGGGATTCTCGGGGCGCCGCTTTTTCGGACTTCTTAGACAAGGTCACTTTCGGCTCCTTGACTTTCATTTTGGACTTTTGGATACGACTATTCTTGACCAGTCTCGGTGGTTGCACCCTTTTTGTTACTTCAGCATCTATGGGTTCATCTGATAGACGCTTGGTCCGAAATTTTCGTTCCAGTCGGCACCCGTCTTCTAATTTTTCGTCCGAATTCATCTAAAAATATAAAATTTTCCATTTTAGACTTTTGATAGTAAGTTACAATTGAGACAACTACATGAGGGGACTAATTAAGGGACGTCTTTTAATGGTGGCCTGATGGCCAATTGGCTAGCGTTTTGGCCTTTGGTATCACAGACTTCAGGCTCGAATATTGGTGGTGGCATAAATGTTTGTTAGTGGTTCGGTATCTGGAGATCGATATACACAACTACTAATATCACATATCGATATACACAACTAACTAATATCGCATATCGATATACACAACTAACTAATATCACATATCGATATACACAACTAACTAATATCACATATCGATATACGCAACTAACTAATATCACATATCGACACAACTAACTAATATCGCATATCGATATACGCAACTAACTAATATCACATATCGACACAACTAACAAATATCGCATATCGATATACACAACTACTAATATCACATATCGATATACACAACTAACTAATATCACATATCGATATACACAACTAAATAATATCACATATCGACACAACTAACTAATATCGCATATCGATATACACAACTAATTAATATCACATATCGATATACACAACTAACTAATATCGCATATCGATATACACAACTAACTAATATCACACATCGATTTACATAACTATGTTGCCACTATGTTGGACCATGGCCGTCTGCCTACAGGCAAATTCAAAAACAGAAGAAACTTTTTTTCTTTTTAAGGGGTAGGGTTGTCAACACTACTCCCAACTCTCTAGTCAGATTAGATCGGGAGTGGGGGTGGGGGTGGGGTTTGAGCAGATGACCGAGTGACTAGTGCTCTACTGCTCGATACCGCGTTGGGCGTAGGGCTGACAATCAGACATTGACTAGCTAATGTGCATAGATATATGAACTAGGAAAGCTTTGTGTGTTTCTCTTCTTTATTGGCGCAACAGCCACATGGTAGGTCAAGGCCGTCTGCCTACTGGCATATTTAAAGACAGTTGATGTTTTTCTTTTTACGGGGTAGGATTGTCAGCCCTATGTCCAACACTCTACAATCATATTAAAAAGGGCCTGTTGGCCGAGTGGCTGGAGCTCTGGATCTCGGTACCACAAGTATTGGTTTCGAATCCCGATGGATGCAATGTGCAGTGCAATGGATGTTTATAGTGGTTCGGAATCCACTTTAAGACGTAGGTCTCGTCTTATTAGTCCAAAGTGACCGCAGAGGGGCAAACCAAACACCTTTTAATGTGTCATTTCAAAATATGAATGCTTATCATTTTTTTTTAATGCAGCTGGCAATACAGAAAAAGTTATCTTTATATCATAAGCAGGAACTGCTTCTCTATTACTCATTTAGCACTACACAGGAGGCACGTGTAGCTTGAAGGTATGCTACGGACGCGAGTAACACTATCGGCACAACCCTCAACGATCATATTAGATTAGGATCTACGGTTTAAAGAGGGTTCCGAAGCACTACAAACATCCATGGCACCGTCGGGACTCGAACCTGAAACCTGTGGTACCGAACGTCAGAGCACTAACCACTCAGCCATCAGCCGACAATTTTGGTTTATAACAAGCTACTTAAAGGTAAAAATATTACAGATTTAAAAATAATCACATGAATTAAAGTAACAGTTAAATGAACCACATTTTTTCATAATTCTTTTATGAACTTTATTCTTCTTTTATAAAATTCTGAAAGATTTTCATAACTGGTGTTTATATTAGAGTTTAAATAATTATAATAGAATCAAGTACTACAAAATCGCAGAATAGGGCCTTCTCGGATTTTGCGTCAAAATGTTTTTTCGCCAAAGGGCGCCAAGGAAAGGGTTGCGATTGTAAGTGAAGTGAATTGTAAACAGTACAAGAAGTGCGGGTTACCCCATTTAACAACTTATCGCGGAGTTGGCGCCAAAAAAAAAAGATGCCAAATCCTAACGGCTTCTATTATGCGATTGGGCCGAATCAAGAATAAAATACAATAAAAAATTATAAATAAAGTTAAATTCAATTCTTATAAGTAATATAATCGAATGTCATATTTCGATTATTATTTTTTTTCGTAAATGTCAAATCATGCATATTCTCACAAAAAATGATTTTAATGTTTCTAAATTTAACAATACAAACTCAGTTTTATTTTTCAAATATTTTTTATAGAACACTATACCTAATGATTAATTTAATTAATCTAGGCAACTATTTCAATAAATATTGCCCTTTAAAATAATTCTTAAAATTTAAAAAAAACATTACCTCAATTATTAATACTTACAGTAATATTTGTAAATGTTTATATTTGCTTGATGAAAGCCAATACTAAATTTGTTAAAACAATTTTCCGAAATAACAGAGATAGATTTTGCTTGTTTACATTTCTTCCTAGACTTGCTTTCACTGGTCTAATGTTGTAATATTTTTTAATTTCAATTTTATTTTTGCATTAATTCATTGCATAAATAAATAAAAAATATGCGAAAAAGAAGAAAAAAAAAAAAAAAAAAAAAAAAACGGATAAGGACTGGAATAAATTCACTTATTTAAAAAAATAAAACGTAAAAATAATAGAAATTGCGAAATATTTCATCGTGTGCTTTGCCATTTTATACATTTTTTTTCGCAGATATTTTTGTTTATACATCAGAGGCCAAGTTCAAAAATTTTTTTTATGGACTATGAGCTGTTAACTATGGGTAAAAGGTAAAGTGAGATTTATTTTTTTGTCAGATCGCAAAATAGGGGTCGTTGGAATTTGGCAACTTTTTGTGGCGCCACCTAGGCGATTAGTCGCCAAATGTGTTTCTTGTACCATCAGCAATTCCCTTTAGTTACGATCACAACCCTTTACTTGGCGCACTTTGGCGAAAATTTTTTTGACACCAAATCCCAACGGCCCCCATTCCACGATTTTACCTCTTTTTTTACATACGAAATTCTTTTAATTCCTATTTCCACATTTTTTAAAATTTATCTTAATGAAATAAATTAAATATGTATTTAATTTTGTATTCATGTTTGAATCTTTTAATTTAACTATTATCGATCAAAAGTAAATTCGAGAAAAAAAATTTTTAATTACAAATTTTAAAAGCATTTATGATAAATATGAACTGATTTATTTATTATTTTTAATTAATGCCTTTTTTCATTGATTTTTTTAATTAGTAATTAAAATAAATTTATTTATCTATTATCCAAATGACACAAATATTGGCTTCATACGTTATATTTTTATTGCAGAGAGCAATAAATTTTATTGGAAAGAACTGGTGGAATAAAGCAATTTTCTTCAAGATTATTGCACGTCGTGTATTATTTTTCCTAATACATACATTTTAGGGAATTTTATAAAAAATTTTATTGCTACAATAAAACTAACGGCAAAATCGCCGTTCCGTTTTCCGCATCAAAAATTTTTTGCCAAGAAGTTCGCCAAGAAAAGGGTTGCGATTGTAAGTGAAGTGAATTGCAAACAGCACAAGAAATCTGGGCGATTTGTCTCTCAGTTAGTGCTACAAAAAAAATCGCCAAATTACAACAGCCCCTATTTTGGAATTTGGCCAAAACTAAGTTTAATAATAATATTAAAGTGCTACCAAACTTAAGTGTCATTTAGTAAAGACTTATGTTACTTTTTTATTCTTTTGAATAATGAAATTTTGCTTATGCTTTTGCTTCTTATTTTTTCTAAATTTCTTTGCTAACTTTTTTTTTTGAAATTTTTAAAAATTAAAATTTTTTTTTAAATTTACAAAAGTAAAAAAAATATATAGCTTCATTGAGGCAGGTTTAATGTTAGGTTATATCGGTTAAAAGCCTTTTTATACCACCACCTTCAACTTTTGGCCGACTATATATTTTGTTTTTTCCAAAATTTTTTGAAATAAGTTTTTTATATTTGTATTATTCTACAGATGATTTAAAATTAATTAAATATAACAGAAAATAAGGGGCTTAATAGAACAAAAAAAGGTAAAAGTTTATTTTCATAAGAGTAAAATAAAAATAAATCTACTGATATATGCTTTCTTTGTATCTTTAAAACTGTTATACAAACACCACACCTCAGTCTTGATTACAACTCTGAAATCATATCATTCACTCCCTCTACTTCTGATATAAATAACAAATAATTATACCTTTGTCCCCTTTCAGAAAGTCACTAACTTAAAAAATAAATGTTTATTCTTTATAGAAATTATTCGAAAAATTACATTTAATAATCCCAAATTAGAGCACAGAAAACGATAATTTCCCTTACCTCCTATACAAAGACTATACACTACATAAAGATTCATAAAACAAAACTATAATCATTTATTTGCTAAAGCTTTAACGGAGAAATGACTCAAAATTAAAAATCAAACATCTGAAAACGAGAGGCATCTGCGTTCGAGACCACCTGCCTAGAAGGGACAGAGAAGAACGAAATATCCAAAAAGAAATAGAATGAAAAAAAAAAATGAAAAAAAAATTCTGATCCACCCCTATTTTTATTGCGAGGTAAACATACCGAATGCGAACTTCCCATTTCACGCCTATTATTAAAACACATTTGTAAACGTAAATAAAAAAAATGTTTAAAAAAATACAAACGATTTTTTTTAAGCGAAAAGCACACGTGGTTTTAATCCCCTCAACTCAACTTTTGTGTGTTAGTAAAGAAGGTTGCCATTTTGTTTACCCAATGAATAAATTTTTTGAAGTAAGGAATGGCTCATTGCGCATGCCTTTTATCAACTGCATATTTAAGTACATGGTGTATGAGATCTATTTACCAATTTAAAGATTCAATAAAACTTAAAAAGCAAGGCATGAAAGTTATGTTATTTGAACAACTTTAAAGATAAACAAGCAAATATAAAAAAAAAAAAAAAAAAAATTTAAAGTCAATTCCTACTTTTTTTCCACTATATTGCAGAAAATCCTTTATAAATAATTTTCAATTTTCATTCATTGTTTTAAGTTTATCTGGCGCCATCTATTGGTAGATATATGCAACTTAAATGTAAAAAAAAAACTAAAATTAATGAATTAAATTTAAATACTGAATTAATATTTGAAAAAGCTGTATTAACATCAAGTGTCCTCCACTACAAGTTCAAAAATTTATTTGAACTTGAATGGATGAACAAAAAGTATTTTATGAACAATTGGAAATTTGAACAAGATATATATAGGGAGAGTGTGAGGTAATAGAAGGAATTGAATAAAGATAAAGCAACAATAAGTAAAGATAAAATAAAGCAACTTTTAAGATAAATTAATTAAGTTTTCAGGTACATTTAAACCAGAGTTACATAGACTGCTGTCAATTTTATTTAAAGAAATGTAATAAATTCCTTTTTTAAAGATTTTTTAATTTAAAGTATGTTTCGGAAGTAATGAATGGCACACTGCGCATGTCTTTTATCAACTGCATATTTAAGCACATGGTGTATGAGATCTACTTACCAATGTAAAGTTTCAATAAGATTTAAAAAGCAAGGTATGAAAGTTATGTTATTTGAGCAACTTTATGCGTAAAAGATAAATTAATAGAAGTTTTCAGATACATTTAAATCAGAGATACATAGACTGCTATCTATTTTATTTAAAAAAAATATTTATAACTTTTTTTAAAGATTTTTAGGTTTTGATGAGAGATTCAAACCAAGTAAAGGATCCATGTCTAATAAGAAATTAAACATTTGAAGTTTAAAAAAAATATTGTAATCCATATTTTCTATTTTATTGCATAAATCCCTTATGAATAGCATAGTATTCTTCTACGTAATTTAATTTTTGTACTAATTTACTGTTAAAAAATGTCCCATTTTAAAATTGCTATCAATAAAGTAAAATTGGTCGTTACTACAAAAATCATTAAAATGTTTAAATCAACATAAATGTGCTTTTACATACAACAAAAATCGAACCACATGCTAAAACATTTATTAATTTAATTTAATATCACATTTCAAATTTTTTAATTGATTTATTCACATTTTTTAATTGATTATATTATTTATTTTTATTGTATGAAAAAAAAAAATGAAATTTACTACTGTGAGCAAAAAGTAAAATTGTTAATAATTAGTTTTTTTTAAAAAACTAATTATTTTTTTTATTCGTCCAAATTTATTGCATCGCCTTCAAAGTAATCCCCTCCGGACACAATGAACTTATGCCAACTTCATTTCAAATCCTCAATGCATGCTAAAAAGTCATCGGCAAGATGGCCTTCAGAGTGCGCGGCGATTCACGTTTTTAATTGATTATATTATATTTTTTTCTTCAATCGACTCAAAACGGTGTCCCTGGAATGGTCTTTTGAGTTTAGGGGATAGCCAGAAGTCGCACGGTGTGAGTACGGTGGTTGTGGAACGATATGGGTTTCATTTTTGGCGAAAAAGTCACGAAGAATCAATGCAGTGTGAGCTGGCACATTCAGTGTTTTCGGTACCAATCGAGATTTGAAACGTTTGTGGCCCAAACTGAAATTGACCGAACCTTTTGAAATTCCAACATCATCAGCAAGGAACGGTGGGCCAAGACCATCTATCTGCTGGCAGATTCCCAAACATGACCTGTTTTCTTTTTACGGTGTAGGGTTGTCAGTACCTATGCCCAATGCTCTATAATCGACCGGGATTTACGGTTTAAAGTGGATTCCAAACTACTAAAAATCCTCCATGGCCAGCCTAGACTCGAACCAGAAACCTGTGCACCGAGCGCGAGAGAATTTATTTATTATGAAAGCATATGTAACTATGATCTTTCATTATTCTTTTAAATCCAATAAAGTTTGTAAAACTAATTTTTTTTTCAAGTTTTATTATAGATTACCTATATTTTTTTTTTCTATTCTCCTTAATAGTTGTTGTTAGAATGTTTGCTTAATAATTGTTATTGACATAAAGTTTATAAAGCAAAGTGAAAAAAAATTAATGATCTTTCATCCCTTGAAGATTTTTTTTCTTCTTTCTAATGCAGCTGGCAAACACTTAGACAGCTTGCTCTCGGATGCTTTAAGGCAAGCGCTGCACAGACGTTACTCACTTTGCATTACCCAGGGGGCGCGTGTAACTTGAAGACAAGCCACGGACGCGGAGTAACAATGCCCCCGCAAAGCTCTACGATCCTATTAGACCGGGACCTACGGTTTAAAGTGGATTCCGAGCCACTACAAACATCCATGGTACCGCCGGGACTCGAACTAGAAACCTGTGGTACCGAGCGCCAGAGCGTGGGCCACTCGGCCATTCAGGCCCTTCCCTTGAAGATGTTAAATAAAAATTTAAACATCGAAATCGGACGTCGATTTAAGAGACAGAGCATGCGCAGTCTTTTTTATTCCGATTCCCCCATACATATCTCTTTCACTCGGCAAAAGTAAACGGCGTTCATTCTTCTGAGATTTACAGACTGAAAAAGTCCGCGGATAATGCGATTAGAGGTGTTCAAAAGCAAGGGAAGGGGGAAGAAAGGCGTAGGCACTGACAACAATCGTCGCCTTTTGTAGCGTGTTGTTGATGCAGCTTAAGTATTGAATAAACAAAGTTAGTGTGCGAAAAATAAGTGCAGGAAAAACTGGGGTGTAATGTAATGCTGCCGGGATTAGAATAAGGTGACCCTATTGTTATTTTAATGTTTTAACCAGTCATGGTGAGAAAAATAGGTAGAATTGTTTAAAAACACAAATGCTACTACTTTATTTATGAGGCCTGAATGGCTGAGTGGCTAACGCTCTGGCGCTCGGTACAACAGGTTTCGGGTTTGAGTCCCGGCGGTACCATGGATGCTTATAGTGGTTCGGAATTCACTTTAAAAACCGTAGATACAGGTCTAACAAGATCGTAGAGCGTTGCGGGAGTATTGTTAGTTCGCGTCCGTAGCTTACCTTCAAGCTACACGCACCTCCTAGGTAGTGCTAAGTGAGTAACGTCGGTGCAGCGCTTGCCTTAAGGCATCCAAGACAATTGTCTAAGTGTTTGCTAGCTGTATTAGAACAAAAAGAAACCTACTTTGTTGATATACAAGTAGACTTTATATAACAATGTTGTAAGTAAAATTTTAAGCAAATAAATAAATGAACGAAAATGTAAAATGAATGCAAGAGGGCCTAACATGCAGGGCGGTCCAGGTTCGAGACCTCTGACAGCCTTCTTTCCAATCACTGCCTTCAGGAAAGAAGTTTGGTCTGTAGCTCTACTGTCATTTTGTGCACACTTTGGGATAATTACACCGGGACCTACAGTTTAACGTGGATTCCGAACCACTCACAAACATCCATGCTACCGCCAGGATTCGAACCTGAAGGCTGTGGGACCAAAGACCAGAGAGCTAGACAATTGGCTTGATACTGATGAGAGCAGTTTGGCGGATATCAACTAAATGATGTGAATAAATTATAATTAATGTACTATTTATTCCCTTTTCATCATTTTATTAAAAAATAGTTATTAAAAAAACATAAAAATATATGAAATTTCTATCCGGCTCAGATAAAATACATAGTTAAGATTTTTTTATTGTTTTATTTTTGTTCATAAAGATACTACCCTAAAAATGAGATGAAAATTTTTCGTAAGTTAAAAAGAAACAAAATAGTACTTCCGTAAACTTTAAATTATTCATTTTTATACAGAATCTACAATTGCAATATAACGAAAATCATCACTGCATCATTATCTGCCTAAATATAGTCTTTTATTATGTTTTTTGTACATCTTCCCTACTAAGTTTTTTTTTTTTTTTTTTTTTTTTTTTTTTTTTTTCTAATGCGCTTTGTTGAAGTTTACATAAAAATAAAACACGCGGAAGTTGAAACAAACTATTATTAAAAGAAATTATATTATTTACCATTTGATTAAATTCAAATTTAGAAAATGAATTCAATATATTTTTTTTATAAATACAGTACAGGTTTGATGCACTGAAATATAATATTTGAAGACAAAAAAAATTAATATTACAAAGCAATAATTATGATTCGATTTCTTCTGTAAACATTGAGCCTTTATATTTCGGCACCGTCAATATTTGAAATAATAATCTTCGTGAGAAAATTCTGAAGTTTTTCATTATTCGTGATTTATATCGTGAAATTTAAAGATGAATTTGACCAACCATTTCGTGAAATATTAATTGGAAAACTAAAAAGTATAATGCAATTACGTATCAAAATTATCTTTCATAATCAAAGTAAAACTGGAAAAAAAACGATGTTTGAAAATCCAGAACAAAAGAAATTATGAATAAACATGATTCCTTTGTTTGTTATTTTACATTTAAACTTTAGTCATTTGGTGCAAGGACATTTTTTAATTAAAACAAACAGCCAAATTATTTGCAACATTATCCCTATATCTATATTGAATTTACATTTTTATTTCTGAAAATAACATTTGTAGAGCACAAAAATCATTTATTAGCTCTTTTTTTTCATATTACGGTATGCATTTGCAAATTAATATTTTTAACAGAATATGCAATAGAAAGAATAAAAAGAACCTGGCAACGTCTCATTCGGAATATCTTGATACACCCTAGAAAATTGCGTCAGGAATGGTAACGATTTTTTATATATATTTGAAGTAAATACATAACAAATAATTTTCTTTTTCTTCATTGGCGCAACAACCTCTGTATGGGCCAAAGTAGTCTGCCTACTGGCGAATTTCGAAACAGGAGATGTTTTTTTACGGGGTAGGGTTTTCAGCGCTACGTCCAACGTTCTACTGTTATATTAAACCCGGAAACTACGGTGTAAAGTGGATTCCAAACCACTACAAGTATCCATAGCATCCCGGGACTAGAACCCGAAACTCGTGGCACCAAGCGCCAGAGCGCTAGACACTCGGCCATTCAGGCCCCGATATGATATGACTACTACAACACGCCACAACACATCATTCTGTCTAGAGCTGAGTTGCCCCTTTACAGTTTGAGAATGATGTGGGTGAGAAGAAGTCTGATTGGACTCTGTGACGCTCTACGGTCATATGAGACCGGAAACTACGGTGTAAAGTGGATCCCAAACCACTACAAGTATCCATAGCATCCCGGAATTCGAATCCGAAACCTGTGGTACCGAGCCTCCAGAGCGCTAGACACTCGGTCATTCAGGCACCGGTCTGTAGAGCGATGACTGTAGAGCGTTGGATGTAGGACTGAAAACCCTACCCTGTAAAAATAAAAACACCCCGTCTCGAAAGAATAAATAAAATTGGAAAAAGTTCCCGTTTGGAAGAATAAATAAAGTTTTTGAAAAAAAAATAATTGGTCTTACTTTTTGGGCAGAGTAGTACTATCATGGTCCATTATGGACTGGGGGCCAGGAAGTAAGTTAATTAATTAAGTACATCGATGTGTGATGAGGAAAGGATATTGCTTTCCTGGAAGACTTACACCGGGCACCAGAGGGCTAGTCAAGTCCAAGTAACTTTCTACAATAAAAAATTTCTGAGACATGAAAGCAGAAAACAGTTTGAACTGTCCAATTTGCTGGAAAAATACACAGTCCATCGCTATTTAGTGCGTCAAGGAAATTGAATGTCTTATTAGAGTTCTAAGCCTTGCGATGTTTAAGATAACAAGTGCAAGATTTTGAAAACAAACCCGACAGCTGACGGGGAGGCGGCCACCCTTTAGACAGTTCTGCTATACTATACAACATTCAATCCAGCACTCCATGGTCTGTTGCATTCAGTTCTCTCTTCCCTCAGCGCAATTCACTTCCGAACGGAGGTCTCTTTACAAAAAAGACTTGTTGACACAGCCGCTCGAGTCGGGAAGTCTGTATAGTACACCAGAACTGGATCTTCTCTTTCAGAAAGATCAATATTGACCATCCCTCACCGAGGAACGTGACATTCTTTGAAGAACCTTCTTCAGGGATGTCAACCGACGGTGGCGAAATGTTTATTCTCTGACACGCCGCTAAATGGGGAAGCTACGTATATTTTCCTGAAGCGATTTTTTGTCACTATTTTAAAGTGGGAAAGAATATTTACGAGAAACTTTATTTATTTATTTATTTATTTTTTCATTTCGACTCCCACAGATGTTTTTGTATATTTGGCATCATTTTGATCTGAAGTCATTTGTCACCAAATATGCAATAGATTAAGTGTTACTCTCGGTGTAAACAAAGGGATGGGATGCAACCTCATGATACGTTATGCCATTGCATATTAGAATGAACACTCCAGGGGTACTATCTAGGAGCGGAAGACTAAAATCTCTATTTCAGACCTACATTCCATCCTTGGTGTAGATTAAGTGTTACTCTAGGTGTAAACAAAGGGATGGGATGCAACCTCATGATACGTTATGCCATTGCATATTAGAATGAACACTCCCTGGGGTACTATCTAGGAGCGGAAGACTAAAATCTCTATTTCAGACCTACATTCCATCCTTGGTGTAGATTAAGTGTTACCTAGGTGTAAACAAAGGGATGGGATGCAACCTCATGATACGTTATGCCATTGCATATTAGAATGAACACTCCTGGGGTACTATCTAGGAGCGGAAGACTAAAATCTCTATTTCAGACCTACATTCCATCCTTGGTGTAGATTAAGTGTTACTCTAGGTGTAAACAAAGGGATGGGATGCAACCTCATGATACGTTATGCCATTGCATATTAGAATGAACACTCCCTGGGGTACTATCTAGGAGCGGAAGACTAAAATCTCTATTTCAGACCTACATTCCATCCTTGGTGTAGATTAAGTGTTACTCTAGGTGTAAACAAAGGGATGGGATGCAACCTCATGATACGTTATGCCATTGCATATTAGAATGAACACTCCCTGGGGTACTATCTAGGAGCGGAAGACTAAAATCTCTATTTCAGACCTACATTCCATCCTTGGTGTAGATTAAGTGTTACTCTAGGTGTAAACAAAGGGATGGATGCAACCTCATGATACGTTATGCCATTGCATATTAGAATGAACACTCCCTGGGGTACTATCTAGGAGCGGAAGACTAAAATCTCTATTTCAGACCTACATTCCATCCTTGGTGTAGATTAAGTGTTACTCTAGGTGTAAACAAAGGGATGGGATGCAACCTCATGATACGTTATGCCATTGCATATTAGAATGAACACTCCCTGGGGTACTATCTAGGAGCGGAAGACTAAAATCTCTATTTCAGACCTACATTCCATCCTTGGTGTAGATTAAGTGTTACTCTAGGTGTAAACAAAGGGATGGGATGCAACCTCATGATACGTTATGCCATTGCATATTAGAATGAACACTCCCTGGGGTACTATCTAGGAGCGGAAGACTAAAATCTCTATTTCAGACCTACATTCCATCCTTGGTGTAGATTAAGTGTTACTTAGGTGTAAACAAAGGGATGGGATGCAACCTCATGATACGTTATGCCATTGCATATTAGAATGAACTCCCTGGGGTACTATCTAGGAGCGGAAGACTAAAATCTCTATTTCAGACCTACATTCCATCCTTGGTGTAGATTAAGTGTTACTCTAGGTGTAAACAAAGGGATGGGATGCAACCTCATGATACGTTATGCCATTGCATATTAGAATGAACACTCCCTGGGGTACTATCTAGGAGCGGAAGACTAAAATCTCTATTTCAGACCTACATTCCATCCTTGGTGTAGATTAAGTGTTACTCTAGGTGTAAACAAAGGGATGGGATGCAACCTCATGATACGTTATGCCATTGCATATTAGAATGAACACTCCCTGGGGTACTATCTAGGAGCGGAAGACTAAAATCTCTATTTCAGACCTACATTCCATCCTTGGTGTAGATTAAGTGTTACTCTAGGTGTAAACAAAGGGATGGGATGCAACCTCATGATACGTTATGCCATTGCATATTAGAATGAACACTCCCTGGGGTACTATCTAGGAGCGGAAGACTAAAATCTCTATTTCAGACCTACATTCCATCCTTGGTGTAGATTAAGTGTTACTCTAGGTGTAAACAAAGGGATGGGATGCAACCTCATGATACGTTATGCCATTGCATATTAGAATGAACACTCCCTGGGGTACTATCTAGGAGCGGAAGACTAAAATCTCTATTTCAGACCTACATTCCATCCTTGGTGTAGATTAAGTGTTACTCTAGGTGTAAACAAAGGGATGGGATGCAACCTCATGATACGTTATGCCATTGCATATTAGAATGAACACTCCCTGGGGGTACTATCTAGGAGCGGAAGACTAAAATCTCTATTTCAGACCTACATTCCATCCTTGGTGTAGATTAAGTGTTACTCTAGGTGTAAACAAAGGGATGGGATGCAACCTCACGATACGTTATGCCATTGCATATTAGAATGAACACTCCCTGGGGTACTATCTAGGAGCGGAAGACTAAAATCTCTATTTCAGACCTACATTCCATCCTTGGTGTAGATTAAGTGTTACTCTAGGTGTAAACAAAGGGATGGGATGCAACCTCATGATACGTTATGCCATTGCATATTAGAATGAACACTCCCTGGGGTACTATCTAGGAGCGGAAGACTAAAATCTCTATTTCAGACCTACATTCCATCCTTGGTGTAGATTAAGTGTTACTCTAGGTGTAAACAAAGGGATGGGATGCAACCTCATGATACGTTATGCCATTGCATATTAGAATGAACACTCCCTGGGGTACTATCTAGGAGCGGAAGACTAAAATCTCTATTTCAGACCTACATTCCATCCTTGGTGTAGATTAAGTGTTACTCTAGGTGTAAACAAAGGGATGGGATGCAACCTCATGATACGTTATGCCATTGCATATTAGAATGAACACTCCCTGGGGTACTATCTAGGAGCGGAAGACTAAAATCCTCTATTTCAGACCTACATTCCATCCTTGGTGTAGATCAGGTGTGGCTAACCCAAATGATTTTGAGGGGCCACTTTGGAAATACATCATAGCTCCGCAGGCAGCATGCAAAATGATATATCCCCATGTTAAATTTTGACCCTCTATAGACATTTTTTGGAGTGAAAAATTGAAACATAATGAGCTATTATCTTTGGGTTTACTATTATTCTTACATGTAAACATAGATAATATAATAATAATGATTCTAAACGCACATTGTAAAGGAATATATAACACAAAAAAATGAAATATAAAAAATATATGAATATAAAAGAAATAAAAAAAAGGAAATCCTTAAAAAACATTTATTTTACTAGTGCGATACTTGTTTCTCCACTCTTTCACTTAGCTTTTGCAAATCGATGTTCGCGCATCATGAGTTCGCAGAATATAATTTAATATCTGCGAACTCATAAATAAAACAGGCAATATCTGTCCTATATTCGCAAGAATATTATTTTAAAATTAAAGTTAGTTTTTTCTCACAATTTCCTCAGTTAATTTTTGAATATAGGGATGCACACATAGTGTATTTTTTTGTAATACATTGGTTTTCACTACTTTGGTCATTATAAAATAAATATATTTTGTAAAAGTATGATAAATCTCAAGGGCCGGAAAAATATTCAAAGTGGGCCGCGGGTTTGCCACCACTGGTGTAGATGCTGCGGCATGATGACCAATAAGCTAGTGCCGATTGACATTGATATTTATATATTGATATTATGATTGATTCCTTCTTGATTGATTGATTCTTTGATTGATTTAATTATATGATTGATTGATTCTTCGATATTATTTTATCTAATTAAGAGTTCCATGTATCTTTATGAAGTGATAATTTTTTTAATACTTAAGTAGAAATAAAATGGAATAGATTTTAAACGGGGGGGGGACTGATGACCGAGTGACCGCCGCTCGGTGCCACGAATTCTCTGCAGTGCTGTGTAGTGGTTTGGAATCCACCTCAAACCGTAAGTCCCGGTTCCGATATGACGGTAAAGCATTGGGCGTAGGGCTAGCAACCTTACCCCGTAAAAAGGAAATTACATCTCATGGCAGAAAGTCTTGGCCGTGATGCTGTCGCGCTATTGAAGATTTTATAATTACTTAAATGTTCTAATTCAGGTTCATATTTCAAATTTTTCGTTATTTATTATTACATTTTATAATTTGTGTCTTTTTTATATTTAGAGTGGATGTATTTAATTATTGAATGTCTGAATTTATTTATTGAATTCTAAGTTTAGTATATTTTAACATCTTTTATTAATAGATCTAATTAAAAAATTATTATATCATACATAAGCTTTAAAACAAATATCTCATGAAGTTTCTTTTCCTGAGAATTTTTAAATCGGTATTGCAAGCATTGTTGAAATCAAATATAAATAAATCAGTTAAATTCATGCAGAAATACAAATTAATTAGGGTTAATGTTTAATTTCCGACAACTGCTGACATTAGAGGTATACCATTTGCAGCTTCCTTTGTTCTACACTCATGTCCATAAACTAAGGATAATGAAGTTCAGGCAAAGAAAGAGACAGAAGCAAAACAAATGTGACTTATTTTTAAAGTCTATTTATTAAACAAAAGGTAAAGAGCAAAAAAGATGCTATATGTTTGACATAATTAATAAAAATTGCGGTTTTTACTCCCTGGAGCAAATTTTAAAAAAGAACCTATTTACAAAAAACAGTATAACATGGTTAGTATGATGGTTAATATGGAGTATGTCTCCCGTAAGATGCAATACAGGCCTTACAACGCCTAGGCATGCTGAGTATCAAATTATCAATCTGATCTTGGGGAATATTACACCACTCATCAAGCAATGCCCTCCAAAGTTCCGGTTGACAGGTGGGAGGGGGTTGACGGGCTGCAATTCGTCGGCCAGGCATATCCCACACATGCTCTATTGGATTCAAGTCCGGTGAGTATGTCGGCCAATCCATACGGGTGATATCCTCCAATTGAAGGCATTCGTCTGCAATGTTTGCACGGTGAGGACGGGCGTTGTCATCCATAAACAAAAATTCAGCACCCATGGCGCCCCGAAACAAACGTACATGTTGTTCCAGAATGACATCCCCGTAGATGTGTAGATGTCATCGTTACACTCTAAACATGCAGGTCAGTTCTGGAACCAAGAATAATTCCTCCCCAAACGAGCCATCTTGCACCACCGTAACGGCGTCGTTCAATGGTGCTCTCTTGGTGGTAACGGGTACCTGGCGCTCTCCATATGAAAGTCCGGCGAGAATCAGACTGCAAACTAAACCTGGACTCGTCGGAAAACATCACACAAGACCACTGTTGCGGTGTCAACAATGCATGCTCTCTACTCCAGGTTAATCGCAGGCGACAGCGAGTTGCGGTAAGTCGAACACATCTGGCAGGCCTACGAGCATATAGACCAATGTGCCCTAAGCGTCTGTACACGGTCTGCCTTGAAACTGTCATACCGGTAGCTGAAGAGAGCTGACGAGACAGGTCTGATGCTGTGCTCCGTCTGTTTCTTTTGGCAGTAACTGCCAAATACCGGTCCTCATTCGGCGTTGTAACTCGGGGGCGACCTGTGCTGTAACATCTACTCACATACCATCATCTTGGAATCGTTGCCAAAGCCTGGAGATGACACTCTGGGCGATTCCAAGTTCCTCGGAAAACTTCCAGCTGGGTACGTCCACATTCCAGTCGTCCGATAATTCTACCACGTTAAAAAATCATCTAAATGCTTCCTTTGTGCCATAACTATGCGGTTATTGCACTGAAAGGCTTTTAAAGCGCTTGTGAACAATTTTACTTCTTTGCCACCATTCCTTATATACCCCTCTCTTACACTCTCGTCATTGGGACGTACTATCCGCGCCATCTGGTGGTTTCCTGTAATTTGCATATTTTTCTTCAAGATGTGTGTGATAATTCTACAGGTGAAATTTTTATTTTAGAGTTCAATTTCTGTGTGATTCTGAATTATCCTTAATTTATGGACATGAGTGTATATATCCGATGTGTAATTGCAGGTTTTTGTATCGCTTGTAAAATTCCATTTTTATTAGTAATTGACGCCTATTTTTTATATTGCAGTCATAATGTATTTTTAATATTTTATAAAACACACATTATGAATACTTAAAAAACATTTATTATGAATACTCAAAAAACATTTATTAGGAACTTTTATTATGAATACTTAAAAAACATTTATTACGAATATACTCTGAATACTTAAAAAACATTTATTACGAATACACTCTGAATACTTAAAAAATATTTATTACGAATACATTCTGAATACTGAAAAAAACATTTGTTACGAATACATTCTGAGTACTTAAAAAACATTTATTACAAATACATTATGAATACTTAAAAAAACATTTATTACGAATACATTATGAATACTTAAAAAATATTTATTACGAATACATTATGAATACTTAAAAAAAACATTTGTTGCGAATACATTCTGAACACTTAGAAAACATTTATTATGAATACTTAAAAATCTTTATTACGAATACATTACTTAAAAAACATTTATTATGAATACATTATGAATACTTAAACAACATTTATCACAAATACATTATAAATATTTAAAAAACATTTATTACGAATATATTATGAATGCTTAAAAAAACCTTTATTGCGAATACATTATGAATACTTAAACGTCATTTATTACGAATATTTATTACGAACTTTCATTATGAATACTTAAAAACATTTATTACGAATACATAATAAATACTTAAAAAACATTTATTACTAATACATTATGAATATTTAAAAAAACATTACGAATTAATTTATTGGAAACGAAAGTTAAATTTAAGGTAAATAATAATAATAATAATAATAAATCGTTGACAAATTTTTTATTTTTTATTTTTATTTTTTTTTTTTCTTTCTTTCTTTTTTTTTTTTTTTTTTTTTTTGCATCTCTTAAAATTTAAAACTAATAAATTATTTTAAAATGAACGAAAATTGTACTTAAAAAAATATTAGAAAAATTCCTACAAATCTTTTGAGCTAATTAATATGATATGAACGTTTAGTATAGAAATTCTTTTATAAAAATATTACCTTTTTTATTTCTGTTATAAATTAATTTAAAAAACAAATTCGAACATAAATGCCTTTTTTTTTTTTTTTTTTTTTTTTTTTTTTTGTGAATCTTTTGCTTATTTTAAATAATGGAACATTTAAGAATACATAAAAAAAACACACAAAAATAAATAAAGCCATTAAAAAGTTTCTTTTAAGAATGTAACAATTCTACATTTTTCTTTTTTTTTTTCTTCTTCGAGCGCCTAATCCAAAATGAAGAAATGCTTAAGCAAACACGAGCAAAAGTTCGTATGACATTTTTATGCGATGCGTGCAGTTATGAAAGAGATATAAACAACAAAAGCCTAAGTGGCCAGGCCCTCTAACCTTTCCCTGTCTAGACAAGTATTGCTTTTAATACTATTATTTATTTGACATTGAAGAAAGATCTGCGCAAAGATATCTTTTTGGTATTCTTTTTTTGTTTTTGTATTATTATTATTATTGTATCTCCTTTGTTTCATTATGCGAAGTTGGTCATTTTTATAAACTTTGGACATGTTAATGTTTCAGTGAAAAAACATTTTTATGAAGGCGTTGGTTTCATTGTTGAAATTTTTGTTGAAGTCAAGTTTAAAAAGAGCCAAGGAAATTTAATGGCATATTTAGTTTTTTCAACAATTGTAGTGCAGTGTAGAATGAAAAAATTGCAATTAAAGTCTAAGTCGTTGACATCGTTGCATTTTGTAAGAAGAATTTAGTTTGTAAAATGGTTAGAAAAAAATTTTTTTTAAGTGTGCAGGATGGTCAAAAACATTTTAATCTGTTCTAGGAAATAAATTTTTTTAAAAGAAATGTTGTAAAAAACTGACACACGGAAGAAAAGTTTTGAAATTTTTTTTCGAAATTTAAAAATGTTCTAAAGATTGGTCTTTAAACCTCTTAAAGGATCAGTTATTTTATTTTAAAAAATAGTTTTTTTAGAAGAATTTTATTTTACTATTGTTGTTGTTGTTGTCGTAGCCTCTGAAGAGTACAAGAAAATTAAATACCGTGGTGCTCCCGAAAAATATTGGCCAGTTGATTGCCAGCTCAAAGTATAAATCCTCTTCCGAGGTATGGTCCAGACTATATATGGCAGCTGCAACATCTGGGCAATCAAAGATATGATGAGGAGTAAGCTCGACATCATTACAGTTGCCACATTTTTGATATTTTTTAACGCCATCAGCATAAATGTGAAGTTGGTCATTTTAATAAGCTTTAGACATGTTAATGTTTCAGTAAAAAAATTTTTTATGAAGACGTTGGTTTCATTGTTGAAGTCAATTTAAAAAAAGAGCCAAGGAAATTTAATGACATATTTAGTTTTTCCAACAATTGTAGTGTTGCAGTTGTAGTACAGTGTAGAATGAAAAAATTGCAATTAAAGTCTAAGTCATTGACATCGTTGCATTTTGTAAGAGGAATTTAGTTTTGTAAAATAGTGAGAAAAAAAGAATTTCTAAGTGTACAGGATAGTCAAAAAATTTTAATTTGTTCTAAGAAAAAAAAATATATTAAAAGAAATATTGTAAAAAAACTGACACACGGAAGGAAATATTTGAAATTTTTTTTTCGAAGTTTAAAAGTTGATTGGTCTTTCTAAATATTGGTCTTTAAACCTCTTAAAGGATCAGGTATTTTATTTTATAAAATAGGGTTTTTTCTAGAACAATTTTATTTTATTGTTGTTGTTGTTTTTGTTGTAACCTGCCTTGAAAAGTACAAGAAAATTAAATATCGTGTGCTCCCGAATAATATTGGCTATGTTGTATCGGAGTATAAATCCTCTTCCGAGGTATGGTCCAGACAATATTGGCGGCTGCAACAGCTGGACAAGACATGATGAGGAGTAAGCTCGATATCAGGATAGTTGCCACATTTTTGCTATTTTTTAACGCCATCAGCACAAATATGATGCTTCATCTTTAATCTCGTGAGAGTAGTAGCTGTTTTTTTTGTAGATATTTAGTTCTGTAATTTGGTATTTAGTTTTAATCTTAAATGGAATTATAAGTTTAGATTTTGCCCTGGCATTTACATCTGCAAGGGAAATAAGAATTGTAGTCTGATCTTGTGAGTGTAGTAGCTGTTTTTCTGTCGACATTTAGTTCTGTAATTTAGTATCTTGTATTTGGCATTATTTCATTTTACTGAATTCGAAAATATACATTGACAGAATTATATGATCAATAAGCATCATTCCTATTTTATTTATTTTTTTCTTATAGAAATTCAAATATAAATTTAGCCATTTGGATTGCACACTAAAATCAGAATAGCACTGGAATCATTAATTCATTTCCAGAAATCTAACCATCAAATCATTTTGAAAAAGACAACAGAATCAAATGTAAAAGATTGTAATAAACAATCAATAATACACATCGAATCAATTTTCTGTCAATAAACATAAAATCGCGTTAGAATAACTATTGAGAGATGTATGATAATTACAAGTATATACTTCTTGCTTGCTCTAGAATAATTCTAAGTAGCCCAAAAGTTTTGTTTTAGTTCAGAATTAGAGATGAACTTTTCCACGAGTTAATTCGTGGGTGGTATTTCGAAAAGATACATGTATTAGATACTAGTATGGTTGGAATAATTCTTTAAGGATTTAACGGCATGAAAGATATGAAACCTATATTCGAGTTCCGTCTGTATTATTTTTAGCAAGGCCGTTTGGTTTGGTTTGTCACTCTACGGTTATTTTGTGTACATGAGGACTAAACAGACTGGGACCAACAGTTTAAAATGGATTTCAATCACTCACAAACTTCTTCACTTCGAACTTGATGCCTGAGGTACCAAAAGGCTAGGTACCTAGCCACTTGGCCATCACGCCGCAAACATGACTCTATCAAAAAGGGTTTATCATACGTTCTTTTATATCTGTTAAATATTGTTCTAAAGCAACTGGCAATAGGAGACAGTAAAATTTTATGCCATACTACTCATCGCTGTTACTCAATAAGAACTACCCAGGGGGCACGTGTAGCTTGAAGATGCGCTACTGACGCGATGTCTGTTAAAAACAATAAATAGTTGTGGAGTGTGAGTTAAGTCCCTTATATTTTCAGAAAAACTAATAATAGTATTAATAATAATAAATAAACAATTTTTTTAGATCTTTACATTTAAATATTACCAACTGTCTGTGCTATTTATTAAAAAAACTTTAAAAAAAATACAATAACAAATAAATAAAAATAAAAATAAAAATTGTAAAAGTAATTGGCAAGATTTTTAATGTTACATTCCATCTGTTCATTCTTATATTTCATTTTCTATATTTAACAATTTTGTAAGTTTTGCAGATGGTGATAAGATAAAAAATGGTTAATATTGAAAAAAAAATTAGAATATTTTTTATTGTAATTTCCATATGAATTAAATTTTTAAATCCTTTAGAATATGAAAATTTTCAACAATTCAAGACGTTATTGCATAATAAATTTTTAAAAAGTATTTTATTTGTTTCTATTTTTCCCATTTGTTCTAAAAAAAAATGTTCGGTGATTAAGCCTATTTCTGACAAATACTTTCCAAAATCTTCAAAACCTCACTGGCTCTGGCGCTCGGTACCACAGGTTTCGGGTTCTAGTCCCGGCGGTGCCATGGATGTTTGTAGTGGTTCAGAATCCACTTTAAACTGTAGGTCCCGGTCTGTTTAGCCTAACGTGTGCACAAGATGACCGTACAGCGACAAACCAAACCTCAAAACCTCATTAAACAATAAATGACAAAAAAAGTAACCAAAAAACTTACTTCATTAATTGAGTATTTGTAAATTATTGAAAAAAAAAAATTTACACTTTTCAAATTAAAAAAACTATTTAAAATATTTTGTTCCAACTTTATAAAGGTTTGTTAATGCCAGAAATTTAAGAATAATTATTTCATTTTTATTAAATGAATGCATGTGTTTTAATACTGTGCCCAAAACGAAAGACCCATTTTCAATTTAAAATTCCCGGGGTTTATGGAATTATATTTTTTTCTTTTTCAAGTTGCTGGCATTGTCCTTGACATCTGTGGGAAATCTGACGTCAAAATATTCATTAGTGTTTGAGTTATGCTTGGCTTTGTCAGACGCTAAAACTAATTCCGGCGATTTTTGAAATGTCAGAAATCATTGAGCAAAGAAGCCATTTTTGTTTGCGGAAACGTATAGAATGTTATAGAAGGCATTCGGTGAGGAAAGCAATGTTTACAAGTGGTATAAACAGTTCAAAGAAGGCAGAAAACGCGTTGAAGACGAAGCGCCCTCTGGCCGACTCTCAATCTCAACCGACGAAGCTCACGTTCAAAAAATTAAAGATTTGGTGCTTGCAAACCGTCGATTTACAATTAGAGACCTTGCTGATGATGATGGAATTTCAAAAGGATCGGTCCATTCCATTTTGGGCCTCAAACGCGACAAATCTCGATTGGTACCAAAAACACTGAATACACTATCTCACACTGCATTGATTCTTCGTGACTTTTCGCCAAAAATGAATCCCATATCGTTCCACACAGTGCAACTTCTGGCTTTTCCCTAGACTCAAAAGACCATTCCGGGGACACCGTTCTGAGTCAATTAAGGAGATACAACGTGAATCGCCGCGCACTTTGAAGGCCTTCCCTGCCGATGACTTTTTAGCATACATTAAGGATTGGAAAAAATTGTGTCCGGAGCGGATTACTTTGAAAGCGATGAAATAAATTTGGAAGAATAAATAAAGAGTTTTTGAAAAAAAAACTTTACTTACTTTTTGCATACAGTAGTAGATATATAGTAATATCTCGATTTAAATAGAACTGAAATCTTATTTTTACACTGCCATTCCGCTGTCTTGATGCTCATTGGTCAAATTGCGTGCGAATTCTATGTGTACGATTACGATTCAAGCATCGATGAAACTTAAGAATGTTTTGTTACACGTTTTCTAAAGCCTTAAAAAATGAACAAACAAATGAAATAAATCTGATTTTCTTGTACCTGAAATTTTAATTTATGTCTTTTTAATTTTCAGCTACTGCTCTATTTATTTCTTCCTTTTCATCGAAATTTAGCTTAGAAAATGTTCTCTATTCTAGCGTGTTTCGATACTTTCTTTTAATTAATAATTTTGAACTTAAGTATTTTTTTTTTACTTCAATCATTTTTTTCTCGATTGTAAAGTTAAAAATAGAAAAAATTAAAGATAAAAATAGAAAAAATTAAAGATAAAAATTACATTTAATTAAAAGTTAAAAATAAAAATTAGAAAATTTTAGAATATTGGAACAAATGGATCAATCTTCAAAATAATTTTAGAATATTATAGAGGCTGAAGAATGTCAGATGTGGAAAATTATAAGTTGAAATATTGAAATATGAACAAGAACATGTAGTTAGTCGTTTACGAAATAGTTTGAATAGCAATTGACAATAACAAATTTTTTAATTAAATTTAACTAAAAAACTTTTTTATGTTTTTTGGCAATGCAACAGATAAAAAAAAAAAAAAAAAAAAAAAAAAAAAAAAAAAAAAAAAAATGAGAACTACGAATATTATTCTCAGTCATAAGAAATGGCATAAACTCACATAAAAATCTCTCTCTAAAAATTTAGCGTAACATGATTCTTCATAAATAATTTTGTTCTTTATAAAAATCAGTCACTTTACTATCAGCAGTGAGTATAGTTTTAATATAGCAGCAAAATTAATATATAAAATAAAAAGGAATTAATAGAAAACGTACAAAATAATTTAGAATACTTTTTTTTTGCCATCGTACAAAAATTAATGCTTTTTTGTGCAATTACAGATATTACGTATGAATCCTCTAATCGTTTAACATTCTATGTAAATTGGTTTATATTAACAATTAATACAAAAAAAAATTACATTTTTACTAAGTAATAAATAATTTTTATACTAAATTAAAATACGTATGTGAAACGTCATCAAAAAACGGCATTTGATTTTTTTTTTTTTTTTTTTTAATTGAATTTATTTTACCAATTTCTAATTGTTTAAAGATGTAACAAACAATTGAAAAAAGAAACAATAAAATAAAATTGACAGCAGAAGCAATTTTATGACGGCAAAATAAAATAAAATGTGAATGAATATAACTAAAAAATAATTTAGAATGAAAACAATAGACATTAAAAAGATTATTTTAAAAGAGTATTTAAAAAGAATTTAAAAAGAATATTAAAAAAAAAAAAAAAAAAAAAATTTGAGAGAGAACATAATTAAAAAAAATTCCCATTTTATTTTAAAGAAAATTTTTGAAAATAAACAAAAATAATTCTTAATATTAATAATTTAAATATTTTCAAATGATTTAATTATTAATGAAAGAGAATAAATAAGAATCATGAATCATGAATGTGAATAAGAAAGGATAAAAAGTTAAGACGCCATTTTTCTAAATGTTTTGCTGACGATTCTTGAATTACATAGTTTAGAATTACAATCCAAAAATAATAATAATAATAATAATAACACATTTTTTATTTAAATAAATATAAATAAATAAAATAAAATAAAAACAAAGAGATAATATAAAAAACATAAAATGTAAAAAGAACTAAAAAGAATATTTTCGGTATTGTTGGCAAAATTCGGTATTTATGCGTATTATTTATTTATTATTTTGGTATTCTTGTACAAATCACTATGATAATAAGTAAAACAAGCACAAATCGTTCAAGATTTATTTATTATTTTTAAAGCCAAAATTTACATTTTGGATTACAAACAGAAATTATGGCACTAATAAAATATTATTGAAAATAAACAAATACATTCAATAATTTTTGAGAATATTTGCATGACTATATATTGAAAATTTTCTGAATTTTCTTTAACAAAAGAAAAAGTTTTCAAAGAATAGCACAGACTTTGCAACTATTTTTTAATACCATATTCACAAGTACAATAACAGTAATGGGTCCTTTAGGAGAGGGAGGGTAAAGTTTTCCGTGTTTGTCAAACCATGTTTTAATCTTGTTGAACCATTACATGGAAGTTCAAAATTGAAGGGTCTGTTGAACCTAAGTGAATGGAGTTTATTTGAAGACAAACGTCGCTAACTTTTACGACTTGAAACAGATTCGTTTTACGATTTTTTACTTTATTCGTAATACGCGTGCTGCCACTGAGGTCAAGTGTTCTTGGAACACAAAACTTCTGGTGGTTTTAACATGACAGAACTCAGTCAGTTCCAAAATCTTCTTTTAAGTCGTGGGTTTATTTAATTCTCTGTTTCAAAATTCGCTCAAACGTTATTTAATTTGAGAACTAACTTTTGATAACTCGTGTAAACCTTTTGGTAATTCTTATTAATTTATACCATCTTTAAATCTTTTTGATAGCTCTTATTAATTTACACCATCTTTAGATTCTTTTGATAGTTCTTATTAATTTACGCCACATTTTGATCCTTTTGATAGTTCTTATTAATTTACAACATTTTAGATCCTTTTGATAGTTCTTATTAATTTACACCGTTTTTAGATCCTTTTGATAATTCTTATTAATTTACACTATATTTAGATGTTTTTGAAAGTTCTTATTAATTTACACCATCTTTAGATCCTTTTGATAGTTCTTATTAATTTACACCATCTTTTGATAAATCTTATAGATCCTTTTGTTATTTTTTTATTAATTTACACCATCTTTTGATAACTCTTATAGATCATTTTGATAGTTCTTATTAATTTACACCATCTTTAGATCCTTTTGATAGTTCTTATTAATTTACATCTTTCGATAACTCTTATAACTCCTTTTAATAGTTCTTATTAATTTACCCTATCATTTGATAACTCTTATAGATCATTTTGATATTTATTATTAATTTACACTTTCTTTTGTTAATTCTTTGTTTAATTTTGCAACCTTCTGCGTACAAAAGTTAATTTAATCGAATTAACATTTTTGGCTAGTAATTCAAGTTTTTTTTTCTCTTTATATTTTTATTCATTTGCCTTTTTTAACGAATGGACCACACAATTAGTAGTGTATTTGAAATAAAAAACATTTATTAATTATTTCGTGCATATACGATTGAATGGTTAAATGTAAAATTAAAAAAGCAAAAAGATTTCTGAAAAAAATACATTTTTACTTTTAAAATACATGTGTGTTGTATTAAAAAATTACAGAAAACAAATTTCAAAGGTTTGCGTTCCCATTTTTTTCAATTCTTATGTTACAATGAAATTGTAATTATTATTCTCCTTACTAGACTAAATGAATTGATGATAGAACAGAAGACTAGACAAACATTTTAATAGCAATACTGTTTATTATGTACCATACAAATTTACTATTACATAAACTCACGTCCTATTAGCTAGCATTGCGGCAAAATACTATACAGAATTAAATACTCCAATACAGAGTTAAAAATGCATTTTTTTATGTTATGAATGCAACTTTGCTTATTGTTTATCCACAAAAAAATATATACATGAACTTCTAGAAATGCAATTTGTCAATATTATTTTAAGAGTCAATCTCTTGCATGGGTAAAGTTGATGTAGAAAAATTCAAAAAATAATGTTTCAGTTTACAAATTCATTTAAGTGATAATTATAATAAAGACAAAAACAGACAGAAATTGAATATAAAACGACATACCTTAAATGAAACTAACTTGCACATGTATCATGGTTTTTTTAAGGGCAACTTTTAAACTGAAAATTATATTTATAATGAAAATTGATTTTTTTCTTTTGAAGTTATCCTCGATATTCAGCATGATTTTGACATTTTAAATGCTGAAGATTCTTAAAAAAACACGCATAATCAAATGGGTTAGAGAAAAAAAATTCACACAATTTGCCAGCAATGAAAACTTTCTTATCAATTAACCAATATTGATACTTAAGGGTGCGCAGAAGATCTACCTCTCCGTGGTGCGCCTGGTAACACTCTTTAGTGGTTAAAAGATCTACAACTTGGCATTATTGTTAGATTATTGAACTCTGCTTCAGCATGTTTTGTTGTATTATTATTATTTTTTTTTTTTGCTGTAACTGTTCATAATCTGCCATTGAAAATAAAAAATAAAAAAAATATTGATACTTAAAATTTATTTTTAGCGTATAATGCCATCTAAGAGCAAAAAAATTTCATTGCGATGATCACCAGTAGAATTAAAAGAAAATATTTGCTGAAAATAAGGAATTCGTGTTTTAGTTGGATATTTTATTTTGGCATTCTAATCATAATTAGCATTTCAGATGTGTTGCCATGACAACAAGATTAATTACCTTTTTTTGGCGTGGTATTTCCTATCTTTTGAAACATCTATAAAGCTTATTCTATGTTAAAGATTTGAAAAATTATTTATGCAAAACTAATTTGAATTATTTCATTTGCTAATCATGTACGGCAACAATATGACTCAACGAACGCAATAATATATATTTTTATACATTTTTTTTAACTTTTACTTTTTGTAATGAATTTTATGTTTGAAGCAGAGCGAATTCTGTCTTCATTTGACTGTTAATTCAAGAATCGGACGTTAATTTTCGAGCCTTCGTTTTCACCCTTTGAGCCCTCAAACAAGTTTTTTCCCTCCCCTCTTTTTCCTGCTGTTATTGCAATTATGTATTTTCGTTCAATAAAATGGGGCGTCATGTTTGAAGAGTTCCTCTCACCCCATTGGATGCAACGATTGACACGGGTTACGCCTCCTTGTTTTATTCGCAAATTCAAATAACCCGTCACTCTTTCCATTTGTTTAACTTTTTTTTCTTTTCACCTTTCAATTCTGAGCCAAATTGGCGACAAATCGTTTCTGCGATAGGAAATTCAAAACACGTTCTCTGATTAGGTGACAGCCGTAGAATTTGAAAGTACTCATAAACCAATTTTTGTGGCTGGACAGTACTTCGACAGACGAGAGGATCCTCTTCTAAAATTTTAACGGAACGTTTTTTGGTTTTTGCAGTATAAATATAAGTTCATATTTTACAGTTTCAATAACAAATAACGTAAATTAATTAAAATTTTGATTTAGTCTCACAATTCAGTATATACATTTAAAGAAATTTCCCCCCAAACTTCGTTGATGAAATATCTTTTAATCAGAAATTTAACTCTTCGTTTAATGAGAATACAATTTTGAAAAAAAAAAAAAAAATGCTGAAATCTGCTCGGCAAATTTCAACTTATCATGTGTGAACATTCGAGAACGAATGAATATGGCAATGATACCAGGATATATGAATACTCAGGAATATGCCAATGTTTAATAATGCAAGAGATATATGAAGCAATTGATTGGAATACTATAAGAATGGCCAAATTCAATGCCACATGAATATAGCAATGTTGAATAGATCAAGAACTTCATGAAGAATGAATTGTTCAAGAATCTCTAAGAGAATATTCAAAAGTAAGATAAATGTAGTCGTAAATGAAGAATGAAGTATTCTCAATTCTACAAGAAATGTCATCTCATAGAATAGCCAAAAGAATATATCAAAGTTTGAAAATTCTAGGCATAAATGAATAATGAAATATTCCAAATACAATAAGAGGCATTATACAGCTCCATAAGCACGGTAAAATGCCAAAAGTGATAAATATGAAACTTTAAAAAGAAGGAATGGATCAACTCACTACGAGTACTTATAGCCATTGGAAATACAAATGTTTAAAATCCCAACCCAAAACATGAAAAGTGATTCAAGCCATACTACAAAACACTTGAAGTATGCAAGTATAGTATGCAATTCCAAGTAGTATGCAAAGCAAGTATAGTATGAAAAGCCAAATTCTCCAGAAAATTCCTTAAGATTAACGTTATTCATGAATCATTTCAAAGAGTTAAGGGGCCCATAGTACCATTTTCCACCAAAATTTGTAATGGAGTTTATTTGCTAGGCCCACATTTTCAAATAATGTCACGGACACCTAACCAGGACAGCGTCGTATCCTCAGATGATAATAAGAGTTTAAAAAATAAACAAATCTTTATTCACAAATTTTAACTAAACAAACATAACTCTTGAAAATAATAAAGAAATTAACAAAAACAAATAATTACAACAAAAAATATTTCTCATAACTTGGATATTTTGGTTTGGTTTGTCGATCTACTGTCATTTTTTTTTTTTTTTTTTTTGTACTTTTTAGGCGAATTAGACAGGGTCCCATAGTTTAACTCGGTTTCCGAACCACTAACAAACATCCATGCCACTGCCAGGATTCCAACTTGAATCCTGTGGTACTAAAGAGCAGGGCCCCAGCCTATTGGCCATTATGCCTCAGAGTACTTAGAATTTCTTTGAATTGCAAACTTCTCTAATGTCGAATACAATAACCGAAAAATGGATTCTAAAATCTATTCTATATCCAAAGATAACGTGCGTAGCTAGAGTGCTGAGGACTAAGTTTTCGAATCTGCTGGTGGCATCTGCTTCTGTTGTAGTCACTTCTTTCAGAAATGAAGATTCTCGATGGCGGCATCTGCTTCTGTTGTAGTCACTGCGTTCAGAAACGAAGATTCCCGATGATAGCATTTGCTTCTGTTGTAGTCACTGCTTTCAGAAATGAAGATTCTCGATGGCGGCATCTGCTTCTGTTGTGGTCACTTCTTTCAGAAATGAAGATTCTCGATGGCGGCATCTGCTTCTGTTGTAGTCACTGCTTTCAGAAATGAAGATTCTCGATGGCGGCATTTGCTTCTGTTGTAGTCACTTCTTTCAGAAATGAAGATTCTCGATGGCGGCATCTGCTTCTGTTGTAGTCACTGCGTTCAGAAATGAAGATTCTCGATGTCGGATGCTTCTGTTGCATTTGCTTCTGTTGTAGCAGTTACTGCTTTCAGAAACGAAATTCTCGATGATAGCATTTTCTTCTGTTGTAGTCACTGCTTTCAGAAATGAAGATTCTCGATGGCGGCATCTGCTTCTGTTGTAGTCACTTCTTTCTTTCAGAAATGAAGATTCTCGATGGCGGCATCTGCTTCTGTTGTAGTCACTGCGTTCAGAAACGAAGATTCCCGATGATAGCATTTGCTTCTGTTGTAGTTACTGCTTTCAGAAACGAAAATTCTCGATGATAGCATTTTCTTCTGTTGTAGTCACTGCTTTCAGAAATGAAGATTCTCGATGTCGGCATCTGCTTCTGTTGTAGTTACTGATTTCAGAAATGAAGATTCTCGATGTCGACTCTGACAACATGTGTAAAACGGCCCACATCGATAGTCAAACTGCCTAGTTGAAGTTTCTGGATTTTCTCCAATACAATACACAATACACAATTACCTTAGAGGCAATTACCCTTATTAGGGAAATTACCCTTAAAAGTCCTCCAGGAAACCACAAATCACCCACAAGTAAGTTATTTATGGCAAGTAGAAAAAGAACAGCTAAAAAAATGCCACTTAAGTCAGTATCAGAATCATCAAGGTAGAATAATTATCATTTGTTCAAAGAGGTTGAACTTTATGCGCTAACCACCATTTTTTGACGCATTATGTTAGGAAAATCATACTTAACACAAATATGTTGTAGTAAAAAGAAATAAAATATGCAAATTTCTATTTTTTGTTTGCAGGTTGGGATACTTTTCCGTTAATCTTATGCACAAATTAGATCATGGTATGTCTTTGCATTAAATAGATTAGCTTTTCATAATCACTTGCAGTGAGACTTTATAGATTAGATGCAATTTTAAATGGTTCCTGAATCCTTAAATATTTCCTCATACAAAGCGTCACCAGAATTAGGATATATCAAATTTCACATTTTTTTTGATAGAGCATTTATTCACATTCTACAGAATACCAGTGTCGCATGTTTGAGAAACGCTGATCTTTATAAGGAGATCCAAACTCAAGTCTTGTTAAAAGTCAAAGTTTTTCTTCAAAATAAATCGGAACGGAATTCAATTTAACATTTTTTTTTTTTTTACAAAGAAAATTCCTTTAAATAAGTTTTAAAGTATGTAAAAAAGATGTTGTCATATTGGAAAAAAATAACTCAATATTTTGAAGATCAGATACAGTGGTGCATCAATATACGTTGCGGCTTGTTGGTCAAGTAGCTAGCGCTCTGGCCTTTGGTATCATATGCTTCAGGTTTGAATCCTAGTGATGGGATGGATGTTTGTTAGTGGTTCGGAATCGACGTTAAACTGTAGGTCCTGGTCTATTTAGCCCTCGAGTGCACAATATGATCGTAGAACAATAAACCAAACCAGTGCAATGTCAGCTTCGAAATAAGTCCAATTTAAAGTTTCCTTTTTTTGAGGCAAAAACCTTTTTTGGTACACGACCTTTGTCTGGAATACGACGCCAAATAGACGGATGTTTAAAGTTTTTCAGAAAAGTACCACTCCAAGAAGGCGTAATAGCATTATGTGGAATAACCAGAAAATGTCATATTTCCGAAACATCCCGATGAGAAAAGAAACACGTAAGAAAGTAGAAATAAAAAAGAAATAGAAAAAGAAAATAGAAATAGAGAAAGTAGAAGCAAAGTTCTTTGGACTGATTTTTAATAACTATCATTTCTAAGGTTTCCCATCCAAGTCCAAGTAGAGAAAATAAAAAAAAAATAATTTGGCAAGGTTTCATTTATGTTATGTATATGTTATGCAACTGCTTTTGTATTTGTAAATTTTAATACTGATCAGTGTTGATATTATTTTATATAACCCCATCAATGTATCATATATCAATAAGAATGGGATTTTTTTTTCCAGGTGGAAGATTAAGTAAGATTTAAGATTTAGTTTTCCGCATTATTTTTAAGGAAAAAATTTGTTTGGTATAAGTAGAAGGATCTGTAATGCATTAAGGACATATGTATTCCGAGATATCCTGTACTTGATGTTTTAAAAATTTAGTTTCGTTATATTTTTTTTCTTCTAATGCAGCTGGCAAATAGACCGCGATCTTTCGCCATAAGGGCTGCACCGATGTTACTCACTTTGCATTACCCGGGATGTGCGTGTAACTTGATGGTAAGCCACGGACGCGGAGTAACAATGCCCCTGCAGAGCTCTACGATCCTGTTAGGATCGGGACGTACGGTTTTAAAGTGCATTCCGAACCACTACAACACCCATGGGCAAAGCCGGGATTTGAACCCGATACCTGTGGTACCGAACGCCAGAGCGCTAGCCATTCGGCCATCAGGCCCCTCAGTTTCGTTATATCAAAAAGATATAACGAAACTAAATTTTTTCACAATTATCGATGTCATGAATGATATCGATTCACAATACCAATGATATTTATTCTATTGAAAGCAATTAAGTATATAGTTCGAGATTTGAGTAAAGCGATCGAATCTTGAGCAATATTAAGATATGCCCGTTTTTATTGGAATTTGACCAATTTTTTTCATAAGATAATTGATAATAAAAATATTTTATATACAAATAGTGAATTACAGTTCTCTTGAATTTTACAAAGGTAACATAATACTCACACACATACAAAAACTCACCGGCAGAGATAGAGAGAGAAAGAGAGAAAACTCAAAATATAACTACTAATTCAACCCAACAACTGGAATGAAGGAACGAGATATCTTAAAGTAATTTTTTATCAATATTTAATACAATTAATGATAAAGTTTCCAATTAAAGTTAGATTCCCACCAGATATTAAGATCGCACGTGGCAGAACGTTAGCCAATCATACATCTGAGTGGGTAGCAGACAAGGCTTTATTTAAAAAGCTACCAAAAGAGCCGAAAATCTTTAGAAGTCGAAACGTTACGAACGGCAGCCGAAGACTCAAGAATTCTTAGGTTTAGTTTGTCGCTCGACGATAATTTTGTACACATGAGGGTTAAACATACCGGGACCTCAGTTTAAAGTAGATTCCAAACCACTCACAAATATCCGTGCCACCACCAAACCTGAAGCCTGTGGTAGCAAAGACCAAAACGTTAGCCACTTGGCCATATGGCCGCATTCTTATTGGGAAGAGTAGCACCCCTATTATAGAATTTAGATATTTAACTCAGAAATTTAGTATTGAAGCAGGCATACTTCTGTATCTAGGTGTTTTTGAGAAACAAGGTTCTCGCATACAGGAAGAAGAATGGGTTTAACAATTTTTGGGACTACTCTCCTTTGAAATAAATCTTTCACTTGCTCAAAGATAAACTTCCAAACTTTCTTTAACCGCCATATCAAAATTCAAACCTATTTCATTCATACAGTTATTCTTCCAATATCAGTAATTTCATTGCGTATTTTTAAATATTTATATAGCGTAATCTAGGGGCCGGATGAAGTTTCAGGTTCGAGTCGCGGCAGTGTATGGATGTTTGTAGTGGTCCACTTTACACCGTAGGTCCTGATCTAATATGACCATATAGCGTAGCGGGGATAATAGAGAGTTTTTGCATACCGT
Source organism: Caerostris darwini (assembly GCA_021605075.1). Classification (NCBI taxonomy): domain Eukaryota; kingdom Metazoa; phylum Arthropoda; class Arachnida; order Araneae; family Araneidae; genus Caerostris; species Caerostris darwini. Next base: position 169,458 of record BPLQ01008976.1, read on the forward strand.
ACGTTAGTTACCGTAGGACGTCCGTTAGCTTTTTCTCCCTAGCGCGCATGCTCATACGAAACTAGGGAGAAAAAGCTAACGGACGTCCTACGGTAACTAACGTACGGTATGCAAAAACTCTCTATTGTTACTCCGCGTCCGTAGCTTATCGTCCAGCTACACGCACCTCCTGGGTAGTGTTAAGTGAGTAACGTCGGTACAGCGTTTGCCTTAGGGCATAAAAGACAACTGTCTAAGTATTTGCCAGCTGCATTAGAATATATATATATATATATATATACCGTAATTTGTTTTATGTAATACGCAGTTTGTATGTTAAAATTTTTTTAGCATTTCTTAGTATGAATTATAGGCTTCGAACAATCAGACAGTTTCATAAAAATCAATTTTAAGTAACAGCCACCAGAAACATACTTTTGAAAAATTCACTGAATCTAATAAACAAGAATCAACCCAACCCTTTTAACCACAAATTATTTCTTCTCAAATAAATAACTTAATATTTGATATTTAGAATAAAAATTATTTTTTCCTCCTATGAAGATTTCTTGTTGGACACTTTAGATGCATCCATTAAAACGAAACATAACAAAAAGTTTAAAAAAAGTATAAAAAAATTAAGTCCTTTCAGGAATTTCAATTTATCCAGTGTGAACTTACTTTGCTGGATGATTATACATGAGAGTATACCACGTTCAATAGCCCAAGAAATATATGAATCCATGGGCCATAATACTACAAGAACAGGAATTCTGGAGTTTAGGGTTCCGCTTATCTATTTGGCAATTTTTTGCTCTTGCTGCTTTCATCAAGTCCCCTCCTAAACAAACAAAATGGTCGCTGCTGTTATAAATAACTGTAATTTTTGTGTTTTCATTTGGCGTGGGAAAGAGACTTGGCGAAATCGGAACCCTAAAGCGCAGAATCCCCAAAAGAATTATCAAATTCAATAGCGACAGGAATACACCAAAAATTAATAACTCAAGAACTTTATGAAGAAGCAATTGTTCAAGCGCTACCAAGGCGAAGAACAATTACAGAAGAATTAGAAGAAGCCCTACTAAATTCAAAACAGAGAAGTCTGTTAAGTGATGGTTAAATTAACTTTATAAACATTAGACAAATATAAACATAAACTAATCCTTCATTAACTTTTATAAACATAAACTAATCCTTAGACACTATTTCGAGGAAATTGAAGCAGTAATCCAACAGTAATTTTGAAAGCCAGAACATTCAAAATGTACCACAGAGCACATGACTTGATATATGGGTGAATCGTTCTATTTAGCAACACGTATTTTAAAACAAAAATAAAATCACATGAAAATCAGCATTTATTTTAAATAAAAATGTTGGAAATGAAAGGTTCTAATGTTGCGTTAGAAGATTAATCTGTTTTAAATAATATCTTATACTCTTACTTATTTTTTCAATTCCTTCTATTAGCTCACACTCTCCTATATATATATATCTTATACAAATTTTCAATCGCTAATAAAATACTTTTTATTCATCCACTCAAGTTTAAATTTTTTTTTTGAACTCGTAGGGGATGACACTGGATGTTAATACAGTTTTTTTTTTAATTTTTTTGGGGGCCCTGAATCGCCGAGTGGCTAGCGCTCTGGCGCTCGGTACTACAGGTTTCGGGTTCGAGTCCCGGCGGTGCCATGGTTGTTTGTAGGGGTTCGGAATCCACTTTAAAAAGTAGGTCCCGGTCCTAATAGGAGCGTTGCGGGGGCATTGTTACTCCGTGTCCGTGGCTTATCTTCAAATTACACGCGCCCCCTGGGTAATGCAAAGTGAGTACTGCATTACCCAGAAATAGTCTCTGCAGTACTTGCCTTAAGGCATCCAAAGACCAAGTTTTCTGTGTTTGCCAGCTGCATTAGAAAGAAAAAAAAGAATTTTAGTTTTTTTTAGATTTAAGTTGCGTATATCTGCCAATAGATGGCACCCGATAAACTTTAAAAAATGAATAAAAATTATTTATAAAGGACTTTCTGCAATAGAGTGAAAAAAAGTAGGAATTGACTTTAAATTTTTTTTTTTTTTTTTATTACTTATTTATTTTATAGCTGTACCTGTTTTAAAGACGCCACGAACATCTAACTAACCTAACCAAGACAATATCATGTATAAAAATAATATGTATATATAATAAAAAAAGTGGCAAAAATTTGTGCGAGAAAAAAAATACTTACTTAACTATATATATAATATATACATTCAAGAGCCAAAACATTATGACCACCTGTTAATAACGAGTTGGCCCACCTTTGGCGCGCAACACAGCTTCACCCCGCCTTGGCATGGATTAATACCACCACTTAATACCAGTTAAATACCACTTCCACCTGATCACGTGCCTTCCACGGCCTCCAGGCGAGTTCATTGCAAAATGGAGGGGTGGTCATAATGTTTTGGCTCTTGAGTGTATATATAAATGAAAACATAACAGTCGTTTGTGGAACATGGAAGGAAACAGGGCATTAATAAAAACAGAAAACAGTTCTTCATATATGTTTGTGTACAGGGCCTGAATGGCCGAGTGGTTAGCGCTCTGGCGATCGGTACCACAGGCGTCGGTTCGAGTCCATTTTGAACCGTAGGTCCCGGTCTAATAGGATCGTAGAACGTTGCGGGGGCATTGTTAATCCGCGTCCGTAGCTTATCTTCAAGTTACACGCGCCCCTGGGTAATGCAAAGTGAGTAACGTCTGTGCAGCGTTTGCCTTAAGGCATCCAAGACCAAGCTGCCTTAGTGTTTGCCAGCTGCATCAGAAAGAAAAAAATATATATTTGTGTATTAGTAGATAAAGGAAAGGATTGAATGAAGTCGATAAGAAAAACGAAATAAAAGCGCTTTGCGGACAGTTTAAATCAATAAACATCTATATCTGAAACACTTATCAGTGTAGTATTTTTATCTCTCTAGTGTATATAGAGATAACGAACTATCAGAAAAATATCGTCTTTGTTTACATCCTTTCTCTTAAAATGCATATCTTTCTTTCACTTTTCTTTATCTTAAACTAATAAAACAGTTTTTGTTGTAAAATTGTGCTATTAATAGCGCTCTTTAAAACTGAGAAATGATTTGTTAGTGTAAGATAAAGAAAAGGGAATGATATAAAAACAAAACTTAATTGGTGTATTATACGTCAAAGAAAAAAATGAATCGCCCGCCAATTATATGCCACTGAGAATCATACGAGATCTTTTATTTTCGGTTTCCACAGACTGCGATTAACTCGCTGATACGGATTAAATGAGATCGTTTATTTTTTCGATGCGAAAGTACCACTGCTGATTATACGAGATCCTTTATTTATTTATTATTATTTATTTTTTTTTATCCCAAAATACTTTTGCGATTAAAAGAGAACTTTTATCTTTTCGCGCGAAAGATAGCGATTACGAATTATTTGTCGATGCAGATTATATGAGATCCTTTATTTTTTCGTCCCGAAAAAACCGATGTGAATTATACGAAATCTTTCACAATTCCCAATCGGTATTTCGCGCTAAAAATACCGATTGCGAATTATACGGCACTGTGGGTTATACGAGCTGTTTCATTTTTTCGATTCAAAAATACCGATCGTCAGTTATTCACCGTTGCGGATTATACGAGATCTTTGTTTTTTCGATTTGAAAGTACCGCTGCTCATTATACGAGATTCTTTATGTGTTTACTTTATTTTATTTTTATTTATTTATTTTATTTATATTTATTTATTTTATTTATTTTTATTTATTTTATTTTATTTTTAATTTTTATTTTTATTTATTTATTTTCCGGAAGTAACTTTGCGATTAAAGAGAACTTTTTTCACGCCAAAAATAGCGATTGCGAGTTATTCACCGATGCGGATTATATGAGCTCCTTTATTTTTTTCGGCCGGAAAATATCGCTGCTGATTGTATGATTTTATTTTTTCGGTTCGAAAATACCACTGCGGATGATACGAGATTTTTTTAACTTTTTGAGCCGAAAATACCGATTGCAAATTATTCATCATGGCCGATTATATGAGCTGCTTTATATTTTCTGTTTGAAAATACCGACTGTTAGTTATTCGCCGTTGCGGATTATACGAGATCCTTTATTTTTATGGGACAAAATTACCGACTGGGAATTATTCGCCGATACTGATTATATGAGATTTTTTATTGAAGTAAATTTATTCTTATTATTTATTTATTTTATTTTTATTTTTATTTAATTATTTTTATACAAAAATACCTTTGCGATTAAAAGAGAACTTTTATATTTTCGCTCCAAAAACAGCGACTGCGAATTATTCGCCGATGCTGCTTATATGAGATTTTTTATTTAAGTACTTTTATTCTTATTATTTATTTATTTTATTTTTATTTTTATTTAATTATTTTTATACAAAAATACCTTTGCGATTAAAAGAGAACTTTTATATTTTCGCGCCAAAAATAGCGAATGCGAGTTATTCGCCGATTCAGATTATACGAGATCCTTTATTTTTTTCGGCCGGAAAATACCGCAGCAGGTTATACGATGTCTTTTACTTTTTCGGTTCGAAAATACCGTTACGGATTATACGAGAATTTTTTATCTTTTTGCGCCGAAAATACCGATTGCGAATTATTCATCACTGCGGATTATACGAGATGCTTTATTTTTTCTATTCGAAAATACCGACTGCAAGTTATTCGCCGCAGCCGGATTATACGAGATCCTTGTAGATACGGAAATACTGCTGGGGATTATACGACATCCTTTGTTTTTTCGATCCGTAAATATCGCTGCTGATTATACGAGATCCCTGTAGACTATACTAGACCTTTCATCTTTTCGCGCCGAAAATACCGATTGCGAATTATTCATCACTGCGGATTATACGAGATGCTTTATTTTTTCGATTCGAAAATACCGGCTGTCAGTTATTCGCCGCGGCGGATTATACGAGATCTTTGTAGATCCGGAAATACTGCTGGGGATTATACGAGATCCTTTGTTTTTTCGATCCGTAAATATCGCTGCTGATTATACGAGATCCCTGTAGACTATACTAGATCTTTCATCTTTTCGCGCCGAAAATACCGATTGCGAGTTTCATCTGTGCGGATTATACGAGATCTTTATTTACTTATTAATACGCTTTTATTAGTTTCACCTGTATGTTTGTTTGTTTGTAACTGACTCTTTGGGCTCGATTTTGCCCTACTTTAAGCGATCACATTTAATTTAAGCGTTGTAGACTTATCAAGGACCGACGACACTAAAATATTTTGATAAGTTTATTATCTCATCATGATTAGGATCACCAGGACATATTCGCATTTAGCCTTTGTTTTACTCATAACTAAATTATTGTAAGAACTATAGCTCCAGTCCTCCGTACCGGCACCTCTTTTAAATATTACAGTTTAAAAACACGCTTTTAGAGTTAATCAAACTAAAAAGTAAAAAATAATTGAATAAAATAAAATTACTGACTAGAAAAAAGCGTGGGGTGCTCGATATCAATCGTTATAATTTTTCACTAGTTTCATTCCGAAATGCAGAGTCAGTTTAGAAATGTCATCAAAGCACCCCACGCTTTTAGAACAGTGACATTCATTTTCTCGTCAGTCATTTTATTCTCATGTTAACAATTATTTTTTACTTTTTAGTTTGATTAACTCTAAAAGCGTGTTTTTTAGTGTTTTTAAACTGTATTTTATTTTTGTGCAAAAATTGCGTTGCGATTAAAAGAGATTTTTTTCGTTCTAAAAATACCGATTACGATGCAGATTATACGAGATCCTTTATTTTATCGGCCCGAAAATATCGCTACTGATTATACGATCCCTTTTGCTTTTTCGATTCTAAACTACCGCTGCGGATTATACGAGATATTTTATCTTTTTGCTCCGAAAATATCGATTTCGAATTATTCAACTCTGTGGTTTATTTTTTTTTTGTTCTAATGCAACTGGCAAACACTTAGACAATTGTCTTGGATGGCTTAAGGCAAGCGCTGCACAGACGTTACTCTCTTAGCATTACCCAGGAGGTACGTGTAGCTTGAAGAAAAGTTACGGACGCGGAGTAACAACACCTCCGCAATGCTCTACGATCCTGATAGACTAGGGCCTACGGTTTAAAGTGGATTCCGAACCACTACAAACATTCATGGCACCGCCAGGATTCGAAACCCGTGTTACCGAGCGCCAGAGCGCTAGCCACTCGACCATTCAGGTCCACTCTGTGGATTATACGAGATTCTGGGGGCAATAAGAGTGCCAAACTCCCCATAATGCCCCATAGAAAATGGTGCTCATTCACCCTATTCTCTCGATATTTTTACAACAGATTATCATCTTTTTGAAGATTACAGACTCCTTTTGTAGGACTGAATTAGTAGAGAAGAAGTTGATATGAATCGATTATCATGTGTGCGTATGATGTTGCCCTGGTTAGGGGTTCGTGGCGCAATCCAAAAATGCAGCAAGCAAAAAAAACTCCATTTGCAAATTTTGGCTGAAAAAGGGTAGTTTGAGCCCCTTAAATTTTGAAATGATTTATGAATAACGTTAATTCTCAGGAATTTTCTGGAGTATTTGGCTTTTGCTTGATGTGTTTTGTACTATGGTTTTGAATCACTTTTCATGTTCTGGGTTGGGATTTTAAACATTTGTATATCCAATGGCTATAAGTACTCGTAGTGCGTTAAACAATTACTTCTTCTTAAAATTTCATATTTATCACTTTTGACATTTTCCGGTGCCTATTGAGCTATATAGGGCTTCTTCTTGTATTTGGAATACTTCATTTTTCATTTATGGCTGGAAATTTCAAACTTTGACATATTCTTTTGGCTATTGAATGTGATAACATTTCTTGTAGAATTTGGAAAACTTCATTCTTTATTTACGACTACATTTATCTTACTTTTGTATATTCTTTTAGAGATTCTTTTAGCAATTCCTTCTTCATGAAGTTCTAGATCTATTCAACATTGCTATATTCATGTGACTATTGAATTTGACCATTCTTGTAGTATTTCAATCAGTTGCTTTATATATCTCGTGCATTATTAAACATTGACATATTCCTGAGTTTATTCATCCGTTCTCGAATGTTCACACATGATAAGTTGAAATTTGCTTAGCAGATTTCAGTTTTTGCTTATATTTTATTTTTTTTTTTTTTTTTTCAATGTAAAATAAAATGAATTTTATAAAAAATACATCGAAAAGCAAACGGGAAGATGTCATCGTAAAAAATAGTAACATTGTGCATGTTTAAATAAATACATTTTTGGATAAGTTCGCAATTTTATTTCAATCAGTTAAAACAAATTCAATTCTTCAATTCTTCAGTCAATTCTTACTTTTTTTCCCACTATATTGCAGAAAGGCTATTATAAATAATTTTCACTAATTTTTTTTTAAGTTTATCTGACGCCATCTATTGGTACATATATGCAACTTAAATAATAAAAAAAAAAAACTAAAATTAATGAATTAAATTTAATGAATGAATTAATATTTGAAAAAAGTGTATTAACATCCAGTGTCATCCACTACAAATTAAAAAAAAAAAAAAAAAAAAATGTATTTGAACTCGAGTGGATGAATAACAAGTATTTTATGAACGACTTGAAAATTTGAACAAGATATATATAGGGAGAGTGAGAGCTAATAGTAGGAATTTAATAAAAAACAGGCGCAACTTTCATTACAAAGTAATAATTGATAATCTTCAAAATTGCCATATCAAAATTTTTCGAAACAAAATCAGACTATACTAGATTTTTCAAAGAAAAAAAATAGAAAAAAGGCTGATGAAAATGTATTTTTAAAAGAGTAACAGCTATTCCACGCTACTTCCTTTTCTTATCCTTGAAAACGGCAGGTTTTCTGATCTTTATCAGCGATATCTCTTTCCGCCATCCTCTCCATCAACGATTCCGACGTGTCCTCCGACAGATTCCAGCGTGTCACAGTCGGAGATCCCGACCCCCCGGATCAAGTTTGAGGGGTCCGCGATCCGGAGGAGGATGTGACCCTGACAGAAAAAGGGGGGAGGCAAAAATTCTGCAGTCAGGTCTTCGAGTTTCTATTTCTAGCGGCTCAATCAGTGTTGTCAAATAGGAATTTTCTCTTGGTGGGAATTTTTGGAGGGAAATATTCTCTAATTTTTTCTTTAAAGAAATTTAGAAAATTGACCACTTTTGGAAAAAAAAACATGTAATATTAAAAAAATTTTTTTAAAGACAATTCCTACTTTCTTTTCACTCTATTGCAGAAAGACCCTTATAAATAATTTTCATTCATTTTTTTAAGTTTATCTGGCGCCATCTATTGATACACATATGCAACTTAAATCTAAAAAAAAAATAAAAAATAAAAGGAATTAATTAAATTTAATTAATGAATTAATATTTGAAAAAAACTGTATTAAAACTGCAATTCTTGAAAGTCAACAGAATTTCACCAACACGATTCATGACGTAGAAAGTATAATGCATTCTGAAATCATGTGAGTCTAAATAAATCACGATATCCATTGGTTGTCACATTGAATGCCTTTAAAATGCCTGACTCATATACGGCTCAATGCTTTTCTGTTATATGAGTCAAGATTGCATTTAAAAAAATTAACTGTTTATTAAATTTTCTTTAAGATTCCAAAAAAGATTCGATAACACATGAGCAGTAAATTGTCATATCCATATAATATAATATAATCATATCCATAACACGTACCAATCATTGGCAACAGAAATGAGACGAATTTCGACCTTTTAAATTCTTTTGAAGAAGTGTAATGATTCAAGGGAGACACATGTGTTTGTGATGCTATATTCAACAATGTACAATATAAATTCGATTTGTGAGGCAATATAAATTCTGTAGGGTGCAATATAATTCGATTTGTGATGCAATATGGATTCTGCAATGTACAATATAAATTCGATTTGTGATGCTAATATAAATTCTATAGCGTGAAATATAAATTCGATTTGTGATACAATATAAATTCTATAGTGTGAAACATAAATTCAATTTGCGATGCAATATAAATTCTGTAGCGTGAAATATAAATTCGATTTGTGATGCAACATGAATTCTACAATGTACAATACAAATTCGATTTGTGATGCAATATCATCTACAATGTACAATATTAACCAGACGATATCAGACGACCCATACCGTGTCGAGGCATTGGCCATCAGGCCACCCAATATCCTATCAAACATAAAGAAAATGAATGAAGGTAGAAACAAAATTCTCGATTTGATACTAACTTTCCACGCCAGACGACCCATACAGTGAGTGTCAAGGCATTAACCCTCAGACAATTTCCAGTCAAAGGTTTGGTTTGGTTTGTCCCTCTACTGTCATTTTGTGCACACTTTAGGCTAATTAGACCGGGACTTACAGTTTAACGTGGATTCCGAACCACTCACAGACATCCATGCCACCGCCAGGATTGGAGCCTGAAGCGCTGGGGTACCAAAGGCCAGAGCGTTAGCCAAACTGTCCATCAGGCCACCTTTTGCTGTTGGTGCGAATCGATGGAAAATAACTGCATCTATCTGACCGAAGAAGAATATGTTAACTGAATCGGCATGCTCTAATCTGTTGTCCTAAAAAACTGTATACCTACTATAGTATTTCTTTTTTGTAGTTTTGCGACTTTTTTTGACTCGCCCAGTTTTGAATCTATTATACGCAGATAGTGGGAGCAAGGTCTCAGATTCGAGATTGTTGTCACTATTGTAGGAAAAGGGAAGTCTGCATGGCGATTGCAGCTACATTGTAAAGCGTTCTGCATCGATGATCAATCTTCCTGATGGGAATCTTCCAGATTTTCCACGGTATGATGCATAAATACGCGTCAGCTACCCCTTCAAGTCTTCCCGGAAGGTAATAATCGCCATTTCTTGTCAATGGGCTATTCATGGCATTCTTAATTGGAACACGAGGTTCTGCAATATTCAACAACAACAACAAAAAAAAAGCATCTTACCTGAGATTATTCGCCATTATTAGAGCAACTGAGCTGCAGATTCAGCATTTCTTAGGGTGTATTATGGAGTAGGTTAGACTGCTACATTACGCCCCCATAGTTTGATACAGACTTTCCCTGCTCTAAGGGTCATATTTTCCATCACTTTCTCCGTATCAAAAAGAGACTTTTCAGATATTTTTAAGCAAAGCAAAAATCAAATTGGCAACATTGGTTTGGTATGTCACTCTACGGTCATCTTGTGCACACTTTAGGCTAATTAGACCGGAACCTACTGTTTAACATGGATTTCCGAACCACTCACAGACATCCATACCACCGCCAGGATTGGAACCTGAAACATGTGATACCAAAGGCCAGAATGCTAGCCAATTGGCCATCAGGCAGCTCAGAATTCGTTCGGGAGCATCAGTGGGCCGTCGTACATGATCTGAATGGGTTCTTTTAAAAATACCACTGAAAAATATTAATGCAATTTGTGGTCATTCCCTTTAAATACCTCATCAGATTGCTATTCTGTATGTGTGAAATATGATGCTTCCGATGTGGCCGAGTACTTTTATGTGCAACGGACCGCTTAAAGTTATCAGGGCTGTAAATAATCCACGCAAATGAACGACCGTCCTTTCCGGTTCCTCTCGCACGGAAGTCGTAAAAAGGCTCGTTTCGGAGAGTTTAATGCGGAGAGGGTTGATTATCTGCCCCGTTCTCAACTTAGTATCAGTTTTTGGAAGGGATAATGGTTACATTTTATATCCAATTATGGTTTATATCCAATCATAATTCAGTTATTTGTGCTTTCTCCATCAATTTGCGGGCTTCAATAAGTTCTTTTCTTAGCCTTTTTTTTAAATTTTAAGGTTATAATCTTTTTCTTTGGAATTTTAAAAAAAATATTCAAGTAATATAACCCAAGTAATATAATAAAGTCAATTCCTACTTTCTTTTCCACTCTATTGCAGAAAGTCCTTTATAAATAAGTTTCATTCATTTTTTTTAAGTTTATCTGGCGTCATCTATTGGTAGATATATGCAACCTAAATCTAAAAAACCTAAAATTAATTAATTTAATTTAATTACTGAATTAATAGTTGAAAAAACTGCATTAACATCCAGCGTCATCCACTACAAGTTCAAAAAAAAAAAAAGGATTTGAAGTTGAGTGGATGAATAAAAAGTAATTTATGAACGATTGAAAATTTGAACAAGATATATATAGGGAGAGTGTGAGCTAATAGAAGGAATTGAAAAATTATGTGTTTTAAAGTGACCTGGTGGTCTAGAATTTTCAAAAAATCAAAAAAAATTTTTCCGATATTTCGAAAGTATAATTCTTTAAGAATATACTGTTAAATTTTGTAATGATAACGACGATATTTTAAGTTCTACAGCCTATTTAGCTGAGAATATGCTTACTTACCCCATATTAAGGATTTAACTTCAAATTCATTTATTTCGAAACTACTTTTTTTCTGCACAGTTTGAGGGGAGAAAAACACTACTCGGCCGATTCGTCTCAAATTTTATTGTGTTACTCAGTACGCCACCTATCGCTGAAACTAAAAAAAAAAAGATTTTATTTTGAATACTTGTTATTTTTTTAGAAAAAAATAATGAAAAAACGGTCTGTTTTCTGTATGTAAATTTCAACAATGCGCCATTTTGTCAATTAAAATTTTTTTTTCTATTCTAGTTCCTGCGATAACTACACTCATACTGATCAGAAAATCTGTTTCGTTTTTTGTTTACAGATAAGTGAAAGATCCAAAAATTGACCCACCCCCCAGGTCCATATTTATAAAGGGGGCAACTTCAGTGCCACTCCTGAACTACTTAAAAGTTTTTTTTTTCATTATAATTTTTTTTTTTTGCGTGTACTACTATTGTACACACAAAAAGTAAGAACAATTTTTTTTTCAATAACTCTTTATTTATTCTTCCAAATTTATTTCATAGCCTTCAAAGTAATCCCTTCCGGACACACTGCACTTATGTGCACCGTTAGTTTATCGAATAGCCGGAAGTCGCACGATGTGAATACGGTGGTTGTGGAACGATATGGGTTTAATTTTTGGCGAAAAAGTCATGAAGAATCAATGCAGTGTGAGCTGGCGCATTCAATGTTTTCGGTACTAATCGAGATTTGACGCGTTTGAGGTCCAAAATGGAATGGACCGATCCTTTTGAAATTCCAACATTATCAGCAAGGCCTCTAATTGTAAATCGATGGTTTGCAAGCACCAAATCTTTAATTTTTTGGACGTGAGCTTCGGCAGTTGAGGTGGATGGTCGACCAGAGGGCTCTTCGTCTTCAACACGTTCTCTGCCTTCTTTGAATTGTTTATACCACTTCTAAACATTTCTTTCCAATATAGTAATGCTCACCGAATGCCTTCTGCAACATTCTATACGTTTCCGCAAACAAAATTGAATGCAAGTTCTTTGCTCAATGAATTCAGACATTTCAAAAATCGCCGGAATAAGTTTTAGCGTTTCACAAAGCCGAGCGTAACTCAAGCACTAATGAATATTTTGACTTGAAATTTCACACAGATGTCAAAGACAGTGCCAGCAACCTAAAAAAGAAGAAAAAAAAATTGAAATTGCATAAGCCCCGGGAACATTAAATTGAAAATGGGTCTCACTTTTTGGACACAGTAGTATTAAAGTGATTTAATATATCTATAAAGTTTGAATAACATTGTTCATTGTTTTCATTAAAAAAAAAATCCTGAAAACTCGTCGAATTTACGAGCGCTAGACCACAGGGTCCCCTTAAGAAACATTTTTGTAACAACTTATCCACATATTCAGTTAGGGGACAATTGTTCTAAAAACTTTCCTTCCTCCAGGTTATCAAAACTCACCTGATTTTACTGTTGAATTTAAACTGGTGTGAGGAAAAAAACTCAAAAGAATGAAAGGATTGGAATGCTTTCATTGTGGTAAATAAATTTACACATAATAATAATTTGCTGAATATGATCTGGAATGTATTAAAAATAGTCTTCCCCAATGATTTTCACTTTGAAAGGTTATTTATTGAACAGGATTAAGCAGCTTGTTGGCTAATTGGTTTGCGCTCTGACCTTTGGTACCGCAGGTATCAGGTTCGAATCCAGGCGGTGACATGGATATATGTTTGTGAGTGGTTTTGAATCCACTTTAAATTGTAGGTTCCGGTCTAAGTAGTGCAAAAAATGGCAGTACAGCGATAAATCAAAAATGATTAAATATATGCAATTGAATAAAGGTTGACTGCATTTAGACAGCAATAACGAAGGTCATAAATACATTAAAAGTCGCATGTGCTAATTACTTAAACGTGAGAAGTTTAACAGGTTTGGTTTGTCGCTCTACGGTCATTTTGTGCTCGTTTTGAGCTAAGTAGACCGAGTCCTACAGCTTAAAGTGGATTCCGAATCTCCAATAAACATCCATACCAAGACTACGACTCGAACCTGACGCATGTGGTTCCAAAAGTCCGATCGCTAGCTAATTCGCCATCAGGCTGCAAGTTTAACAGTTTTGAAATAGAAAAAAAAATTTAAAAATTGCGTGTAAAAAAAAAAATGTTTTAAGTATTAAAAGCCTTTAACCTGTTTGTTTGTTTCTTATCCCACTTGGTAGACAGCAACATGTAGTCCAAGTCCAAAAATCCGTGTGTTCTTATGGAAGGTGGGAAAGGGGAAGGCAGTTTCTGCTGTGATGGAGCATCAGTAGGTAAGAAGCCAAGTAAGACTTCTACCTACGGGTGCGCCATCAAATCAGAAGCTGCGACCCCTCCTCTTCTCGTTCCATGAAAATCCAAGTGTTCCTGGACTTCGTCTAGATATTACTATCGGCCAAGTGGAATAAGAAACAACAAGATGCAGCCTATTTATCAGTATAGTTTATTTTATCTGTATAAGCATGCAAAAACTCTTTATTGTTTCATTACAGAACATCCGCAAAAAATAAAAAAACTACTGCCATTTCCTGTCTAGATGCTGTGGCAAAGTATCATTTAAGGTTGGCATCTCTATTTATGCAACACATTGTAATATGGCAAGCATTTTTATAAAACTCTATCTTGTGATGTATAGTTTATTTTCTCTGTATAAGTATGCAAAAACACTTTATTATTTTATTACAGAACATCCGCAAAATATAAAAAAAGTGTCATTTGAGGTTGGCTTCTCTATTTACGTCACACAATGCAATATGACTGGATGCTGTGGCAAAGTGTCATTTGAAGCTCTCATACATATTTATAAAACTCTATCGTGTGATGTATAATTTGTTTTATGTGTATAGGCATGCAAAAATCTTTATTGTTTCTTTACACAACATACTCATAAAAATAAAATAAATACTGCTATTACCTATCTAAATGCTATGGCAAAGTGCCATTTGAAGTTGGCATGCATGCTTATAAAACTCTATCGTGTGATGCATACTTTGTTTTGTTAGGCATGCAAAACTCTTTATTGTTTCGTTACACAACATCCGCAAAGAACACACAGTGCCACCTACATCGCCAAGCCTTTCGTTAAACACCCGAGAGATATCTGCTTATCTCAGACGCCATCCGAAAGACATCCCAGCAGCACATACGCCACCGAGAGACCAAAGGCCTTTCTGAATGTGAATCACGTAGGTGCTCTGCTGGAAACCAACCTTCCCAATAGGTCAGCGCCGATAGAAAAAAAGAAAAAGAAAGAAAGAAAGAAAAGAAAACCGCAAAGACAGAACTGTTATTTATTTTCCTCCTTTAGCCTTTCCCGTGTTTTTCTGTGACGCCACCAAGGTCTGGGATGCGATTCGTTTTTCTTCCCAAACACAAGGTCACCATGGAGTATTTGGCGACAAAATGGTGCTGTAGCACCCGCATGGTGAGATTTTCTGAGCTCTTCTTAATATCAAGCAGATTGGAAGAAAAAAACAACATTAGGACTAACAACTAGATACTACTGTGTTACTATTTAAAACTGCTATGTCGCATCATGTATTTTACAGACGGAATATTTTTCAATTCCTTCTATTAGTTCAAACACACTCGCTATATATAACTTGTTCAAATTTTCAATCTTTAATGAAATACTTTTTATTCATCCACTCAAGTTCAAATACATTTGCTTTTTAACTTGCAGTGGATGACACTGGATGTTAATACAGTTTTTTCAAATATTAATTCATTCATTAAATTTAATTTATTAATTATAGTTTTTCTTACATTTAATTTGAATATATATACCAATAGATGGCGTTAGATGTAAGAGGAAAATTTCAGCTTTATTTGAAAAGGACTTTTCGGCAATATAGTGATAAAAAATTGGAGTTGACTTAAAGATCTTTCTTATATATTACTTGTTTTTGTTCTAATGCAGTTGGCAAACACTTAGACAGCTGTTTTAGATACCTTAAGGCAAGCGCTGCACCGACGTTACTCCCTTAGCACTACCCAGGTTATGGACGCAGAGTAACAATACCTACGCAATGCTAATGTTAGACCGGGACCTACATAGGTTCCTTAAAGTGGAGACCTTTAAAGTGGATACCGAAACACAAACATCCATGGTACCGCCGCGACTCGAACTAAAGCCTGTGTTACCAAGCGTCAAAGCGCTAGCCACTCGGCCATTTAGGCCCACAGGCGGGATACATTAAATCTATTCATTAAATCTAATCTTCTTCTTCATTGGCGCAACAGCTCCCTAGTGGGCCAAAGTCGTCTTCCTACTGACAGACTTCGAGACAGGAGATGTTCCTTTTTTACGGGTTTAGGGTTTCAGTCCTATGCCAACTCTCTACAATCATATTAGAACGGAATCTACGGTTTAAAGCGGATTCCGAACCACTACAAACATCTATAGCACAGCCGGGACTCAACCCCGAAATCTGTGGACCTTCGGACTAATGACTAGATACTACTGTGTTTTCATTTTAAAATGTTATGTCGCGTTATGTATTTAACAGACGGAATATTTTTAATACATTAAATCTAATCTTCTTCTTCATTGGCGCAACAGCACCTTAGTGGTCTAAAGCCGTCTGCCTACTGACAGATTTCGAGACAGGAAATATTTCCTTTTACTTTTTAAGGTTGTCAGCCCTATTCCGAAGCTCTACAGTCATATTAGACTGGGACATGCGGTTTAAAGTGGATTCCGAACCACTACAAACATCTATAGCACAGCCGGGACTCGACCCCAAAATCTGTGACACCGACCGCCAGAGCACTAGTCACTCGCCCATCTATCAATAAAATATACTACTTATATAAAATATACTATTTATATAAAATATGCTAAACTTCAAATGCAAATAAATAAATAGAAGATAATAAAAATCAGGCATTCAATAAATAAATACATCCACGCCAAATATAAAAAAGGCTCAAATTAATAAAAATATATTAATAAATAACAAAAAATTGGAAACATGAACTTGAATTAGAACAGTTAAGCAACTGTAAAGTTTTCTTCAATGGTGAACAGCCCTATGATGAGCCTTCTGTCAGATTCCGAAACCTCAAATGTTATTTTCCTTTTTTCGGTTAGAGTAGCCTTACGCCCGGCACTCTACAGCCATATTAGATCGAGACTCAATTTTTTTTTTTTTAAATTTAATAACCTGCTAAGTATTTGTAACCAGTACAAACTTAAATATTTCAATTTTATTTTTTTTAAATGCGGATGAAACTTACACAGTGACGTATCAACAGACTGGCATGACGGGAAAATTGCCACTGCGCCTGCGCGGAGCACAGTTGCTATGAATACAGGAAAGGCCTAACATTTATTATTGCAAAGCAAAATAAAATTTGTGGCATGATGACCGAGTGACTAACGCTCTGGCGCTCGGTACCACAAGTTTCGAGTTCGAATCCCGGCGGTGCCCTGAATGCTTGTAGTGGTTCAACATCAACTTTAAACAGGTCCCTGTCTAATAGGATCATAGAGCACTGCGGGGGTTGTCTTACTCGCGTTCGTAGCATATCTTCAAGCTACACGTGCGCCCTGGGTAGTGCAAAATGAGTAACAGCGGTGCAGCCCTTGCTTGACATAAAGATTAATTGTTTCTATATTGCCAGCTGCATTAAAACAACAGCAACATGCTGAACTCAAAAATGTACCCTTTAATCATCACAGAATGTACCATATTCTTGCAAAAACAGTATTATACTAGACACACACACATATATATATATATATAGAAAAATTTTGGAAAAAAAAGCATTAAAATTCTAAATTACATGTATTCTTATGAACATTTGATGTTGCTGCCACGTCTTTAAGACCTAAGTAGCAACAAATAATGTGATTAAGGACGGTGATATTTTCCAGATGGCGCTAGTGTGAGTTGTTAACTGGTTTATATTTTTTTTACGTCATTCTCTTCTTGTCATGTTTTTTTTTTATTGTTTTGGGCTTAGTAAAGTGGCGAATCGGGATTGAGTTAAAAGTCCTGATCTTTTATTATACAGGGTGATTATAATTAAAGTCCCACTTTCAAAATGCTGTAAAAAAAAAAGAAACACTTGTCACAATGAGTACAAATTTGAACCGAAGATACTTGAAGAAAAGGAAAAAGGTATGGCATCAAAAAAAAAAAAAAAACGTTCCACCGATTTTTGGTGGATGGGCTGTCCACTAATAGTGTCACAACTGTTGAATGACTTGGAAGTCCTTTTTCCGTCAAAAACATGAAACAATCAAGCACATGAATCAAGCACAATCAAGCTCGTACAGTTGGTTGGCACGCACGTTTTAATTTCGATTCAAAATATCACTGGCATCCGAATTCACTTTCTGTATGCAATTTACAGCGCCATCTATTAATACACTTTGGAACTTTTTTTCAACTCATTGCGACGAGTGGTTCTTTTTTTACAGCATTTTGAAAGTGGGATTTTAATTATAATCACCCTGTAGAATCTTAATAACTGATTTTAAAAAGAATTTCATTTTTTTCAATTTGTAATTATTTTTTATTTTATTTGGAACAGAATATTATTCATTTTTGAGAAATAGCCCTGTCGCCACATCTTCAACATGAGGGTTTGGAACAGTTTACTACTGTGTCCAAAAAGTAAAACCAATTTTCAATTTAAAATTCCCGGGGCTTATGGAATTACAATTTTTTTTTTTTTTTTTGACATCTGTGTGAAATTTGACGTCAAATTATTCATTAGTGTTTGATTTACGCTTGAGTTTGTGAGACGCTAAAACTGATTCCGGCGATTTTTGAAATCTCTGAATCAATTGAGCAAAGAACTTGCATTCAATTTTGTGTGTGGAAACGCATAGAATGTTGCAGAAGGCATTCGGTGAGCATTCCTATATCGGAAAGAAGTTTAGTAGTGATATAAACAATTCAAAGAAGACAGGGAACGCATTGAAGACGAACAGCCCTCTAGTAGACCACCAACCTCAACCGACGAAGCTCACGTCCAAAAAAATAAATATTTGGTGCTTGCAAATGACCTTGCTGATAATGTTGGAATTTCAAAAGGAGCGATCAATTCCATTTTGCACCTCAAACGCGTCAAATCTCGATTGGTACCAAAAACGCTGAATGAACCAGCTCACACTGCATTGATTCTTCATGACTTTTTCGCCAAAAATGAAACCCATATCGTTCCACAACCACCGTATTCCCACCATGCGAATTCTGGCTATTCCGTAAACTCAAAACACCACCCCGGTGTCACCGTTTTGAGTCGATTGAAGAGATTCAACCTGAATCACCGCGCGCTTTGTAGGCCATCCCTGCCGATGATTTTTTAGTATGTATTGAGGATTGAAAAAAAATTGGCATAAATGCATTGTGTCCGGAGGGGATTACTTTGAAGGCGATGAAATAAATTTGGAAGAATAAATGAAGAGTTTTTGAAAAAAAAAATAAATAATTGGTCTTACTTTTTGGGCACAGTAGTAGAACATTATTCATCTTTGAGAAATACCCCTGTCCCCGCGTTTTCAACATGAGGGTTTGGAACCCCATAGTTTAAGAAGCATTACAGTAGGCCGTAATGAAAATATATTCTATAAAACAAAACTGCACTTATTGAAATGAAATCTTAAAGAATAAAGTTTTTTAAATGATTCAGGACAACTCATAGAAAAACAATACCAACTTTCACGCACGCAAAACTACTACTGAGTCCAAAAAGTAAGATCAATTTTTAATTTAAAATTCCCGGGGCTTATGGAATTTCAATTTCTTTTTTCCTTTTTTATGTTGTTGGCACTGTCCTTGACATCTGTGTAAAATTTAACGTTGAGCATTTCTATATCGGAAAGAAATGTTTAGAAGCTGTATAAACAGTTCAAGAAAGGCAGAGAACGCGTTAAAGACGGAGAGCCCTCTGGTCGACCATCCACCTCAACCGAAGAAGCTCACATCCAAAAAATTAAAGATTTGGTGCTTGCAAACGATTTACAATTAGAGACCTTGCTGCTGTTGTTGGAATTTTAAAAAAAAATCTTTCAATTCCATTTTGGGCCTCAAACGTAATATAACTATAATAGGTCGTAACAAAAATATATTCTATGAAACAAAAGTGCACTTATTAAAATGAAATCTTAAAGAATAAAGTTTTTTAAATGATTCAGGACAACTGAAAGCAAAACAATAGCAACTTTCACGGACGCAAAACTAAGTCCGAAATCTCAAAAACAACTGCAATTTTTAATAGGTTTTTATTAGTTTCACTTGTATGCTTGTTTGTTTCTAACTGACACTTTGGGCTCGATTTTGCCCTACTTTAACCGATCAGATTTAATTTAAATGTTGTAGACTTATCAAAGACCGACGACACTAAAATATTTTGATAAGTCTATTATCTCATCATGATTAGGATTGCCAGTATCAGTGATTTTATTTTAACTTATAAAGAGCAATTTCTCCCATGTAGAATGAAAGTATTCAATAAAGACATTCAAACCTACGTGGGACAGCGGCACAACGGGTAACGCGCTGGACTACGAATCAGGAGGTACCCTGTTCGAATCCTGGCCTGGCTCGACATATTCGCATTTAACCTTTGTTTTACTCGCAATTAAATTATTGTAAGAACTATAGTTCCTGTCCTCCGTACCGAGACCTCATTTAAATATTATAGTTTATAAAAAACCAAAAAACATGCTTTTAGAGTTAATCAAAGTAAAAAGTAAAAAATAAATTATAGTTTAAAGAAACTAAAAACCAAGCTTTTAGAGTTATTCAAACTAAAAATTAAAAAATAATTGTTAACGTAAGAATAAAATTACTGATGAGAAAATGAATGTCACTGTTCTAAAAGCGTAGGGTGCTTTGTATGACATTTATAAACTAACTCTGCATTTCGGAATGAAATTAGTGAAAAATTATAACGATTGATATCGAACACCCTACGCCTTTAGAACAGTGACATTCATTTTCTCGTCAGTAATTTTATTCTTATGTTAACAATTATTTTTTACTTTTTAGCTTGATTAACTCTAAAAGTGTGTTTTTTAGTGTTTTTAATTTTAATCATCAGCAATTTCGGCCATTTACTCAGAGGAGGTGACTCTACATTTTCGTCTCCCAACAATTATCTGAGCATGTCTGTATGCAGACTGAGCCTGAGCAAAGCAGGTGGTCGCAGTTAAGAAAGGAAAAAAAATAATAACTGTTAACTCAAGGTGGCAACTGACAAAGCTTCAGAGGGTGTAGTCCTCTCTGGTGAAAATCCACATTTCCGAATCAACAAGACCTTTCCTCAGAAAAAAAAAAAAAAAAAAAAATTTTCCCTTTTATACCAAAGATTTACAGATAATATCTTTTACCAAAAAAAAAAAAAAAAAAATCTTTTACGAGTTGAAGTTTTGCTGGCCTGAGAAAAAGGTACCGAGGCTTTGTGTGGTTTATGAATAGTTTTTGATAATGGTTAACGTGAATCTTGGTGAAAAGGATTCTTATTTATTTATTATTATTATTATTATTATTATTATTTTGGAGTTCTACAGATAGTATGTAAATGATAATTACGGCTAGTTTTAAATAAAAAGGGTTTGGTGCTCTCCAGAGAAAAACATGTTGATATTCGAAAAGTAGGAAGGGTGTTTTATTTCATTTATTGCATTATTTTGAGGAGAGGTTTGTATTATTTATTGAAATTTCATTTATTCTCATTTATTCTTTTTATATAATAAAGAGGTGATGCACACAATTCAAGACTTCATTAAAAATTGCTCACATTATCTAAAAGATAATGAAAATATTAAATTTTAATTTAAAAAAAAATATATATATATATATGGGCCTGAATGGCCAAATGGCTGGCGCTCGGTACCACAGGTTTTAGGTTCGACTCCCGGCGGTGTCATGGATGCTTGTAATGGGTCGGAATCCACTTTAAAACGTAAGTCCCGGACTAACAAGATCGTAGAGAATTGCGGAGGTATTGTTAATCCGCGTCCGTAGTTTATCTTCAAGCTACACGCACCTGCTGGGAAGTGCTAAGTGAGTAACGACGGTGCAGCCATTGCCTTAAGACATCCAAGACAACCGTCTAAGTGTTTTCCAGCTGCATTAGAACAAAAAAAAAATTCCAAATATTAGTGGCTGATTCGTAGGTTTCAATTGAATTTTCTAAATATTAAACTTATTTTAAAAAAAACTCTGATTTTAAAACTTTTACGAGTTGAAGTATTGCTGGCATGAGAAAAAGCTACTGAGTCTTTGTGTGGTTTATGAATAGTTTTTGATAATGGTTAACGTGAAGCTCTGTGAAAAGGATTCTTATTTATTTATTTATTATTTTGTAGTTTTAGATAGTATCTAAGTGATAATTATGGCTAGCTTTAAAAAAAAACGTTTTGTTGCTCTCCAGAGAAAAACATGTTGATATTCGAAAAATAGATGGATGTTTAATTTCATTTATTTCATTATTTTAAGAGGATGTTTGAATTTTTTTTATATTTATTTAATAGAATCTCCTTTATTCTTTTTATAATATAAAAAGTTGATGCACACAATTCCAGAATTAATTAAAAATTGCTCACATTATTTTAAAGATAAAATTACAATCTAATTACAACCAATTACAATTTAATGAAAATATTAGATTGTAGTTTGAAAATATTAGTGGCCGAGTCGTAAGTTTCAATTGAATTTTCTAAATATAAAATTTATTTTACAAAAAAAACTCCATTTTTAGAAGTTGAAGTATTGCAGGTCTGAGAAAAAGGTACCGAGACTTTGTGTGGTTTATGAATAGTTTTTGATAATGGTTAACGTGAATCTTGGTGAAAAGGATTCTTATTTATTTATTTATTATTATTATTATTATTTTGGAGTTTTACAGATGATATCTAAATGCTAATTATGGCTAGTTTAAAAAAAAAATGTGTTGGTGTTTGTTCTCCAGAGAAATTCATGTTGATATACGAAAAGTAGGAAGGGTGTTTTATTTAAGCCGTTTAGGAGGAGTTCAATGACAAACACAGAAGAACCCGATTGCAGCGCCACCTATCGAGTCAAATTGTGAATCTAAACTATTCAGTGACCCACTCAACCACACAAAGCATTTCATCATAATCGGTCAAATCGTTTGGGTGGAATTCAGTGAACAAACACATGTACAGAAAAGTTATATATAAAAAGATATATCGATTGCAGCGCCAATTACCGGGCGCAATTGTGAATCTAACCCTCCAGTGACCCACTCAAACACACACAAAAAAATTCCACAAAATGGTCAAGGGGATTTACCGGTTAACCTTTTGTGAAAAATCCTTTGTTTTTTCAAAAATTGAACTTCTGTTGAATAGAATCCTTTATTTTTTTGAAAATAAAACTTTTTTGAGGATCCTTTGTTTTTGCTTTTAATGAATATAACCTTTTTTGAGAATCCTTTGTTTTTGCTTTTAATGAATATAACCTTTTTGAGAATCCTTTATTTTTGCTTTTAATGAATAAAACCTTTTTCATAATCTTTTGCTTTTGCATTTAATGAATAAAACTTTTTTGAGAATCCTTTGTTTTTGCATTTAATGAATAAAACTTTTTTGATAATC